>WAAF01020904.1:17170-328908 GCA_013400475.1 Tricholaema leucomelas | reverse complement strand
ACCAAATTTGTCAGGCATGATTTGCCCTTGGTGAAGCCATTGCTGGTTACCACCAGTCAGCTCTGCTTGGTTTTCCATTTGCTTTTGCAGAGCCTTCAGCAGGATCTGCTCCATGATCTTTCCAGGCACAGAAGTGGGACTGACTGGTCTGTAGTTTCCAGGGTCATCCTTTTTCCCTTTCCTGAAGATGGGTGTTATGTTCGCCCTTTTCCAGTCAGCAGGAACTTCACCACATGAGGAAAAGGGTTTTTTTTTAACCGTGAGGGTGGCAGAACACTGGAACAGGCTGCCCAGGGGGGATGTGGAGTCTGCCCGGATGTGTTCCTGTGTCATCTGGCACAGGTGATCCTGCTGTGGCAGGGCAGTTGGACTGGATGAGCTTTTGAGGTCCCTTCCATCCTGTGCTTCTGGGGCAGCCTCAGCAGCGATGGCAGCTTGCTGTAAATGCCAGGGTTTGAGCAGGACTCGTGTGTATGTAATGAGGTCACTAGAGCAGAACTTAGGAGAAACAGATCTTCTTTACTCATCTGAACACAGTTTTTTGAAGAAGTGGAGAAAGAAAAAGCTTTTAACACCAGCATTTCTCCTTTCCTGGAGAGGAATCTCTCTTGCACCACATTTTTTTGTTTTGAACTGAGCAGATGAGCTCTTCAACTTGTTCCATGCTGTCAGAGAATCAGACTTGTGCAGTCTAAAATATGATCATTTATTGAATATGTTTTGGGGGCAAAGATTGCATCTACTGAAAGAGCTACCTTGTGGGTTTGCCTCCCTGATTCCTAAGGAAGAGTACTGAAGAAAATGGAGATAAGACCTGTGTTTGCTATTGCCCTTCTGCAAAGTCTTGCATAGGTGAAGGTCCTCATAGGAGGACCAGGGGAGCTGGGTGCCAGCCTCTGATGCAGGCGCTGGGCACAGCCCCCCTGAAAGGTGTGCAGCAAGTTGGGGTATGCTGCCTGTTCCTGCTGGCTTTACCAGTGCCAAAGGAGCCAAGGAACCCTCCAGAGTTTTGTGAAGATGTATTTTCATCTTGGCCTGAGGAAGTGCCTTCTGAAACACTGCAGTTGGTTTCTATTTAGCATCCAGCACTCATTGTGGGCAACTTCTAATGTTCCTGGCAAATCAAGAGAAATTGCTGCCCTGTGCCCCTCTCTGCTTTTCTTAGAGCTCTGGTGGGATTTTGGGTAACTGCTGCCATCCTTCTGCTATATAGATGGCTTCATTTTCGTTGTGTGGGAGTTTCTGGTGCCAGCCAGAGAAAGACTGAATGACATTTTAAAGGGAAAACAAAACCAGCTGGCACAGACCTCAAGGAGGAATGATATATTTTGAGTGCTTTCTATTAACTGGAATTTTGTTAATATGCAGTTGTTCAAATCCAGCTTAAATAACAACAGGCACACAGGTCTTGGAACTGCCTGAGATCTAGAATTCCATTTAGCAATTTTCATGCTGGAAAAAATACTCTAATGCAGGGGCTCCAGAGCTGGACTGGAAGGCAAATCAAAGTACACAATTCTTGCAAAAATATTTTCTTCCAGGGCCTTTCAGGGGTGCCATGAACTAGTTAATTGTTGCTTTTCCTGATGGTCTTCCCACCTCTCCAATATCCCTGCCCATGGCAGGGGAGTTGGAGTTGGCTGATCCTTGGGGTCCCTTCCCACCCTGACAATTCTATGATTCTGTGACAGTCCCGAGAGTCCCAGAGCAGGGGCAGTAACACCTCTGTAGCCAGTTCCGGCTGCCCCCCCAAACGGGCTCATTTTAAAAGTACCTGTCTGTTCGGAGAATGTCCTTTATCTGCTCCCTGGGCCAGTCCTTTGAGATGGAAGGAGCCTTCAGGAGATGGATGTTGGCGTCTGGCAAGGGTTGTAAAATAGACAGACGTCCCTTTCTTTTCTGTTTTCTTCTTTCCAAGCTGGACATTAAGAGCAGGAAAGGGATTTTGGTGCCCAGCAAGCCAGAACTCTTCTAGCGGCGGCTGCTGCAGTGCAGAATTGAAGGTGGGAACAGTCTCCTCCTCCTCTCCGCCCTGCTCCTCCTCCCAGCCTCCATCCGGGCTGCTGCTGGGGTTAGCCGTGGGAGGCCACCTGGTTGCTCGTCTGCCCGCAGTGCACCGCTGCCCGGCAGCCTCCGACGGCAGGGAGTTTCCCGGAGAGCCGATGTCAATGGCCGCGCTGGGCAGCGAGAGGCAGGGGCTGCAAGGGCTCCGTGTGCGGACGGCTGCGTTGTGCGCTGCGCGGAGGTGGCTGTGTGGCAGGATGTTGCAATGTGACACGATGCCTGTTTGTTTGCAATAGCTGCGACCCGCCTGGCAGACACTCCAGTGGGAAGCAGCGGGGAGGTCCAGAGACAAGCCAGCGGGGGAATTAGGCACTGTGACGCCGTGTCCTCTCCTGTGCCGGAGCAAGCAGAGAGAGAGGTAGAGGAAAAGAGCCTGAGCCTTTCAACTACTCTGACGATGTGTCAGTCAGACAGCCTGCAGGGACCAGAGCTGCACGCAGGGAAATGGTGAGATGCTACAAAGCTTTATCTAACCCTCCACCCTCTTGCTACAACCTCCGCAAAGTTAAAATTCATGTCCGGAGGCTGCGCTCAGGGACCGGCGGCAGTAGCAGCTGTGCCAGGGACCAGCACCCACCACTGGAGAGCCCAGGCCCGGCTGGCTCTGGCGGTGGTACACCAAGTAGGAGAACTCGTTTCAGGTACTGTTCAGAATTCTGTGCTTTGCAGCCATGGTGACTGGAGGGAGGGAGGCTGGGAGGGCTCTGGGCAGAAGGAGCCTGGGTCATTTGCAGAGCTTTTGTTTGGCCTAATTGCTGCAAAGCTCCTTATGCAGGAGGGTACGCTGCTGGGCGGCAGGGGAATGAGGCTTCCATGCCTTCGCTTTCGACCCTCCATCGCTGGAGAAGGGGAAAATTAGCGAGAGACTGCTCTGAAACCAGGCCAAGGCAGTGGGAAGCCTGAGGGCTCCGAAGCGAGCTGCCAGGACGCAGCTCTGCAGGGATTGGTCCAGGAGCGACTGCAGTGAAGGGGGGGAGAGCAGCGGGGCGGGAACCCAAAGGGACCTCCGGGACCTCCGCTCGATGAGCCCCACCAGCCCCCGAGCAGAGCACGGCCTGGTGAGTGGCAAGCAGGAGGAAAGAACAAGATGAAGTGTCCCTGCCTATTGCCGTGAAGAGTCAGTCCCATCTCCTGCTGAGAAGGAAGCAGGCTGTGCCTCGGCTGAGACAGCTTCTCAGGAGGTTATTTTCCCCTTGCACAGATGACTCTCTGGCTTTTGTTTGGCAGTTTCTTGTGGGAAAGAAGTTGTGTTCACTGTAGGGGAAAAACCTCTGAGCCAAAGGCAGCATCCCAAAGAGGTGGTACCTGCCTGAAGGATACTTGAATTGTGATTCAAGTTTTGAAAGGAACATGTTGGCAGGGGCCTTTCCTTTCTATTTCCCAGCACCCTCCCACCTTGGAAAGGCAAGCACAATGTTTTATGTTCTCGGAGAGCTGCTCAGAGCAGGCAGAGCCTGCTGCTCCCCCTCTGCACACAGCAGTATCCAGGCTGCAGGCAGGCTGCCCTCAGCACTGTGTGAACAGTCAGCCAGGACTTAAAGCAGTGCCCACCTCTGAGTGTTTTGCCCTCAGCTGGGGAGCCTTCGATTTGATAATTCAGCCTTGGTTTCTTCATGAGCAGAAGCTAAAGAATAAATGGGGACCTGAAGGGTATTGTCTCATCCAGACCTCCTGCAAGGGTCTGAGCTGAGGCCTGTGATGTCTTCTGCCAGGAAGCTGAGCAGCTTTTCCCTCTGAGAGTTGCAAGCTGAACTCGTGGCTATGTGTGCAAGAGGAGTTCCTCCTTCACCAGGACGTCTAGTAGCACTGTCACAGATGTAGTTGAGCAGGAGGCAAAGGAGCTGGCTCTTGGGCTGCAGAGCTTAGACTGCCTTGCAGCACTGGCAGGGTACTGTGGCTGTCCACACGGTCTCTGCTCAGCACCCTCTGGAGTCTGTTATTTGTAAATTGTGTTCATGAGCTGGGGACAGCCTCTCCTGTTGCCTGTGTCCCAAGGTCTATGTAAGTTGGGCTGCAGCACAGCTTGTGATACAAAGTACAACTTGAGGCACCGTCTAGTCAAGGTGCCTCCAATACATGAACCCTCTGAGGGACCTTACTTTAGCTTTCAAGGACTTTTTCCTCAGAGTGTCTGTTCTTTCCTTAAAGTTGTCCCTCCACAGAGTTCTCACTCCAGTCCCAGCATCAGAGATTCCTGGCTTTTGGAACATCACTGTACACCTTGGCTGTCTCACGGCTGCAGCACAGAGATGTTTCCTGGGAGATGGAACTTTCTGGTATTTGTAAGAATAACCTCTCCTCTTTGGAGCTGAGTGACCCAGCAGCGAGTCTGTGTGCAAGTGTTACCTGCAAGACAAGGTGCCTTCCAGTTTTGAGAATGTCCTGTCAGGGTGAACACAGCTTTTGGGGCAGAGGACTTTTTGTTTGTTTGTTTTTGAGGTAAAGTGGCCTTCTGTTTTGGGAGAGGGAAGAACTGATCCAAAGGAAGGAGCAGAGACTTGGGGAATCAGTGTTTAAGTAAAGCTGAGCAGGAAGAAATGATTGCCAGCTGGCAGCAGCTGGTGGCTCTGAGCAGAGCCTGCTGACCCTCCTGTGTTGTGTATGTAATCTTTCAGGTTGCAGTTTCCCCAGCTGGCCCTGAGGCGAAGGTTGGGCCAGCTGAGCTGTATGTCTAGGCCTGCTCTGAAACTGCGTTCTTGGCCCCTGACTATTCTCTATTACCTTCTGCCTTTCGGTGCCCTTAAGCCCTTGACCAGAGTGGGATGGAGGCCTATGAGCAGGGTAAGTGCGAGCAGGGCTCCTGTGTTCTGGGTACCTGCACAGCTGGCAGCAGTGGGGTGGAGAGGTCCTTGGTACAGGCAGGCTGATGGTCATCCATGTGAGAGCAGAGAGATGTTGGATCATGTTTTTACTGTTCCTAGTTGGCATCTGCTTCATGGACAAGTGATGTTTTTCTCGGTAGCAGAGAATTTCTTTGTCCTCTGGCAGTCAAGGATATACCCAGGAAAATCAGCAGAAATGTGTGAATTAACTCAGTCACTTTCAAGTATCGAGACTAGAGTAAGACAGACCAAGCTCTTCTCCACTTCCTTTTCCTGGCTACACTGAAATGGTTGCTTGCTTCCTCTCACGTTTGCAGTTTGTTCCTCATGTTCTTTGAGCACTGTCAAATCTCTGCGCTGACCCTGCTGGGAGCAGGGTGAAGGATGCCTTGCACAAGGGTATCCTCCCCATAGATCTGCCACAGCAGAATGCAACAACCATGCAGATAGCTGGATTGAAAAGTGCAGCAGAATTGCCACTCCTGTGCCCTCGATCCCAGCAGCTTGAAAGCCAGGTTCTTTTGAAGAGAAGCTGGCTAGGAAAGAGCTCTCTGGACACCTGATGGGATTTTACAGTTTTACCTGCTGCTTCTCAGTGCCAATAGGAAGCTGAGCAAAACTGACCTTGGAAGTTAACACTGGATAAGGTGTGGCAAAACCCTCAAATGGCAAAATGTTTTTTCCTCAGTACTTCAGCTTTTATGACCTAAGGTGCACTTAGAAGTGTTGATGTGGGGTAGGACTAGGTTGGTGTTGTCTGGGTGCCGTGTCCCTGCACCCCAGAGTGCTGCAGCAGGTGCTCAGTGAGTGAAAGCTTCGTTTGCTGTATGGGGTACACCAGCCAGTCTGCTTCCCTTCGGGTTTGTGAGCTATTCTGCAAGAGGCGGTTCTGAAGGAAGTGGTGAGTGCTGACAATAGATGATGGCTCTGGCGAAGAGGAAATTAAACAGGGCAGTGTGTGGGTGGGAGTTAAATGCAGCTGGGCCGTTCTGTTCCAAAGGCCAGGCCCAGATTCAGCAGGTCACTCTGTTCTGTCAGACCAGTTAGAGAGGGCTGGAGTCCCCGGTTCACACCCACAACTCCTCCAGCTACATCACAGTCATGTGAGGGTTTTGGCTGATTCAGAGTACCACAAACCCTAGAGGAGTGACTTTCTGTGACTGCCAGCAGGAAGACATTGTCACTCGTCCAGCTGCATCAACAACAGACATCTCTGACCAACACTGATTTAGTTCTTTGCTACTAGAACTTAGGCTTTGGAGTAGGCCCCCGGGTGAATAAAGGCAGGAATAAAAGCACTTTGTACTCCTGGAATTGGCAGCTCCCAGTGTTGTGAGGAGCAAGGCTGGGCTGAGTTCATATTGGTGTAGCTGCATCGCATGGTCACATTTATTCACCTGTGCTGGCATCAGTGGAGCAGTCCAGCACTAGGGTGTGGAGAATGCCCTCATTTGTAGGTGCACCTGAGGAGCAGGTCATCAGAGAAAGTATTGTTCAGTCAACTTTCATTTGGCTGCTCTTAAATGTTAATGCATTGGTGATGTTAAATCCTGCTGCTGAGTGTTCTACTAGAAAATGTCCTCTGCAAGCCCCACATGCAGCCGACTCCAGTGACTTAACTGTGGAGATTGTGAGTTTAGTCTGAGGTTATAGCAAGCTTCGTCCTGTCCTTCACTGTCATCATCAGAATGGAGGGAGGGCAAAGTGCAGCATTACTGCTGATTTGAAGGCTACTTTGTGCCAGGTGTAACCTCTTCCGTTCAGGGGAGTAGCTTGATTCTTCCTGGTTCAAGGGGAGTAGGGGAGAGCCATCAGCAGGCAGCCCCGAGGCCCACGGTGCCATTCGTCTCTCTGCAGGTTGCACTCTACAAATCGGTTCCCACTCGCCTGCTCTCGCGAGCCTGGGGGCGCCTGAACCAGGTGGAGCTGCCCACCTGGCTGCGGAAGCCCATCTACAGCCTCTACATCTGGACCTTTGGAGTCAACATGAAGGAGGCAGCTGTGGAGGATCTGCACCACTACAGAAACCTCAGCGAGTTCTTCCGCAGGAAGCTGAAACCGCAGGCGCGGCCGGTGTGCTGCCGGCACAGCGTGGTGAGCAGAGCAGGGCTGCCCCAGCCCTCCCCGGCGCCCCTCTGCTTGCTGCGGGAGGGAGGAGTCAGTTCACAACCGGCTTCTCTTTCTGCTCTTTGCTGTAGATTAGTCCCTCTGACGGAAAGATCCTGAACTTCGGACAGGTGAAAAACTGTGAAGTGGAGCAAGTGAAAGGGGTCACTTACTCTCTGGAATCTTTCTTGGGCCCTCGCATCTGCAGAGAGGAGCTGAGCTTCAGACACGGTGAGTTCTGCCCCACTTCTGCATTCCTTCTGCTCAGCTCCTGCAGGTCCAGCAGGGATCAGCAGGAAAGAGAGGACTTCCCCCTCTTCTTTTTCTCACCTTGTCAGGAACACGAGCAGGTCTGATTTTATTTCAGGATAAACATGTCACTCTTCTAGCTCTTCCCTTTCTCCGCAGCAGCCTGCCACTGTCGTGCCTGGCTCATTCTCATGATCTGAACGTACTTGGTTCCTATAACTGCCTCCAAGACCTGCCACTGTAACACGGCTGTGGCACTCCTGCTGAACTGGGGAGGTTGGACTCAGTGATCTCTTTGGGACCCTTCCAACCCCTGACATCCTGTGAACTGTGCCCAAGCACCTGGTTAGCAAAGCTTGTTTAGGTAGCTTCCTAACAAGCTTTGTGCTTACACCCTGACAGCACACCTGTGCTGCTGTCACTGTTCTGCTGCACCCTCAGTGCTGTCTCCAAGGCCTTGGGTCTTGGTGAAAGCATCTAAACTGGTGAGAGGACTGGAGAGACCAGGTCCTGCAGACAGCAAGATTTTTTTCCAGCAGGAGCACAAACACAACTAATGTGTTTTGTAAAACTAGGGGCTCCTCACAAGTCCTGTTCCTCACCCAGCTGCTCTGAGAAAAACTGCTCCCAAAAAGGGAGCTCTAATGAACATTGACCGGATTTGAGTTTCTGCTCTCCTGTTTAGAGAAGGGCAAACTCCACAATAAATGAATTTACAGAATCAGTAGAGCAATTTTGTTGTAAAGAGAAAGTCACTTGTAAAGGACCTAATTTTGTTGTAAAGAGAAAGTCACTTCCCACCAGCAGCTGCCTGAATGCTATCTATCTTCCTGTAGTCTCAGCAATACACAAGGGCTGCACAGTCCTCTGCAGGTGCTACCAGCGCTGGAGCAGACTGCTCAGCTACGGCAGGTGTCTGGGGAAGTAACCCTTTCCTCTCTGGTTTCTTTGCAGCCCCAGCTGGCAACTCTTTTCAGCAACAGCTAGTCACAAAGGAGGGCAATGAGCTCTATCACTGTGTCATCTACCTTGCACCAGGGGACTATCACTGCTTCCACTCACCCACTGACTGGAGAGTGTCCCACCGACGGCACTTCCCAGGTAGGCTTCTGTCCCGGGACAGTGAAGGCAGAGCAGCTGTGGAGCCTGTCAGTCCTTCCTGGTCAGCTCAGCTAGAGCTGCTTGTTCACCCACAGTCTCAGGAACCACTTCTATGCACTCACCAAGAAGAATTTGAAGGGGCTGCTCTCAGGCACTGGACAATTAACCACTGAAACCTGTCCTGAGCTGTAAAAACTTTCTTTAGCTTCCTTTTAGTAGCCTGCAGCTTTTGTTAGATGGCTCTTATGTGCTTATTTAATACTGAGACTAGGAACTAGCTCTGCCCATGTCCTGAGTCTGCTCTCTTAAGGGCCTGCAGATGACAAATAACAGCAGCTGTCATTTGTGAATTTGTAGGTGACACCACTGTGAAGGTGGCTGGCTACATCTTTAGTAAAGTAATAGCATCAGCTTGTGTGGGAATGAGCCCTTGTCCCCTCAGCATGGTGACAGAGGAGCAGGTGTGACTGATGCCAATGGGAGCTATTTTGAAAGGGACTGCCAACCCAGACTGTGCTCCCTCCTTGCAGGGCAGACTTTCCCTGCCTGCAGATGCAGCCAAGGTGAGGCTGCAGATAGCCGTCAGTGAAAGCCAAGGGAGAGGGGGTGCCTGCAGCCTGAAAAGCACCATTGCCATGTGTGAAAGTGAACCCCTGAGGCTCCTTATCACAGTAGATGGTGCTCCAGACTGCATTCAGGCCTCATGGTGACTCATCAGCACGGCTTGCAGGTTCCCTGCGATTCTGCAGCATGAGTTCTGCCCAAAAGCAGTGATCTTCCTCCAGCCTTGTCTTTCCTTTGCTCTGATCAGCACTTGCCTCGCTTCCCACAGGGAAGGGACACAAGTGCTGCAGTTAGGCCAAAGGCGGCACTTGGGGACTGAGGGCTTTTCCCTGTGCAGGCTCTCTGATGTCTGTGAACCCTGGCGTGGCTCGCTGGATCAAGGAGCTGTTCTGCCACAACGAGCGGGTGGTGCTCACGGGTGACTGGAAGCATGGCTTTTTCTCCTTGACAGCCGTGGGAGCCACCAACGTGGGCTCCATCCGCATCTACTTTGACCAGGTGAGATGGCAGCAGGCAGCTGTCCTTGCAATGGGGAGGCTGGGGACAGTACAATGAAATGGCCTCCAGGTTTCCCAAAGTCTCATTTTAAGGGAGTCACCTCTGAGTTGTCAGCCCCTGCTCTGGAATGCCTCAGCTGTGCTGAGGAGCACAGAGCACTGCACCCCACTGACATTTGCTTCCTCCTCTGCGCAGGACTTGCATACCAACAGTCCTTCTTACTCTAAAGGCTCCTACAATGACTTCAGCTTCATATCCAACAACAACAAGGAAGGAATCCCCATGAGGAAAGGGGAGCACTTAGGGGAGTTTAACCTAGGCTCTACAATTGTACTCATCTTTGAGGCTCCCAAGGACTTCAAGTTCCACCTCAAGGCTGGGCAGAAGATCCGCTTTGGAGAAGCACTGGGCTCCCTATAGATGTTCTCTCTGCTGGAGCTTTCTCTCCAAAGCACTCCTATCACACCACTGAGCGTTCCCCTTAACAAGTATGCATCACTCAGCAGGACCTGGGTGAGGAAAACAGAAGACGATGTTGCTGCATTAAACTTCAGCATATTTGGCCTACATCTGCATGCTGCTGCATGCAGGAGGAGTTGAATGAGGTACAGCTGCCTTTAAAGAGGCTGCCTGTGGAGCTTTCTGTTTCACCCTGTGCCTGTAGTCTTTCACGTTCTCCCCTCTATGTGCCACAGGATGTTCTCAGAGCCTGTAAGTCCCTTTTTAAGCCTTTCTAGGCTGTGGAAGTGCAATGGGGAAGAGTGGAGACAGATGAGCTGTACTGAAAGGGACAGTGACAGGCTGAGCCAGACTTTCTATCTGCAGCAGCTGTTCTTCAGACATGGAGTAAAGAATGTACTCTCATATTTATTTAATTCCGAGGCACTCCACTGAAGTTCTTGCCTAAAGGCAGCCTGTGATTGTGCAGAGCCAAAGAGTGAAGTTGGCTAAGATGGCTTCACAGGCCAGAGCAAATGCACAAGAACTTACGCTCAGCCAGCTTTTTAGCCAGCTTTGACACTGTCCCTTTACAAATGAACTTTGCACTGTATTTTAAACCTGGAAACACTGTGTCACATTCCACACACAGAACCCCCAGCCTGGGAGAGGTTTTGTACCAAAAAAAAAACACAGAAACCCCCAAGGTGTATGTCCTGTTTCCAATCCAGTGTTTCATTTTGCTGTTTCAAGCCTTCAAGATTGATTGTATGGAATCAAGGGGCAAGGGTTTGGAAAACAAATGGGATGTTGTCAGGAGGAGAGAGGGTAATCAGAATGTGGGTTTATTTTCTGCTTCGTGTCTCCATTGCTGTTCTGTCACTGAATTCTTCAAAGAGTTAGTTCCTTTATTTATGGAACAGTTACAGATGCTTCAGGATCAATGCCCTATCCACTGACTGTGGGTAAAAGTATTGTGAATCATGGAAGTAATCCCAGGTTGTCAACTGGGCCATCCTGTAATGCACTGGCACAAATTCCATCTTATTCAAAATCCAGATACCCCACATGGCTCTGACTCCTGCCCTTGTACCTAGTACTAGGACTGTGCTGGAGGCTCTATGCTGAAGCTTCATCCTACAGCAAGACTTCAGAGCCTCTTTGTAACTTCACCTCAAGAAGAGTTAAAAACTAACAGCCTGCATCTGTTGAAATGTGGCACCCACTGAAACTGGTGCCCAAGTGCTGAAGAGGAATTGAGTTTCAAAGGAGGGTATCAGTTGTCTTTAAAAAAAAACTGTTTCAAGTCCAGGCACTTGATGGAGAGCTGGTAGGAATGGACCTGCCTAAGACACCTGCCTTCATGCTCTGAAAGGGTTCTTCTGTAACTTCCTTGCTTGAGCTACTTTTCTGCTGCTTCAAGGAGACAGTAGGCTTTGCCCAGCTCTGATTTCCTGAAGTAAAACTTCTTTGTATGCACTGCAGAAAATAGAATATGAAGTTTGTTGTACAAATGTGCAGTTTGCCAAGTCCTGTATGCTTAGCTTGTCAGCAGGGAAGGAAGGATGATCAGCTGCCCAAGTGCTGGAGCCAGCCCTGATGCGGATGATGGTGGCTGTTTGAGGGACAAGCAGGAGAAAATTCCTTTGGCTCCAAGAGTCAGTGTTTCCTCACTTTGCAGGGAGAGGAGTTTGAAAGCTTGAAGTGGCACTCAGCCACCTATCCTGTTAACACTTGTTGGTCCTTGCAAGTTTCCTCCTGCAGCAGTATATTGCCATGTACAGGTTGCACTGTTTCTAAACCACTGCTGCTGAGACTAAGGCAAGCATCACCCCCAAGAGGATAAACCTCTGATTAACCTTGAACCGAATTTCAGTGTCGCATTAACAGTAAAAAGCAAATTTGTTCATGGGGATGGGAGAAAAGTCAACTGCCTCTTTCCCCACTTTTCCACTGGGGCCTAGGGCATCCAAACACAGCCAAAGTGATTCTAAGCTTTAATTCTTTCCTACTCAGCATCATCGTCCACAGTAGCTGAGGGTCACAGTGGAGGGTGGGTTACCTGCTCTTTGCTGTATTAGCAGTCTAAGGAGGAAAGGATTCAGCATGCAGGAAGCTGCCAATGCTGTGCAGAGCTATCTGATTCCCAAGCACTAGTGTCATGCAGTGCTCAGCAGCAAGTCCTGCACAGAAAGCAGAGGTCCTGGAGGGTGCTGATAATGCTGTGAACTTCTCCTGCATGGAGAATCCCTTTAATTCAACTGTATCAGTAGCACAGTATTTTTGTATGTCCAAGTGTGACTTACTAACATGAACTCATTCACCTGCAAACATTTTGAAATAAAGTCTTATCAGTGTTGCTTATCTTTGTGAAGTGGCAGGACAACCTCAACTAGGTACTGAGTGCAGCAGGAGCTAGACTGAGTTACCACTTGCTTTGGCTTTTAGCTAGCCCTAGGAACAAAATGAACCAAGCAAAAAGTTCTCAGTTAATTTATCAGACAGAACTGCCTGGCACAGACATCTCTCACCCTCCCCTGCCACGAAGGGATGCAGAGTCCCACCCGGGTGCTGCGCTGCTGCTTCAGCTGTGTTACAGATCCAGGGCAGCCTGGATGTGGCGCAGGTGGGCAAGCAGGAGACGCACGTGCTGCCTCTCTGTCCTTTGTGCTTTGCTGAGGGTGCTGATCCTTGCCTGTAACTGGAAGAGAAGACAACTGCATGAGCTGCACAGCAAGAGCACAGTTAGGCTTTCTAACAGAAGAGGGAAGGAGGTCTAGCAGCCTTTAAATATTAGAGCCATGAAGTGACAGGATTGTGACAGGTACTGCCTAGCTTTAGAAGCTCCTGCAATACCAACCAATAGCAGTTGTAGAACCTGGGGAGAGAGCAGGGCAGGGGCAGTTAGTGTAGCACAGATGTCCTGAGGAACCACAGAAAAACCCCTGAACCTGCTCTGCAGCTTCAAGTGGCCTTAGGCCTACCAGAGCTGCATCCATAATAAGGAGATGGACCCACACAGCAGAGCTCTGCTCATCCCACTTCTGGCAAAGGTTTCCCTGCTTGGCCTTTTAGTACCAGCTTCCTACGCAGCTCCCACAGCAGCCTTCATCTGAGTGCAGAGCACAGTGCTAGGCACTTGGGGAGCTTCATTTTGTCTGCTGTTTACACACCTGATCCAACTGTTCCTCAGCTCCTTGTACTCCATCCAAGCACTTGAACATCCAGCCTGGTTGTGTGCTCATTTCTAGCCACTTCTGCAGAATCTGTGCCTGTTGCTGACAGGACCTGGAAAATGGATTAGAAAGGTTTTTAACCCAATTAGGAGCTCAGCAGTCTAAGCCAACTTAGACATGCAACTGATACTGGTAGTAACACCTTCTTTTTTTTTGTCTCAAAATACTGAGTAGTCAAAGTCTTAAAAAAAACTTAAGCTGTGAGAAATCAGAGAAATCTGTCTGAGAACTGCTGTCTCCATTTCATGCTCCTAGCTCCCGACTTCCTTTTCTGACAGTTGAATGTCCTTGTTCTGGTGGAGAAGCTGATCCTTCTTCAAATGCCAGCTCTACTCTTTGTAACTGATACTTGAAAAGTTCTTTTCACTCCTCATTATAGAAGAGCTGAAGCTGAACCTCAGCTCAGTTCCTCTGTACTGCCTTTAGATGACCCCAGGGATGCCTTTGTTACACTTCTTCAGCAGGTGCCACAGGTAGAACTAAACCACTTGCTGGCTCCAGGGGCAGTTGAGCATAAACTCTGTCTTCCCTGGAATGAACTCTTTAACAGGAGAAAACAAAACCCTCAAAGTTTCTGTTTCATTTCCAGTTGTGCTGTGAACAGTTTGGTTATTCTCCAGGTAGACAGATAAGACAGCTGCAGGACTGGGTTGCCAGCAGGAGAAAGGCTAGCAAAGAGTTCAGCAACATACCTGAGTTCTTGCTTCCTGCTGAAGTAGTACTGCATCTGCCGCTGGATGTGCCGGAGCTCAATCTCCAGCTTCCTCTCCAACACCACGTCTTCTCTGCCACCACACTCCCTCTCCTCCCCTGCAGCTGATGGAAGATACAAGGCACAGAGCAGACTTCCACTGTTGTTCTTACCAAGGCAAGTCAGGTTAGTAGACAGGAAATGTGGAACCCTCCCCAGTCCTTTTGCAGACTGTGTCACCCTGGGACAGGTAGAGTGAGGGGGCAGGAGTCCCGAGAGCGCAGCAAACTGCAGACTCGGCGTGAACACACCAAAAAAGCTAACAATTACTCTAGGGAATGGTGCCAAAATGTTATTTTGGACTATTGATTCTTTGGTGTTCTCCATCTACTCTAGAACCAGGTAGAAAGTCTAGTCCCATGGAACACAACTGCCATGGCCTTATGTCATTAAAAACACCACAGCGAGAGGTGCTGATAGACCTGTACCCATTACAGCCATGCTGTAGGTACAGGGAAAACATGGAGAACATTCCTGGGTGAATTCTTCCTCCCAAAACAAGTCCTACTGCACTCAGCCTTGTGTACAAAGCCCCCAGACCTGAGCATGTTCTTGCTAAAAGAAGCAACTACCAGCAGTTCCCAGAATATGGCTTTAGCCACCTGAGTTAGCAGAATCCACAGAACTCAATTGCCATCCCAAAGAGGAGTGCCTGACATTCCTCACCTCCTGATGCAGGCATATGGGGCTGCCTTTCCTCCCTCACACATGGGGTTCACTTGTGGTCCTGCATAGTCTGGAATACTCACAACTGCTACAGTTGACATCTGAGGACCTACCTGCAGTCTGGTGACTCCATTTCCCCACCAAGTCTTCAGGTGACAACAAATGTGGCTGCATGTTTGGTTGCCGCTCCACAGAGCCTTGTTGAGAGTCTTTGAAATGGGCTCCTTTGAGACCACCTCTCTACAAGGCAGAATGAGATGCAGAGTTTTTGCCCTCAAAGGGTTTTCTAGAGTAAGCTCAAGTAGGATGTACCTGACCTACTAAGCCCTACTCCCACTCAAGACATGCCCTGGAGCCACTGCAGCCCTCTCAATAAACACCACAGAGCAGAGCTTAGGAACTGTGCTCTTTCATTCCTCGCATGGAGATACGTCATCAATTAGCACCCTGTGTGGAACACCTACTTGTGGGTGAAGGCCATTGCATTCTTTGCCACTCTCAGCCACAGCCACTGCTATTAAACTGAGCTACTCTGGCAAACTAACTGCTCTGGAGTTTGAAGGAACAGCACTCTCAAGCCAACTGCTAGGAAAAGCATCCTGCTAGGAAGGACCCGACCAGGAACAAGGGCACAACACACACGTGGATTGGTCACCTAGTGAAATGCTGCTTCAGACTGGTGGTAAACAGCTGCTGGGCACTCAGAGCCATTCAGCTTTTAAGGTGCTAGCTAAGCAAAAAAAGAGAAGCTCGAGCACCAGGCAGGCCAGAGTAGCAGCAGGCAGCATGCATGCTGACAGTCACCCAGGAAGCATGCTCCTTTTCCCTCCAACAATACACTTACCACTTCTGCTCCAGCTCTCATCTGGGGCAGGAGGGGTGAAGGAGACCACAGCTGTGGGCTGGGCCCAGCCCAGTGCACATCACATGCCTGCAGCGGTGCGGGCACAAAAGCAGCAGGCAGGAGCGCTGGGCAGGAGGCAGTGGCACTGCCTGTTCCAGACAGGCTTTCTTCCAGTTGAGGTGCTCGCACTAAGGCCCTGCTCTGTGCAGAACATCTGCTCACAGCTGTTTGCTGAAAGGGTGCCTCTGACCTGTAAAGGAAGAGGGGTGAGGTCTCTGTACATTACACCTGCTGGTCTTGCCCTTTGTGGTCCATGCCAAAACCAGAACTTTGTCATTCCTTTGCAGTCAGCCCTCCAGTGAGCTGCTTCCCATGCAGGGCAAACCTCCACCTAAAAGAATTGAAAACCTTCCCCAGACCAAACCACCACAATGCTGGGGTTTTAATAAGAAAGGCAGCAAAGCAGAGGAGGTTTCCATTGCTGCTACCTGTCCTGCTCTGAATCCTTCACATCACTTCAGGCTGAAATGATTTCTTTAGAGTTTGACCCATTAACTAAATCCTGCCTTAGTTTGGTTTGGGGATGAGATAAAGAGGGGAGCAGAAGCAGCAATCTCAGATGGGTTTTGACAGGAAACTGACAATTTCCCTTCTCTAAAGCTAATTATGGAACAGTGTCTCAAAAAATGCTCAGTATAAACATCTACTAAATCAAATTTCAGCTTCTATAAGCAGAGCACTTTCAGGTCCCTAACTTCAGGGCTAAGAAGTGATGCCATAACTGAAACAACCACAGAGTAGTCAAGAGTGAAAGCACTGCTCAGCTGAACCATGTCAGCAGCACAGACCTTCTGGAGAAAGGAAAAAAAGTAAAAAGAAGCTCCTTTTAGAGCAGCAGAACCTAATCATCCAAGAGAGAAACACTCAGTTCTGGCTCTGCAATATAAGACTCACTAATGGTGGCCCAGTAGGTGAGTTCAGTCCAGCCCAAGTCTGTTGTGGAACAAGTGCTGCACACTCACAGGTCACTGAGAGCTGAGCCCCCAGGAGCAAGCTGAAAAGGTAGGCAACTGCATGGCTTTTCCTCTGCTGAGTGTTCCCTTGTTTCAGGGCTGACATCAGGCACTCCAAATGTCACTTGCTTCTTCAGAGGTGGCACAAAAGGACAAGAATTACAGTTCTTGGTGACAGTCTTCTGCCTCCACAGCATGGCACAAGGATCCCCAGAGTGGTGAAGGCTGCAGGCTGCCTGCCAACACAAAGAGTGGCAGTGGCCAATGACAGAGAGCAGCAGGCAACAGCCCAGCCCACAGACAGCACCTCAGAGATGAGATGAGCTTTCCAAGGGCCTCACAGCCAAACCAGCTCTCCAAGCTGTGTTAGCAGGTGTTGGGTAAAGAGAATTAACTGGGTACTTCTGCAATGGGGCAGGCTGCACATCAGCAAACAGAACAACTAGTGACTTGAAATCCTGGGAAAGAGCTGGGAAGGCTGCCCAGGAGCAGGAAGAGTGCAACCAATACAGGCCTCCCTGTCTTCTTTCCACACGCAGGGCTGGGCTGATACTCAAAGGCAAACGTGACAGAAGCATGCTTTTGAAGGTATCAGTGGTGCTAAAGCTAAGGCAGGATTAGATGCAGCTCCTAGCTTTATTCCAGCAGAGAATTTGGAGACCAAACCCTGTCACATGCAAAATTATTTACCCTGCAATATTGTCCACAGCAGGAATTGGTCAATTTTGAAACAGCTTCATTGAGAAAGGTTACCAAATAGCATGACAAGCCTGAAGACTCAGCTGGATGCAAGGACAGGGAGCTCTGCTTTGAACCACAGGCAGAAGTGTGCACCAGATGCAAATTAAAGCAGAGATTAGGGCTTTGAGATACACACAGAGAGCAGATCCCAGCAGAGCAGGCCTGGATGTATCAAGAGCAAGCACTAGTCTCTGTCACCTTCAGCTGGTGCTGGACTTGGAGCTGTCCCTGCAGCTGTTCCCTGTCGGTGCTGTATCTCAAGGCAGGGGTTACCCCTTCCCTCAGAAGAGCAGGGTGGTAAGCTCCTGTGGCATTTTCAGCGTGAGATTTCTCCTGCTGCTGCCCCTTTGCAAACCTGAGCCAAGCATCAAATACCTGCAAAACCAAGAGCAGTGTCAGAAACGTAGGCTATGGGCCAGGGACTGCCCCTGCAGACAGGAACTCCCTTCCCCTGGGCAGTACTAGGTAGGGCTACAGCAAGTGCAGGACACCAACAGAAGGACAAAGGGACAGAGACTTAAGTCAGCTGAGGCTGGATAGGGAAAAATGTTTTTAATCAGGTAAGAGGATTCTGGAGCAGTTTTCCAGCATCCCTGAGTAACACACAGCACCCCAAAATGACAGGGAACAGACCCCATGAGCACTCTGACTGTAGGCAGTTCTGCGTGACATTTGCACACTCACTTGCCTGCCTCTGACACTCCCACACCCTTACCTTTCTCTGCAACCAAAGGGACCAGTGCCACAATGCTTGCACTGCCTTCTGCTTTTCCCATCGCTGCTGCAACAGCTAGCAGGGGAAAAAAATGCACAGCAAGCAGGTCAGGAGTTAATATATCCCACACTGGGAACACTAGCATCAACCCAACATGAGGTTCTGCAGGAACCACAGCAGAATAACCTCAGACTATGCAGTATATGGCAAGGTGTCTCCCAGGCCAGTGGAATCAAAGACCCAGAAAATGCCTAAACAATTTTTCTGTGGCTCTCACATGTCAGTGGAACACAGAGGAGAAGAAGGGATAAGGGGACAATTCCTTACCCGTGTCCTCCAGCACGTGAAGGAAGTAGAGCAAAGCCTATGAGTCCGTAGCTGATCTCCCTGTCTCTGTAGCAGCTGCAAGACAACCAAACCAGTGAGCCACTTGCAGACAAACCTCACTCATCTGAGCCAAGTGCTGCTGGAGCAGAATAGGCATCAAACAGTCTTTGCCACCCTCTCTTTGTTCTGCTGAGGCCACCCTCAATACTCAAGTGTCCTACAATGTAATCTCACTTGCAAATAGCTGTGAGCCCAGCAAGAACTACACAGGTACATCCTTCTCCCTCAAGGCGCAAGGCTGCCACACTCCTCCCCACTCAGGACCACCATTCCCTTCCCCAGGGGACACAAACTGCCCCTCCACACCTGCAGCTTCCCACCCTGGCTCACTGGCTGGGGAGGTTGCTGATCCTGCTCACCACTTTCCCAAGGCACTGATGATGATGTCTCTTCCATTTCACCAGGTACTTCCAGAGTAGGTGCTGTTGGTGGTGCTGTACCGCCCTGTGCTGCTGAGCCCTCAGCATCAGAGACTCCCCAGTTAACTCCTTCCAGTGAAGAAAGAGGGTCTGTAAACGGGCTGTTAGAAGAAAAAATAGTTAAGATATCAGAGAGCCCCAAGTGGCACTAGCTACCAGCTACTCTTCAGACTCTTTCAGTAATACTTCACAGGGGCAATATTCAGCACTAGGAAGGTTCATGGAACACTTCAGGGAGCAGTGAGATGTGACTTGCAAGTCTTCCCTCCTGCCAGTAATACTTTTTATTATCTTTAGGAAATCATTTGCCTTCTGTGCTTCAGAGTCTTCATGCCAAGAAGGTTGCTGGGCTATGCTAATGCTTGTGGAGTTAGCCTCTCAGGGCTGAGGCAGGAATTGATAAGGTTACTTGTACTGCCCTCATAGCAGAGACATCTCAGCTTCTCCAAATCAGCAATGGGAAATGCCTTGGAGGAAGTGTTACCATGCCCTCTATGGATAGGGAACCAACAGAGAAGCAGAAGTCACACAAACATCCTTCAGGAGACCACTGGGGACCCAAGTCATGCCCCATTCTATAGGGCTTAATAGACCACCCAGTCATGCCATCTGTAGAGATGGCACACGACTGCCCTGCTCTGCTAAGCCACGGCTAAGGATTGTACAGTTAGCTATCTTCTCAGACTTCAGGATCTGCACCAGCTCACCTATATCCAAACATTTTCTGGCCTCCAGCACAGCAGTCACCTGCTGCTGGCAACGTGCTTGCAGCAGAGCAGCATGTCTCCACTGCAGCAACACCTGTGGAGAAAAAGCAAACAAATCAAACACTGCAGCACTTCAGAGTCACCCTGCCATTTTTCAAGGCATTCTCCTCCATCCATCTGTGCTGTGTCCCAAGGTAACACTACATGGTGTATCATACTACTGGCTTTCCCTTCCTCCTAGGAAATGGGAAGAAAGAAAGGAAGAGGGGAAAAAAACATGAGCTCACTTGGAGAGACGTTCCAGAGACACCTGCAAAAATAAGATGGGACTCCCACTTTTTAGATCTTTCTTAGTAATGGCTCTTGAATTAAGTTTTTTATTCCTCTAACTGCATTACCTGACCCCTGTCTGAACTACCACCTGTACTCAGGCCTTAGTATCTGCTGTAGAGAGCCTACCTTTGCCAGGACTGCTCTTCTGTAGTGCTCATCTGCCTTAGCTTCATGTATAAGAGCAAGGGCATTTTCTCTCCATGTATGCAGAAGTTGTCTGAAGCCAAAACAATGTAAAAAAAAAAAAAAAAAGAAACAAAAACTACTAAGAACAACTCTCACTTGTTCATGTGGCATCTTCTCATCCCCAGGTAAACCAAACCAGCTGCCTCTAAAACTCAGTCGTGCAAATCAGCTTTGCCCCTTCAGGTCTCTGCAGAAGGGAATGCAGAGCTTTTGCAGAACACACCCTTGGGCTGAGCCAGACAAGCTCTGCAAGTGGCTCCAGCTGTACAGCAAATGAGGTAGATAAAACTCAAGCAGCTACAACCACTCTGAAGTGACAACATCTTTCATTACCCCCTCACTATAATGCATGACAGGCTCTACATCTTCCAGGCTGCTTTAGTATGACAGTAGTCAGAAGCCACCCACTGCAGGCAATGGTACAGTTTGCTGCCTGCTGTCTCTAAAACAAACAAAACAAAGAGATTGCAATCCAGAACCTTGTAGCTAGAAGACCTGCAAAGAAGCAGCAACTCAGGAGTCCATTCCAGTACCACACACTTCCAGTCTCAGAGGTGGCAGTGCAGTGGCTGCCCTGGTGCTGCACAGGGGCTTACCGCAGCAGTAGCCTCCTGTGCTGCTGCTCCTGCTCAGCTGCTTGCTGCAGAATGCAATGAATGTTACCTTGGTAGCTCTGTAAAAGAAACAATGACAGGTAAAACCTCCCTCAGTTGCCAGCACCTCTGAAGAGAGGAGACATTGGCAACTCTTTGTAGCAGTTTAGGCCACAGCAGACACTACTATTACAGAAGAAGACACTTGCTGTGTAAGTGCCTGGAGTGACAGTGTGGCAGCTCTTTATTCAGTTCTCACTGAAACACTGAAGCACCCCCAGACAAGTCCCTCCAAGGAACGGGCATTGCCTCCTACCTTCCAGGCTGCCAGCGTCCTGCCCAGCAATGTGTGCTGATAGTGCATGTCTGCCTGAACCAACTTCCTCCACTTCTCACGCTGACATCCCACGTACTAGGAAGGGGAAGAAAAGAGCTATGTACACCCAATGCAGTGAAAACAGGCCATGGCAGAGAGCAAAGGATCACCTGGGAAGGAAGGAGGGCTTAGGAACGACCAGAGTTTAAAATAAACATCTTTATTTCTAGCTATACAGGTACAAGCAGTCTAAACACAGAAAGGGTTCAAGCTCTTCCCCATCTGTTAACTCTCTCACCTCCCTCCACTTGTTCCAACTCTGCTGCAGGCACTTCAAGCTGTGAAATCTTAACGCTTGCATCTCCTTCAGTCTCCTGTAAGAAAAAGAAACAAATAATTTCTCCTACAATGCAATACACATGGCTGAGCCCTTCTATCACAGACCCGAGTCCACATTTGGTACTTTCAGCAAGTTATTTACTGCAAAACAAGCTGCAGACTCCAGAGCACAAATAAGGAGCCGGAATCATTGTGAATTAAATGCAGCCTGTCCAGAGCAGGCCACCACAGGGCCAAGCCAAGCCATTCTCCTTCAGAAAATCTTCTTACTCTGTAGTTCTTTCCTGAGTGTTTTGCTTCCAGAGGCAGAAAGCCTTTAGCAGCAGCAGCAGGTCACTGTAGTGGTCTCTTGCACAAAGCGAGCCTTCTTGCTCCTCCAGACGTGCAGCTGTTCTTCCACACCATGCACCCCAGGAACAGCACAACAGCTGCCTTTCAAAATGAAGCACAGCCTGCCATAGAAAGAAGGTGGCAGTGAGCTCATGACAGGACAGTCACAAACAACAGAAGACAGTTCCTTGAAGAAGACATTCACAGAACTGTCCACTCTTTTTTGTTCTTTTCTCATGTTGAACAGCAAAGGACACATCAAAGGCCCTTTGCTGAGAGTTCTGTGAATGTGTTCTACAGGTACCTGTATGCATGCAAGTGGAGAAAGTGTTACCAGAGAAAAGCAGGCCACAGAGAGGAAAACCACCAGCTGCTAGGTAGCATGTAAAGGCTTCCAAGAGCCAATAAGCTCCAGAAACAAATCCCGTTGATTTTGCAAGAACTGATGATCTCAGAACACTAAGAGTCAGCCCTGTCTGCATAGGGCCACCCTCACACTACCGTCGGCTATGGGCTATGTAACTGACAGAGAAGGGGCAGTGGCTGCTGTATGTAAAGACTGCAGGATTATAAACACAGCTTAGGAAATGAAAGACCCCTTAGGGAACTTCATAGACACCTCCCCAGAAGCAGCTAGTTTGTCAGTACATAGTAATAGAGAACCCCAACCTATTTCAACCAGGTAACTATGAAAGGGAGTGTGAGAGAGAGCACACACATTTACTGGGTGAGGGAGTCCGTGAATGAGCTATGAGTAGCTACCGTCTAATAATAACAGCTGGATTCTATTATTAATAGACAGCTTAACTTCAAAAAGGGTGATTAGGAAATACTGGCGGTAGTTGGTTTCCCCTGATTTGAGCCCCCACAAGGGAAAAGGTTGTTTATAACAGCCAAGTCCCTCTCATGCTACCTCTGTTGACAGACAGGGTCTGAGGAACCATCCCCTCTCTGTCCTAAGCAAGACAAAGAGTCACTCTTACCCTCTTCTCCCCCAGTCGGTACTCTCTCTGCTCGAAAGCCTTCAGCACCCACGTGTCAAATACCTGCCTCATCAACACCCTCCTGCAGGCAAGAAGGGAGAACGGCAGCACAGAGCTCCTTCACAAAAGGAGACCGATGCATGAACATCAAGAGATCAGTCCACCACCCACAGAAAATGGGACGTTTATGCCCTCAAAGCTGTTACTGGAACTCAGAAGACAGCCAGAGCTCACAAATCCCATCTGGCACAAACTGCATACCTATAATGGGCACAAGCCACTGATGTCAAGGCCTGCTGCTCTTCTTCCTCCTTCTCTTCCAAGCGGGACTTCCAGCAGCTCCAGCACTTCTGCAGTAGCTGAGACAAGACACAAGAAGCACAGGAAGTGGGAGAAGAATGCAATAAAGAAATGAGAAACGTCCTAATGCAGCTGCACGCTGCAGCAGCTGCCCCCACACCGCTTCACACACCAGACACGCCCCACGGCCTGCTGTCAATTTCTCTGGGAAAAGCCCCTATGGAGCTGGGAGAACAGGAAGCCAGAACACAGGCGGCTGCAGCCGCTGGCTGTCTCGCTCACGCAGCAGGCCACCTGTGCCTGGCAGCAAGGAGCACTCTGCAGCACAGCTCAAGCAGGACTCACCGTCACTTGGTGCTGGCGGCAGGACAGGTTTCTTCTCATCTGCTGCAGACGAGTGTTCGCCACATTCTGACAGAGACCCTTGAGCCCAAGTTTCTGTAACAAGAAGCACACGACTCGCCTGCAACTCAAACCACCAAGCTCTGAGCAGTTCATAACTTGCTGCCTACAGCTCATCTGTGTGTGATGCTACCCCTTGCTATGGCTAAGAACTCATCATCCGAGCCACGCACCCACTTCCTCTCACAAACTGTCGCTTCCTCACCTAAACTACAATTACCTTCCACTTTCCCAGGGTCCTATTGTGAAATATCTAATTTCTAACTCAGCTATCAACATCACCACCCACATCTTTTCCCAGTCCACCTCCTCATTTAGTTCAAGACTCATAACTTGCTCCTTATTAAAAATAGCAAAGATCCAGTTCCTTTCTAGGTCTCCTCTGTGCAAGGTCTTACGCATTACTACAGTGAGAAAAAATAATTCTTGTAGCAAAACAGTGTAAACAGACAGAAACCTTTGGAGTGGAGGTGGGAAAAATATAAATACATTTTACAAAGCCAAGGTAAAATAAAGAAGAAAATGCAATCTCCTGGTGAAGTGGCCAGGAAGCTCACAGCCCAGTACCACCAAGAGCAGTCTGTTGCCTCGCCAGTTCCCAGATGGAAAAAGAACTGTTTTGGAGAGCAGCAGAGCTTCCCCATTCAACCAGCACACTTCAGAATAGCTGCAACTTAGAAGCCTGATGCCTCATCCAAACTTGCCACAGCAGAAAGTGGGGCAACCCCCATGTATCATCCACACACTGCTGTTACTATTAAAGGCACAGTGCCAGCCATAACTCTCCCAGTTCCCCCCACAGCCTCTTCCCCCCAGTGCACAGCAGCACCCTTACCAACAGATGATGCCTGTAGTGGTTTTCAGCCAGCTCATGCTGTCGAGCCTCTTCCACGCACAGCACAACATCTGTTACTGAGTTAAAGTATCTTTCACACAGAGATATCCACACCCTTCTCCCACAGATGGGCACCAGGTCTCCATCTAAATTTGTTTCAATATTTGAATTTCCAGGACTGTCACCTGTGCAAGTTTTGATGACAGTCAAGCATTTACTTTTTTTAATCACAATACAATTCTGATTCACTATCAAACAAGGAATTTCTCCTTGGCCTTACATTACCTTCTGCAGGCCTTAGCTCTCAAAGAATTACCGGAGTGTCACAGGAGGAGTTTCACGAGTCTTTAGTATGACCTTGCCTTCATCTTTCTAAGGCTAACACGTCTGCCCTCACTCACACTAACGCTCAGCAGGCCTGCTTATCAATTGGGTCCTTTCCTCATGGGAATGCTTTTTGCCTGTGCCTGGCAGGAACCGAGTAGAGCTTGGATACAGTGCTTCCAGTGGGCAAAGGCTCTCTGGGAGGCAGTCCTTGCTGCTCCCTGTTCCATGCCCTCTCGGTGAGCATGCATTCTCCTCCTGCACTCCCACGACAGCTGCCAACCAGAGAAACACTGCCGGGCTACCCTGCTGTGGTGATGCTCTTGGGCCAGCTCTAGGAAACAAACACAAATGATTCAGGGCCTGTGCCACCCTAGGCTCATTTTGATCAGATGACATTTATGTCACTGGTTCTGAAGTGACAATTGCCCTAATGTTGAAAAATGTGAGTAAGAATTCACAGTTGCCCTCAGCTATGGATTATATCCTTCCTGCTAATGCCAAGGGCATTCTTAAGCAGTCACACACTGCACTAGCATCAGAAGGGGCAGGTAAGACACTGTGTCACTTGTTCAGCACACACCAGCCTGCCACTATTTCAGCATACTTCCATTGCTAGTTCCCAGGCACCCAAGATGGACTCTTTCGCACACATGTCTGAACTCATTCCAGCAACTTCAAAGGAAGAAATAAAGAACTGGTCTAAACTTTACTGCCCTGTATCAGCTGTAATCTCTCTGATTATCAAGAAAATCCACACACAGACCGACTGATTACTGTGCCCTAAGCAAAGGGGCTGCGCCCTGTTCTGTCCTGACTCACCATTCTGAAGCTTCTTTGCTCTCTGCAGGTTTAAGTATCCCAGCCATGCTTCCATGCATCTCTTCATTTGCCAGCGCTGATGGTGAGTCACTGCCCTCATCTCCCTCTGCTTGTCCCTCTGGCTGTGCAAGTACAGCTCTCGCCACTGCAACCAAGCCTGGCAGCAATTAAGGAGAGCAGAGAGGGAGCAAAAACCAGACAAGGTTAGGGAAACAGAACAGAGGAAAGAAGATGAAGAACATCAGCAATAGGAAGCTCCAAGTGAGATCCAGAGGTGAAAGTCACAAGCAATGAAGTTCCTCCTCACAAGAGGGCAAAAACCCCACCAGAATGAAACAAATGCCAAAGGAGTATCAGCACGGCCAGAAAAGGTCAAAGACAAAAAATGCCAATAAACTTATTTCTTCTTTTTTTGATACTTCCACACCTTTTTAACCTCTTATTTTACCTGTGTCTAGTTTCGCTAGTGGAGAGAACTCTGATACATTCACTACCATCAAGAACTATACAAGACAGAAATAATTCCGTTGGACAGTCTGCATCCTAGCAAACATAAGACGTGGATCCAGCTTGTCAAGATTTCTTGCAAAGAAATTGTTCCTGTAATAAAATGTTAACTTTCTTTGTAAAAATCACAGGACATCTCAAGCTGGAAGGGATCCAGAAGGACCATCAAGATGCTTCTTGAACTCTAACAGGCTTGGTGCTGTGCTTACTTCTCTGGAGATCTTACTGCCCTGACCAACCACTCTCTCAGTGAAGAACCCTTTCCTGATGTACAACCTGAACTTCCCCTCACACAGCTTCATTTCATCACCTCATGGCCTATTATGTTCTTCCACCAAAAGTACTGCACTTTGCAAAGCAAACAAGTCTAGAGCCTAGTTTTTATAAGTCTGAACCTAAGTCACACCTGTCTGCAACTCAAACCACTAGCAGTAGGCACAGCCAAAGCTCCTGGGACTTACTCGAATTTGCAGGCTCTGGGCCCAATGCTGCAGAGCCAAAACATTCATTTTACGCCCAGCGCAGCTCTGCTGGTGTCGCCTTCTCCACACTGCCCAGGGTGTGCTGCCAAAACAACGTTACAGGCATCAAAACAATAGCTAAAAATTGTACATGGAACAAAGTCGCTGCAGGAAGCCAGCAGAACGCAGGGGAAAGCCCTGGCCTGCGGTCGGTGCCCCCCTGCCTGTTCCCAGCCTTACCGCAAGCAGCTTCTTTCCCTGAAGGCCAGTGCCACCCACTGCATCCCACGCTTCGTCCTTTGGACAGCGGCGTACAGCACCCAGCGCTGCCAGGTCCTGAGCAGCATTTGCTTCTCTGCTGTGCAGAACAAACAAGTCACAGCAGTTACAAATAAAGGCAACAATCTGGCATTTTTTTATGCAGACCACTTGTCTCCGACCTGCAGTCCCCTCAGCCCGCACTGACAACTCATGGGAGACCCTGAGACGGCAGCAGAGCTGCAGTGCGACCGCCGCCCTGGCTGCGCTGTCCCAGCCACAAGAACCCATGACGCGACACAAGCGCTGAGACAGCGGCGCCGCTTTTCCTCGGCGCTTACAGGGTGCAGATGGACACCAACACTCCGCACAGCAACCTTCCTTGGAAAGAATGACAGCGTTTTCTTTGGCTCCTTCAGAAAAACAGTTCATCAGGTTTCTCAGAGGCCTTTCAGGAGCTATTCTCTACTAAAGCAGAGAATGCAACCAGAAACAAGTGCAGTTCATTTGTCCAGGCTGGAGGAGGCTTTGAGCGACCTGTTCTAGCGGGAGGTGTCCCTGCCTATGGCAGGGGTTTGGAACTGGATGATCCTTGAGGTCTCTTCCAACCTAAACCATTCTATGATTCTATCATCTAGCAGGATGCCATGCAGCTCAGGCCAGAAGTGGTGCCACCAGTCCCAGCTCCCTAGTTGTGCAGCACATTGCATTTTCTGCTCACAGAAGCCTGGCCTGGTGGAACAGACACTGCTGAAGCAAAGTTACCAGAAAACAACCTCACTGATTTGATCACGCCTCACACGCTGAAACAAACACTTTCAAACACATTTCCTGGGGAATCAAGCATTAACCTACCTTAAAGCAAGCCACATTTTGACTTGGTAACACACAGCTGCTTCTCTAAGTGCTCTGGCCTCACCCAGCAAAGGGAAACCTAGGGAGCCTACCAGTTTGTTACCAACCAGGCCACTCTGGTTGGTACTTTGAGGCTACAGCCATATGCAAGGACACCAGACAGTTTTTGTTGCAAATCAGTTCATAACAATACCATTGCATCATCTCTAAAAGAGAGTCATCTGCCCCCCAGGGAAGCAGATACACCCTGAAACCCAAGGTAGTTGCACCCTATACAGACAACTGCACCACATGATAAATCCACTGCAGAACAAAATCTATGCTTCAAAACAAGGGGCACTTCAGAAGCTTGAGCCTTGTCAGTTACAAGACACAAGCTGAAGGAATAATGAATACAGGTAAAATGTGCTGTTAATACCACAGGGAATTTTGTCATTTCTCTAGCCACAGTTGATAGAGAATTCCTGCAAGACATTATATAAAAAATATCTATTTGAACACATATTGTGAGAAATTCAAAAAGCAAACAAACTACCCCCCAAAACCAAACAAGGCAATTCGGAGCAGATGGAGAAGCCCTTAAGCTACTCATGGGCATCCCTGAATAACCACACAGCTACACAGCAGTGCATCAGCCAGAACCCCCCTGCCAGCTTTAGGCAGACAACCAACAAAAGCATGACACCTCCTGAGGGTGTGGGCAGTCACTCTGTGAACATCTACAAGGGACAGATTCTGTGTAATTACTTTCCTCAGGAGCACCCATCTCAGTATGGCCCAAACACAGGCGACCACCATCACCTCACTCACCGTGAGACTCGGCAATGGAATATTTGTTCCGCTTCCCTTGCTGCTGGCATACATAGGCTCTCCAGGCCTTGAAAACCAATTTAGGGAGCAAATGCCTGGAAAAAAAAAAAAAGGTCCCAATGTCCAGAAGGAAGATTCTTTTGAGTTTGGTTGCAGTGTAAAGATACGTTGGATAGGAAATTTTGACTTCATGCTGAGACAACAGCAACAAAAAAAAACGAGAGGAAAACCCTTATGAAACTACTTCTTGGCCTAGAGGTACTGCTGATGTACCCTGCTTACTGGTATTAGCTCCTCCAGAACCTTACAAAGTTTCTGCTACTGCTGTACACACACAGAGTACCAGGAAGTACTTTCACAAACCTGTCCTGGCTGGTTGCTCCAAGGCTGAGCTTCCTCCCTCTGCTAGCAGTCCACCACTCCTTCCACTCCCCACCTCCGCTCCCCACTCCTCCAAAGATCTCCCTTGGATCTTACAGTCATGAAAGATGTGGACATGGGAAATTTCATACAGGTTTCTATCCAACCTGGTCACAAATCTGTTTTAATGAAGATGATGCTACCTCTTTTCCAGCTTTGTCTGATTAGCCTAACTGCATCTAATTGCATCTGGAAACCACCACCCTGCTGTGACATTTTATTCCAATACTCTGGGAAGTGTGACAAGAAGCAAGCAGCTTACTGTCTGTAAATACTCCTCAGAAAGCCAAGCAAAGGCAGAAGTTAACAGACTTGCCAACTATCAGAATGCCACTTGAGCAGACCTACAAAAACCTCCAGCAGCTGGTAAGGATGCACATGTTGACCTTGCTAGTTCTGTTCTTTAACACAAAATGTTTAGGCATAGAAATCCACACAAAAGCTTTTTCAGCCTGCATGATGCTTTGGCATTTCCACTGTGTTCTTCAAAATCTTCCCAAAGAACACAAGAACAGGCTTGAGAACTCTTTCAGCCAGTTGTGCATCATCTGCACTGAAAAGGAAGCTGTTCGCCTGCTTATGTACCTTCCCCTTCCGACGGGTGCTAAGCTCTGCACAGAACGGATTCACGCGTCATAGAGGACCTTGGAATTCTTCCACCTCAGTAAGAGAGACTCTGGCCTTTATACCCAGCTTTAATTAACAGATACCAGGAAAGAAGAGATGCTATATTTCAGATGAATTGTGAACAATAGGAAACTCAAATACAGGAGAGCCTAAAGATAATGGTCTTAATCTTATATTTCAAGCAATTCTTTTCTTTTATTTGAAAATAGTGTCTCAAATATTTTTCCCATGTGGTCAAGATGACCCAAGAATTAGAAAGTCTCATCAGCTAGAGTATGAATGCTTTCAAAAAATGTATCACCTCTTTCTACTTGTGATAGAGAGGGGGAAAACAGGAGCCACGAGAACACAAGCTAACCAAGAGAAAGCACACAAGCTTTGCTCACAACTATCCTACTGGCTCACTGAAACAGGTTGTGTCTGTAATAACAAAAGGATTAGGCCCAGAGCACAGAAAGGTCTCTCAAAAAACCACAACGCACAGCTACCTACCCCAAGCCAAGTTGCTAAGGCGTTCCCAGCATTCAAGCAGCTAAAGAAAACAAATGAATAAATAAGGAAGATGTACTTCTTTTCCCAACATGGTGCATTACCAGAACACTGGAAACAAAAGCTGTGGAGAACTGGGGACTCTTAGGTCTAAAAAGACCATTAATTATTGCTTATGTTCCTTGCTGAACTTTATAAAACATATTTTCACTCATCCTCCTGAAAAAAATACAATCACTGTCCTGAATTTCCAGAGGCAAAGCAGCACACGCTGAGCACATGGGATGGGCAGGGTGGTAATGGCAACAGCACAGCTATTTGCCAAGCAAAACAGACACAGAATGTATTTGATACTGTACAATGACACTGGAGAACTAAGGGCCCCATCTTCTGACTGTGACAAGTGCAGGTCTTCCCACTGCCAACTCCTTCAGTGCCCAAGGGCACAGCCAAACAAGAACCAACAGGCACATTAAAGCAGAATAAGGCAAGAGAATCAGTGTTAGTTTTCACTAGCTGACCAAACACTAAAACCAGAAACTCATCATCTGCTACAGGTGTTTCAGTCAGGCAGACACAAAGCACAGGTTCACATTAAGAACAACTGTACAAACAGTAAAGTGAGCTGAATTTCTTGTATAACCTCAAAAAGCCATTTCATTTAGAGCAGGTTCCACAATCATACCCCAACATTTATACGCACAGTTCAACTTTATCAGGACAAATACAGCTCCTAGGAATTTAGTTTGTTAATTTTAACCATGATTATTAAAACCAAACAAAGCAGAAGCAAGAAGAGTATTCAAAGGAAACCTTCAAGTCATCTCAAAATACATCCAAACATTTTCTGGGCAGTCAGTGCTCTCTTAGCCTGATGGTACAGCACAAAAAATTTAAACACAACCAAAGAAACTGACCACAAAAACAACCCTGCCCTCGATTTGTGTCATTTTATGTACCTGTCTATGGAAGGGAGAACTTTTCCAAATGTCTTTTCTGCCCACAGAGAGAAGAACTTCCTTGCTAGATATCTGGAATATAAGGCAAGGTTAGTTGTCTTCCCCTGCTAATTCCCAGGCAGCAAAAAATAGGTACTTCCATATGCTAGTTTCAAAACTCAGGATCTGTCTTTCAGAGATCAATGCACATACAAAATATTTACACCTTGAAAACAGTACCTGTAGCAGGACTGTTCACCAAATATAAATAGAGGTGTAAGCATCACTTCAAGACTTGAATAGTGACATATTTCTCCAGGAACACAAGGCAGCTGAAATCATTTTTGTATTTGAATGCTATGGTATCGTAACATTGCGTTTTGTGCTGAGTTTGGGGGTGCTGTGTTTGTTTGGTTTTTGTTTTCAAGAGAAACACTTTATGGTTACTGATGCTGCATAGAGACCAATAATCCTACATGTAAGAATAACTCAGCTTTGTTCTGGCCCCAAGAATGCCCAAGATGCCATAACTTTAAAAAAAAAACCAAAAACGCAGCTAAGGTCTTTAACAAGGCAGCATTTTATTATTTCTTACCTGCTTCTGCATTGCTCCATTTTGCAGTAGTTCCAAGTCTGCACTAAACAAATGCACCCTCTGCAATGTTATTTGCTGGCTCTGGAAGAACAAATTGGCTCGTGTTATTCGTGATGAACGCAGCCAACGGATCTCTGCTAAATACGGTCTGCATTCATTTTAACAACGACAGGAACTCCACCTGCGTACAGAGAGCCTAAGGCAGCTTCAGACGTTTAACACTGAAGGCACCTGTCTGCACACTCACTGCCCTGCTAACTTAAATGATACTGTGCTCACATAATCTCTTATTAATAAGTCATAACCATTTGAATCTTGAGAGTAACTGCACCTATCTCAACAAAGCTGTGCTAGAAAGATGCTATAAAAAGATGAACCTCATTTACGTTGCCTTATTTAGAAATAAGGCAACTATCACGGATGGAAAATCAGTACCTAATCAAACTGACTCCTTTTCACTGCTCATTAAAAGAAATTTCTCTCTCTTCACAAGCGCAAGGAAATTAAGAAAATTAATTCCAGCTCCTCCATCGAGAACTTCTGTACAAACAGAACCTTCCACCCGCCAAAGGCTTCAGAGAGTAAGACACTGTGCAAGCACTTAAACTCATGACCAGCGATCTCCTTCTAGTCGTGAGATCAAAACGGGACATTGCTATAAGCAAGGTTTAAGGTGCAACAGGAAAAACATCAAGCAACAAAAGCTTACTGCAGTACACCTGAGTCTGCCTGCACGACGCTGCTGTTAGCTGAGTAATTGCAATATGAACGCTTTTCGTGCTTATGGGCAACCACTCGGGAACCACACAGCAGTACTCTAAAGACTGGCGCCACGGCGCCGGTCTCCCGAGCAACCTCAGGAACCGATTCTGCTGGTTCCCGCCTCGCTGAAGGCTCTGGACTCCGCAGCGCCCCCGTCTGGAACGACCGTTCGGGTGCAGGTAGCTCCGCAGAGCACCGACGCCCTGCCTTTCGGAAGCCGCGGGCTCTGCCCTCCCTAACGGAGACATTCTCGCTGACGGCCGCACGACATGGGCCACCTTCACAAAGCGGCGTGCAAGTGGGGCGAGGGACAGTGACTGCAGCAGCCGGGGAAACCTGCTCCCCTCCGCCCCCAGAGCGACACGCCACACGCCCACCCACCACCACCAAGAGGAGCCGGAGCGCCGCCCGCACCCCTCGGAGGTGCAGATGCAGCGCCCCGTGGCGGAAGGGAGGCTTACGGCTATTCGGCAGCCCGGCTCGGTCTGCCCCCGCTCTGCTAAGGCCCGGAGGAGGCTACTTCAGCCTCGGGATGACAAATATTTCTTGATCTCAGGCGTAACCCGCAGTCCCGAGCAGGGGCCAAGTGTGCCACGGCACCGAGCCGCTACTCACGCTGCACTGTAAATGGTGGGGAACCGGCATTTTGCCATGTCTGTGCCTACGGCACGTACCCGTCAGGCAGCATCTACCAGAGGCGTGCCTCTAGCAGCCAGCAAAAGAGTCAGCTCACGCTGCTGGCGAGCACAGAAGCTGCACTGAAACACGCGACCACGGAGACTTGCTCCGTGGCACCCCGCAACTGCCGCTCGGTGACAGCTCACGGCCCACTCGCTGCTCTTGAGTGGAAAAGCAAACTCACCAGCAGAAACCTCACAATGGTTACAATGCTCACTTCTAATACAGCACTTTGCTGTTTAAGAAAAAAAAACAACCAAGGGTTTTTAATGTTGGTATGCAACGCCGCTAGGGAGCAGGGGAGGTAACATTTTATTCACCAGATTCTGCAAGCACTTCCTTGCTTCTGCACTGCCCACTCTGCCCGAGGAGGTGGGCAAAGCACGGCCTCTGCTGCCTTTCTATGTGGTAGCAGGGACTGGGGTGCTGGGGACATTGCTCAGCAGCAATGCCACAGAGAACCTTGCCCGGCAATTCCTTACACTGATAACAGAAGCAACCTGTTCCCTATTTGCAACAACTAAAAGACGCCAGGAGACTCCGGACAAGCTGCTCTGAATCAATTCACTTCCCGCTGTCCCGTGGAAATGCCCAATCTCACTTTTGAAGAAGACTGATAAAGGGTGTTTTAAAATACACACAAATGACAGGGCAATGTGCAGCGGGGCACCAGAATTTTCCTCTTGCGCCTTCGTTGGTCCCTCAGCACCGCTGGTTTCGCGCGAAGGGGCCCAAGGGCAGGCTCGGGACGCGGAGGAGGGCCCCGTCAGACCTCCCCTCACCCTCCCGCGGGGGACGCGCCGCGCACGGCGGGAACGCGAAGGTGTTCGGCTCCAGACGGGCGCTATCAGGGAGACTTCCCCGAGCCCGCGGGCTCCGTGCAGACGTGGGCTACGAGCAAGGGGTGAGTCCAGCGAAGGCGCGAACGAAGCTGTCAGCCGCGCCGCCCCCCATCGCCGCTGGCGTGAGGCTGAGTCCGAAGCGCCGTAGGGGCCGCGCGCACCCCGCGCTTCCCGCCCTTTCACCCTGCATCTTCCCTACAGACACGGGCGTGCCCGCCACCGGCTCTGCCCCGTCGCCGCTGCCACCCGGTACCCCGTATACCGGCACAAGGCGTGGACCACGTCCCGCCGCCACTGTTCCCGGCTGCCTCCTCCCCCGCGGGGCTGCCCGCCTAGAGTGCCTGCGGGCCCTCGGGGAGCCACGGGCCTTCCCTCACCCACCGCAGCGCTTGCAAGGCGAGACGACGGCTCGGCGGCCTAGATCGCAGCGGGGTACGCGGCCCCGGGCAGCGGGGGGAGCACGGCCCCGCCGCGCGCCTCTCCCAGTCAGGCACCGCGCGAGGGAGCCCCGGTGCGCGCGGCCGCCGCCGCGCCTGCGCGCGGTGCATTAAATGGGTGCGGGGCGGGCAGCGGAAGGCCCCGGTTACGGCGGCTGAGGAGAGACAGAGTCGGGCGAATAGGGAGCGGGCGCGCGAGCGAGCCAGCGCGGAGGGGATCGGAGCCGCGCGATCGGAGGCGGGCGGGAGACGACGCCGGCCCGGTGCGCGTCTGGCGCGTCGAGGGGGGGACGAGCTCGGCGCAGGGCGCCGCCGGGCAGCGGACAGGGACCGAGCGGAGCTGGTGGCCGGGAGCAGGAAACGCCGCGGGCGGCGGTAAGGCCTTCAGCGAAGCGGAGCGCTGTCGGGAGACCCACCGTCGGCGCGGTGAGTACGAGCGCTTGGGCTCAGGACCTGGGGGTGGCGGGGCCGCCGGTGCAGGTGAGGATCCGCTGAGTCACCTGCCCCGCCGTCGTCCTCCCTCTCGGCTCCCGTGCTTTGGGACGGGGCCTCGGCCGCGCCGCGGTGCCCACGCCGCCGCTCGAGTGGAGCCCGTCCCCTCCGGGCGTTGCCGGGTGAGGGGGTGTCCCGGCCGCCCCGCTCCCCGTGACCCTGCCGCTCGGCACCTCCTTCTGCCGGTCGTGCCCACGAAGGGATCTTTGTTACGCTAAAGCTGCTTAGGAGCTGGGCTGCCGTCTCGGGGCGGTGGGCGGCTCTGGCCGCGCTTCGGCAGCGGGTCGAGTGTCGCGGCGAGAGCCTCATGGCTGAAGCGGGGAAAGCTGCGAGTGGAAGAACGGTACTGCTGAGGAATGTGCTTCTGACCTGTTCTATCTGTTAAATAGGCTGAAGCTGTAAGAAAAATCCACCCTCTAGAAACGTGTGTCTCAATCAGATGCTTTGGTTTTGTGTTCGTTAGGTCCATGGTCAAAGGCTTTGCAGTAACCATGGACAAAAGAGGAGGTGCAACAGAAACTGAAAACGGTGATGCCTTCTTGGAGCTGAACAGAGTTACAACGAAATACCCTCATCGATACACAAAGGTTGGCTCGCTCTCCCCTTTCCTCTCCCAGCTATGCTTGGGGCTGTTGGTCACAGAAGTAGAGGTATGGCTGGAGGCTTCTGTGAGAGGGGAGCAGCAAGGTGAGGGCTGAGAAGCCTTTGCCTGGGTTAGGATTGTAAGGTGGTATAACATGAGCAGCTTGTGAAATGTGGTGTAGCTGTGCAATCCTGTCCTTGGTAGGCTCCTGATTCCCACCACCTTATTTCAATATCTGAGCACCTGCAGTGTCTGCTGTGGAGAGATTGTGAAGTATGCTGCTCTACCAGCTCTCTCAAGCACTTGCACTTCATGGCTCTGACTTTCAGCAATAGTCCTTAAAGGACTTGGCCAAAATGTTTCATTTTAGTAGATGCCACTTCTTTGGAACATGTGGCCTGCCAGATATTATCAGAAGCTTTCATATGCTTGCTAAAGTGCCTTCTGTGATCTTAAAAATGCTCCTGCTTGGCTCCTGGGGGTCTAAGCGCTTACAGCTCCAGCCAGTGCTTAGTGCTAACACTTTCACACAGGTGTTCTTGTTTAGCAGTGGTACTTAATGGTGCACATGAGAGGGAGAGTAGTAACTGAGAATAAAGATCCCTTCAGTACTGAGTGGGTTTGATACACTGTGAGCCTTAAGGTTCAAATCTTGCTTGGGCTTTTGGTGGCACTGCTGAAATGTGCTTTTAGAAAGTGTCTGTAGTGGTGGATGATTTTCCCACTTCTGAAAGCTCTGGGAACAGGTGGTCAGTGTTTTGTGGAAATTTAGACACTTGGCAACAAACAACCTGAAGTGTGAGACAGCGTGCTGGAGCTGGCTGCGTTATCTTGAGGAGCTGGGAACTGCTAGCTTCTCAGGAGGTTGGTTTTGAAAAGGAAGAAAAAGATATGGTCCTGGCTGTGTTCTGCTGAGATAGTAAAGCTGGCTTCTTTTAACTAGGCATCAACAATAAACCATGGGCTTCAGAGCAGACAAAGCTTATATAGAAACCTTATTATGGCTTCCTAGGAAAGCTGTACCCTCAGCCTCCTCAGATGCAAAGCATATTATTGTTCAGACCTTCTTATTCAGTTAACTGCGATGCAGAGAGGAACTGTCTTTAAACTTTTGCTGATGGAGAAGTGGTATTCATTCAGTCTTGCCCAGCTTCTCTTGGGGGTAGTGTCTGAATGCAGCTTCGATTTCTGCTTGCTTTTGGGGACAGCATTCAGCTAGTGCTAGTGGTGGCTCTGCGTGGAAGTCAATGCATTTGTAGCTTCAGTCTTACGAACTCAGAACCTGTGGCTTCTAATCTGTCTAAAGTTGCTGAACCAGTGCCAGAAAGCATCTAGGCTTGTTTAGCTGTGACTTTCCAAGGAGCATGTTCAAGCTGTTAGAATACCTTACATAGTGAGTTGTTTGATTTTTGTTTTACAAGTAGCATCCTAAATGTGACTGCTTCAAGGGGCTCAAGCAATCAACACTAAAGTGTTTGCACACGATCCAGTTTCTGCTCGTTAGAATGGGAGGACTGCTGAGGACATGTGCTGCTGATTTGGAGACTGAGCTCTTTTAACAGTTTGTGTTGATTTACTGTTGGGAAGACAATAGTGTGTGCATACTATATACCCTTAACAGATAGACAGGTTTCCCCCTTGACTTGAAGGTGCTAATGTTTGAGTTAGAAACCAGAACACGTTGTGGAAGCACCAGTGCTGCTGTGTTCTATGTTACTTGTCCAGGCTGTGTCTGTTCTGGTTCTGTGGAAACTTTGCTCCAAGGGTGCATAGCCAAGGAACAATTCAAATGTTCCTCTCTTCAGTACAGGAATTGTATCAGGGCCTGGGTGGGAGCCTCTGGAATCCCTCTCGTGGCCAGCAGCACGGTCAGCATCAGGTCTGGTGGTGGCGGCTGGTGCTGTCAGTGCCTGTGATAGCTGCATCAGGCCGTGACACTGTTCCAGCACTGATACTCCTCCTAGATCAGGGTTTATTTTGGGAAGCTGTGGGCAGTGAAGCCAGTCCCCTCCCTTTAATGGAACTCTTTGAAGGCTCCAGAGAGATGCTTGGAGATGTGTGTGTATTAAGGTTTCGTCCAGCTACCAAGCTGCTACCTGGAAACTTTCACATACGGAACTCCTGTGGCTAATGATTTTAATCACATGGGGGAAAATTATATAGGAGCTCTAGAGGATACTGTATTCTTGGGAAAAACTGAAGAGGTTTCCTCCTTGGCTTTGGCTGACATGTAGTGTCTGCTACAGGATTTTGTCATCCTTTCCAGCTGCCCACTGATTTCTGCACAATTCTGAGTGAGATAAATTGGAGAATGAATAAGTTTAGAAATGTGCATCTTGACCACAGCAGTGTCAATGCTGATCCAGAGCACTGATGGGCACACCATTAATAATGCTTTCTAAATGCAGCAGACTGCAGGAAGGCTGTAGATTGATCACTTGTCTGCTCAGGGGCATGTCAAAGTAAACTAATGGCTGTTTGCAAGTGATAGAAAGAGGGGAAACTGAACTAATCGCTCAGAATAGATTTGCTGTTGAGTAGAGTGGGTCATTGTATAACTTACACCTAGATATCTTGGGACTGGTGGTGGTCAGAAGTGACAAGTTTGGCTGGAGGTTCCAGATCTGCATTAGTAACTGGTGCTGTGGTAATGCCGATTCTTACACAGCATTAAACAGGGCAGTTTTGATTCTGCCTTGGACTTACCAGCTCTGGTTTCAATGATGTCTATCGGGCTGATAAGCTGAACTGCCCAGTGAAGTGGGAAGGTAAAGGTGTGATGTGTTAACAGGGGATGAACCTCATCACCTAAGGCTTCATATCAGTGTGTGGTGGTTGCAGGTAGCAGAAGTGACAGAACCTTGCTGCCTAAAGTCAGCCTTTCGCTGCAGCCTGTTACAGGAAATGGAACCACTTACTGAGAACCTCAGGTTGTCAGGGTGAGACACTGAACATCCAATCTGGCATGGGTGTTTTGGGTCACTTGAAATCTTGTCTGAGTGAGAACTGGAACTAACTTCTTGCTTTTTCTAGGAGGAGCTGTTGGATATCAAAGAGCGTCCCTACTCCAAGCAAAGACCTTCTTGCCTTTCTGTAAAATACGACAGGTATTCTCCTGGTTGTACCCAAGCTGTAGACATTGCTTTGGAAAGAAAAGTTTATATTGCAGACAGTTCAGCTAGGAAGTGCATGTGCAGTGATGCCTGATGAACATGCTCCAGAGCTGAGCGTATGGCAGTGTTCAGATGTTCTTGTCTGCTAGGAAAGGCCTAATGCTCTGGCTAGGACTTTTGTGCCTTGAACACAGATTATAAGATGGTATCCAGCAGAAATAACCTCACACAGTACCAGCCTGCCAGACTTGCAGAAAAGACTCCCAAGAATGTAGGAGGCTGTGTAGCACAGGCCACCTCGGTTGTGCTGTGGCAAGTTGAGTTGATGGATGACTCTCCCATGGTGGCATTAACATCCTTTAACAGTGGAAGTGAATGTCTGCAGCTTCTTTGTAAGCTTGCTAAAGAGCAGTACTGGGCTCTCCAGGTGACCTCACTTTCTACACTTGCACAGTCGGTTAACATTTTCTGAATGCTTCCAAAAGGTGGGAGATGATCTGCTTGAGCTGGTTTCCAGTGTACTGACAAACTTCAGTAACTAGTGGGGCAACAGGTCCGTATGTTGTTCCTTCTCTGGCCTGACATGGGCTGTTACCCTCCTTAGTGCTACAGAAGAGGTTTGGCATGCCAGGGGTGGGGGCATAAGGGCAAAGATTTAGAGGGTGGGTAGAGGTGTTTCACTGGTGCAGATTGACAGGTTTTCAGCAGCAGTACTGCGAATAACAGATTACAAGTAGAAAACAATCCTGCAATTTCACTTTCGTAGTGATGGTGTCTGGGACCCAGAGAAGTGGCATGCATCTCTGTATCCAAGCTCAGGAAGAGCTTCACCAGTGGAGAGCTTTAAAAAAGACTTGGATTCAGACCGGACCTCTCTTATGCGAAGGATAGTGGGTGAGTGTGCTTCCATCCTGGCACTGAGCAGGGCTGTCTGCAACACCTGTCCTTTGGGATACCACCTGTAAGGCTGAAGAACATCTCTGGGTGTTGTTTGGCTGTATAGAGGAACTGCTGAGGAAATTCTGGCTGATCTGGTGATAGCTGCTGCTGTTGCAGTGACTGTTAGAACACGGTGGCAGCAGTTGGCTTTTCCCCTGCTGCACTGGTGAGGTGAAGAGCCCCAGAAGAGTGCGAGTGCAAGGGATGCTTCCCTCCAGTTGAGGGCTGAGTCCTTGGGAGGCCTGCACTGGGACAGCAGGTGCTCTCCATCAGGCTGCATGCCTTCCTCCTTATCTAGCTGTAGATGTGATTGTTTTCCTCTGTGCTTCCTGTGTTCTTGGCTAGGTTGGCCTCACAGGACTGCTGCAGAATGCTGTGGGACAGCACCAGGGCTGTGAGCAGGAGGCTGCTGTAAGATAACCTGAGTGTGTCTGCTAACACGTTGCACTCGGTGCTCTCTGTGTGGCCTTTGACTTGCAGATCCCCGGGAGCGAGTGAAGGAAGACGACCTGGATGTGGTTCTGAGCCCACAGCGGCGAAGCTTTGGTGGCGGCTGTCACGTCACGGCGGCTGTCAGCTCGCGCCGCGCCGGGAGCCCGCTGGAGAAGGAGAGCGATGGTGTCCGGGTCATCGGGGGCCGCAGGATCGGCAGCGGCAGGATCATCTCTGCTCGGAACTTTGACAAAGACCACAGGGGTGCTGAGAAAGACCTGCGGGACCCCAGAGACCTGAGGGACCGTGACAGGGACTACAAGGACAAGCGCTTCAGGGTGGGTTCCTTGCCTCATAGCTTTGGGATGCTGCAGCAGGGACAGGACACCTCACATAGCAGTTGTTTTGTGCAAGCAGGCTGCTGCTTAGAAGGACCTTTGTGGTGTAAAGGGTGAGCACTTGGGGCTTCAGAATCTTAGACGCATTCCAGCTGAGCTGCCCAAATGTTGTTGCCTCAAACACTGCCTGGGGTACACTTCATAGCAAGATGTTCAAATGAGTAGTAGTTCATTTGTGGTTCTTGACCTAGTCCTGGTGAGGGAGCGTTGTCTGTAACCTCAGCAGATGGAAACCTCCCATACTTTCAGACTTTACTTTTTAAGGAGGAACCATTAGCCTGTCTCAGGGTACAAAGCTGAGATTATGCAGGCATTTGCAGACCAGCAGCCTTTAACATAAGGAAGCAGAGACTCTCATCTGTGAGGTTTAAAGCTCAGAAGCTTGCTGAGCATGCAGAGTGTGCAGTAAACCTTTAAACTCAGAACAGGCATGGAAAGGTTAGTATCTGCTTTGGCACTCAGGAAGGAATTGTATGAAGCTGCATCTTCATGGCTAAATGCTTTGAATCTCCCACTGCAGAGGGAGTTTGGTGACAGCAAACGTGTCTTTGGGGAGCGGAGGAGGAACGACTCGTACACAGAGGAGGAACCGGAGTGGTTCTCTGCTGGCCCCACGAGTCAGTCGGAAACCATTGAGCTGACAGGCTTCGACGACAAGGTTCTGGAGGAGGATCACAAAGGCAGGAAGCGGGCACGGCGACGCACAGCCTCCCTGAAAGAGGGTAATGGCCTGCTGGGTGGCATGCTGCTGGGGTGGAGGTGCTTGTTGCAGAGCTGGGCACCTGTGGAGTAATAGAATTTACTAACTTGAGTCTTAAACTTGCCTGGCTCTTGGGTCATCCTGAAGCACATGATGTAAGTCTCATGACTGCTCTGCCCATGGCAGGGAGGTTGGAGTACATGATCTCGAAGATCCCTTCCAGCTTCAGCCGTTCTGTCATCTTTTGGTTTGCAAATTCCTTTAACTGTTAAAATACTCCTTTTGTTATTCCAAAAAGATGGACAGGACCAAGAGGCTGGGAGGGGGAAAACTTTGCTGAATGATACCAGGAATTTTTACGCTCTTAGAAGTGTCTTGTCCACTTCTGCACCTGCTGAATGCAGAAGGCTTGATTTAAGCTCCTTTTCTGTGGGACTTGAAATATTTTTTTTATTCCTTATAGTGAGATGAACATTAAGAACCCTGAGCTGGGCATACAGCTGCCAGCAGTACGGCTGTGAGCTGACCTCAGAGACTGGCTTTATCTGCAGTCACTGGACTTCAAGTCTACAGTTTTCACCACTGTGAAAGCTGAGTATTAGCTTCTGAGGCAAGAGAGGATGATTTCCTAATGCTGGCAATACCCGGGGTGGACACAGTCCGGGTGCAGTTGTGCTCACTGACCTGAGAGGTGGCAGCTTCGAGCAGAGCAGGGTCGTGCTGATGTTGCAGCTGTTTTTCCGGCAGCAGCCGTGCAAGCTTTTGAGTCTGGTTTTGAGACCAGCTGTATCTGCTCGGTGTGACAGAACACCTGGAATGATCTGTGTGCTCCCTGGGCTCAGCAGCAGGCTGCTGTTTACACAGGTTTCCTTATTTTTCTGATCTAAACAGTCCTGACAACAGACTAGAAGCTCTCATCTAGGGGTTCTAGTTGGGACAGTCTGCAGCCAGCACAATAACTCGTGAAATATCACCGATTTGGTCCTGTGCTTCTAATTCCTAGGAAGGTACCTGGGGTTTTAGACACTGTTCCCTCTGGAAAGCAAGGTCAGTGACTCAGCAACCACTTGGTTTGCCTTTTAAGGGATAGAGTGCAATGGTGGAGTGGCAGAGGAGGATGAAACGCAAGCTGTCGTCGCCAATGAGACTCCAGCAGATCAAGAAGTTCCTAGGGAAGCTGTCTTACAAGAACCAGCTCCAGGAGAGTTTGACTTCAATGAGTTCTTCAATTTGGATAAGAGTGTTCCTGGCCTGGCTTCGGTGAGGCTGTTTGGGTTTTTACATCTGGCTGTGTTTGAGAAGCACTTTGCTGCTGCTGCTTTCACTGGGAGCTAGAACTCCTGGCTTTATGAAAGGTGCTTTGTTGAGTGTTTAAGTTTTAAGGTGAGCTTGCAGAGGTTTAACTTTGTAGTGTTAGCAAGTTACTTAGCCCAGCTGGACTCCATCTTAAAGGTCTTCTCACCTGAACTAACCTGATTGTGTGACTCTGAAGCATTGGTCCTGAGCCTGGCTCCATCTCCGAAGCCAGTGTATGAGGCAGCTGCAGCAACAGCTGACTGCTGTTCATTTCTTTTATTGTTACTTCAAGGCTCAAAATTTGAGTCCTGGTTGGATTTTCTGTGAAAGTATTCCAGATGTGCTCAGAGAAGTCTCTGCATAAATTAGCATAGCTGAGAACAACCTTCTGCAGTGAGGTCTGGGCATCATAGCACCTTGGCATGCTTAGAACATGAAAGGGGAGCAGGTCCAGCAAGTACTGACTAAGCATGGGCCTGATGCACAATTGCTGATGTTTCTGTTCTGACCTCCCCATTGCTAGGGAAAGAGCCATTGCTGACTGTTCTAGGTGGTGTAACATGACCAGATAGAATTGCAGTTCAAAGGCCTAGTGTGGTAGGGGGTTGTACAAGCCCAAACAACTTGATGTGTACTTTAGACACATGCAAGTTTACCAAAGAGAATCCTGCACTAGTCTTTTATGGACCAAAGCTGCTTGTGTTAAACGTTCATCACCTGCTGGCACCAATTTGATGGACACACAGTGCAGAGCTTGTTCTGCTTACCTGATGCTGGTGTCTTCAGACTTGACAGTGACTCCTCAGCACACCTGCAGGGTGCTGACTCCTTTCAGAAGCAAGGACTTTCCCAAGCCATGCAGTATCTGCTGCTGAAGCTTTAGTGAGCAGATACTTTGTCAGGTTCAACCTCAGCAGTGCTTTTCCTTTGTGCTGCTGCTGGTTGTGACAAGTTTCAGCAGATTTCTGCCCTTCCTGACATGATGCCGTTAATTCTTCCAGTGTGTTTGATTCGGGCAAAGCCAGATGGGTCAACACTATCTCGGTTTTGTTGCTGTAAATCTTGTTGGGTGCCCATTGTTTGAGAGAGAACAGCTTCTCTGGCAGCAGGAAGCTGCTGTTCTGTCTGAGTGCTGCACGCTGAAGATGCATCTGTGCCTGTAGAGAGGCTCTTGACTGGATGCTCTTTAGCAGGATAGAAGTAATGCTTGTGGTGATTAGCAGAGTAAACAGCTGCTGTAAAATGCAGTGACCTCAGACTGTGGAGTGCTGCGTGGTGACCTCAGTTCTGTCTGGAGGGGGAGCTGCTGGCTGCCCGTGCTTTGCTAATGACACTTCTGCCCAGAATGGTTCAGCATGTGCAGAGCAAGCAGGCAGCCCTCAGCTGCTGGCCTTCTGCCGTAGCCCTTGTGGGGTGCTCACAAGGCAGAGTGCTCTGTGCTTCATTCCAGGCACTGTTGTTGGCCAGTGCTGGAACTGAATTACAATGGCAAAAAACTCAGTGGGTCTGGAGAGTTGCTTCTGTGCAGTGACAGGGCCTAGCCCTGAGCCACCTGAGAACTGTCTTGCTGGAATTTGCTTTAATTCTTGTGGCAGATGCATCCCACTCCCAGCACATGTGACTGAAAATGGTGTGGTGGGTGCTCAGGTGAAGCTGTTAGGCACTGTCTGGTGCCAGTAACAGATGTGTCGTGGGTTCTGCTGACTGGACAAATGCTGCCATATTGCAAGGCAAAAAGCGGTCCAAAGCGTGTAAACCCTGGGAGCAGCATCTGGTTGTCTGTGGCAGAAGAATTTTGGTTACACTGGGAAACCTCTCAGGTGTTGCTGATCTTGCTCCTGTTAAGATGTTTTCTTCTCCTCAACCTAGATGATAGAGGATGTGCTGGGGGAAGGTTCAGTGTCTGCCAGCAGGTTCAGCAGATGGTTTTCTAATCCCAGTCGTTCTGGAAGTCGGTCAAGCAGCTTGAGGTCTACACCACATGAGGAACTGGAGAGGCTGGCAGGTAAGACTGGACAGTGCAGGGCCAGAGGTCCTCCGTGCATATTCCTTCCTACTCCTTCAGTAAGAACATGGCAGACAAAGCTTCAAGACACTGAATTCTCCCACAGTTTAAGTGTTGGGCATTCTTTTGGAAGCTGAGTAAGCTGCTCTAAGGTCTTTGACAAATGTTCCAGTTGTGCTTCCTGGTGACTTTCCTGTTGGTCTCGGGCAAGGGGTGTGAGGCAGAGCTTTGCAGTGCCATGCTGAGGTTGGTTGCTAGTGCGTGTTCCTCCGGAGACCTTGGGTTGGTGAACTGATGTCGCAGTGCTCCTGGTTTTGCTGTTTCAGGTCTAGAGCAAGCCATTCTCTCCCCTGGCCAGAACTCTGGAAACTACTTTGCTCCCATTCCATTGGAAGACCACTCTGAAAACAAAGTGGACATCCTAGAAATGCTACAGAAAGCCAAAGTGGACTTAAAACCTCTTCTCTCAAGTCTTTCAGCCAACAAGGAAAAGCTTAGAGAGAGCAGTAAGTGCCTCTTCAGATGTTGTTGAGTTCTTGTGATGCAGAATCTCAAGGCAAGAGGCTTTGGTGTTCTGGAGCCCTCAGCTGCCAAGTCCAGGAGTAGGAAGTGGTGTAGGTTTACTGATGCTACCAAACCCCCAATATTCAAATCTCATCTGTGCCAATATAATTTGATTCATCTCATCCTGGTCACAGGGTGACATCAGGACTATCAGAACACTTTGCTGGCCAGTGGTAATCCTAAGTTAACATGATGCAAGTCTTGAAGGGAGTTTTCAGCACTGGCTGTGGCATTGACATGAGCTTTTCATGCTGGAGAATGGTGATGGCAGCTCCGAAGCTGGCATTTAAACTCTGGCTTTACCAAAGCCTTGGTGTAGGTCATTCTTGCAGGTATCTGCAGTGGATTGTGTTGGTCCATTTAGGCTTCAGTATCTAAAAGATGAACAGTGGCCTGAGGAGGGAGTGTTGTCAAATGCATGCTGAAGCTTGCGCTTCCTGAGACTGCTCCAGAGAGCTTAGTCAGCTGGAATTCCCTTGCAAGTATTGGCTGTTCTGAGCAGAGTTTAAAGCTGACTTTAAACTTCATGTCTGAGGGCACCTCCAAGGTAGGGACTTGCATGTTTGGGCCCATAGCATGCATGGAGGGTGCAGGATGCAGGATGCATGTGTTCTTGGAAAACAAGGTCTGGCTCTGAATTGGCTTCTCTTTGGGAAGCAGCATGTGTTGCCATGTAAACTGGGCTGAACCAAATGCTGCTATTGAAGTGGCTACGAAGGAAAGCATCCAAGCACTGCAGGTACTCCCAAGCATCCATTCTGGGAGCAGGGAGTGTGGGCCAATGTGTGGAGGACTTCTCCGTAGCTGGCCTTCAGTAGAACTACAAGTCTCTTCTGTGTTCTTAGTCTGACTTTCCTCCTAAAAGCTTTTAGAACTTTGATCCTCACAAGCCAAAGATGAAGGGGACCAAAATATCCTGGGGAAGCTTCCATTTGTTCTGAAGACCCTAATGTGGGCTCTGTATTCCCATAAAATGCTGCATAGCTCAAGTGTTGCAGAGTTCTCAGGGCAGTTCCTCTCCACCAGCATCATCATCTTGCTCCATACTGCATGTCTGCATCATTGCTTCTTTTCTTCACCCTCTTGCCCAAATTTCTAGTAAATCTTACTTCTTTGGGCCAGCATCTGCTATACCACCTCATGGCATGCTCTTGTCTCTTCTGCCTTTGCTCTTAAGGTGTCTTACGAAGTGTTAGCTGGTCCGTAAAGCATGTCCAGCCTTGATGTTGGCTGCTAACAGTTGTGTGTGGGTGTGGACAGGCTAGAAGTGTTGCTGAACACTTGTACCTTATTTGGGTACAGAGAACCCGAACATGGGGACCAGGGGAGTCTTTTTGTGGTGGCCTTGACGGCAGAGGAAAAAAAATCTCCTTCAAACTTTCTGCACACCAGAGAGAGTGTGGGTGTCTGCAGAGGAGCTGGAGTTCCCAGGTAGGTATCCTCTGCCTAGGAGAGCTGCAGACAGCCATCACTCAGTGCTGTGAGCCGCTCTGCTCCTCTGGACTGCAAGACCAGAGGGAGCTTCCCCAGATGGCAGAGAACAAAACACAGTTGTCAGGTGAATATTCTTGGAGAGCAGAGGAAGTCTGTAAAATGTGGTAACAGCATGTCCTGGAGGATAAAAGCTGATGAGAGACTGTCAGTTGAGACCTAAGCACGTTCTTGTGGTGTCTTGCATGGCAGCACTCCTGAGCTGGGTGCTAGAGCAAGCTTTTGGCTGTTTTTGCTCTCAAGCTGTGTTCAACACCTGTGAGCTCTTTTAGCTCACCTGTCAACAGAACCATGGCTTACCAGGTTTCCTCCTGTGTTTCTCAGCACATTCAGGAGTTGTGCTTTCAGTGGAAGAAGTTGAAGCTGGGCTAAAAGGCCTGAAAGTGGATCAAGAGGGAAAACTTGGCACTCCATTTATGGCTGAGCAAATGGAGGACACACTGAATGGCGCTGGCTCCAGGCAGGTCAAGAAAGATGGAGACATGACTGCTTTCAACAAACTAGTCAGCAGTATGAAAGCCAGTGGCACTCTGCCTTCACAGCCCAAAGTCAATGTGAGTAGCAGACAGCTGACTGCTGAACCGTGCTGAGGTGTGGGCCCTCACCTGGAAAACCCTTCTGCAGTTGTCCTAATAGCAGTGAGCCACGACTGGCTCCAGCAGCAGCAGACTTGAGTTTGGCCTCACATGTGGAATAGTGCTGCTGAGAGGGGCACGTAATGGAGCTGCTTGGCTTGGTTAGTCCCCAGCCAAAGGGAATGAAGTAGAGCTTTCTTCACTGCCTGGTTCACTTCATGTTAAGTCTCTGAAAGCCCCAGAACTCTAAAGTCAAATAACTGCCACCTTGGAGGTGGACCTCTATGAAGATCTAGACTTGGAGGCTAAATGCTAGCCCTAAAAAAGATCCTCTGTAGTGAAAAGGCTGAACGTTCTACTGCAGGGGATGCTTTCAGCTGTGTCTGAGATTCTCCTGGGCTTGAGCTTACTGTGTCTGACCCTTTTTTTTATGAAAACATGCAGCTGTAGCAAAGGGACTGTCTGGATGGCAGACCTCAGCCCACTCTTTAGGAAGACTCCTCAGTGTTAGTTCAGTGGCTGCCTGAGTGCTGCTGTTAAACAAGACCACAGAGCTCTGCTTTTAATGAGACAGGTGGAGGTACATCACAGACATCAGGTTATCTGCATCTCAACTCATTAAATATCAACTTACTCTCTTCATTTTCTTTGCAGAGCCTTGAGAGCCACTTACTGTCACCTCCAGAGATGCCGGGTCAGCCTCTAGCAAAGAATATTCTGCAGGTACTCCATGGGGGGAGGTGCTTCGAAGCATGGCCTCAGGGTGAAGATGAAAGTTACCTGAACACATAGCACTTAAGGCAGCCTTGTGGCATCAGCAGTCAGACTGACTGAAGAAGGAGCAGGCACTAGGTGGTTCACGTAGAAATGTCTCTGGTTGTGCTGTTTCCCATGATCACAGCTTGACAAACCTGGCCAAGTGTCTGATTCTAAGGGCAGTCCAGGAGTGGTGGCTAGCAGCACAGGTGCCCCTCATCTGTACCTTGAAGCCTGCAGTGCAGTGGAATGGGCTGGCTTGTACAGACTGAGTGCTGAAAATGTTGCTTATTCCTAGGAACTCCTTGGTCCACCCATTACCAGACCTGCTTCATCAAATGTCTTAAGTGGCCTGATAAGTGGCTTGGAATCTGGAGCCTCTCTACTGCCCCAGAGGACACCTTCTCCCCCCATCCCCTCTGTGTTCCCAGCTCGAGCTGCCTCTGCGGATTACCTGCGCCACAGGATCTCGTCGCCTATCGGTGAGGCTGCCTGCGGTGCTGGGGGTACTGCTGCAGCTCCTGCTGAGCACTTTGCAGAGCAGGAGCTTTCTGGCACTCGATGGGCATCTTGGTCAGCATCTGCCTCTCATGCAAGACACTTGTGTATTTACTAGTCTCTAAGGCTAAACTCACCTCCCAGCAATGTGGCTGGCTGTGGTGGCTCAGCTGGGCATCCCAGTGACTTCCTTTGTGGAGGAATGGGCTCAGCTGCTCAGAGAAGCTCATTTTCAGGGACTGCTTGGCCGTTTCCATTGCAGAACTCTCTCAGTAGCCTTCCTGGAGCTCTCCAGCCCAGTAGTCTGCATAGACTTCGGGGGTGAGCTGTGCCTTCAAGGAATCCTTAATTCGTGTGGGGTTTGTTGGTTAGGGCTGCATAGTGTGTTGTGAAAGGACTGAGGGCTCTTTTGACAACACAACTGCTGAATGTTCCTAGGGTTTGGACAAGGCCCTCAGCAACTGCTTGGTGACCCGTTCCCGGCTGTGAGGAAGCCCATGAGTCCAGTTGCTGCACAGGTGAGACTGGGTGCTGCTTGCTTGGTGTGTATTCAGCTCTGGGCTCCAAAACCAGCTGGTGGAAGCAAGTACTGTCTGCTGCATTCAGCTGTCTATGCTTGTGCTAGTTTGAGCCCAGCTAGCATGTTTTGGTGAGAAGAACTAGATGATAGGCTGAGAAATGAAAACAATGGTGAGGTCTACTTCGCTCACAGTCTTGCTGAGATGTATACAAAAGAAAGGCAAAACAAAGATTAGGTCACTTTTGCTCTGCATTTTGTGCTGGGCTGTCCTCTTTGCCTGCTGGGGAGAAGCTGAGGCTGCTAGCTGGACTCCATCTTGCTTTCTAACCTCACCCTCCTTTGCTTGGCTGCTTCACCTTGCTTTTTAATCCCTCTGGCCGAACCTCCATTCTTCCTTAGGTCTGGGGTAAGGTTGAGAGGGGTAGGGGGAAGGTGAGGGGGTGGTTGAGAGCCCCTCCTGGGGACTCAGGTTTCTGGGAGGGGAGTTGTGTGTCTGTATTACCTTTTTTTTCCCTTGTATATTTCTGTCTATAACTGTATATACTGTAAATATCTGCTTGTAAATTGTGCCAGCTGTAAATATAAGCTTCACTCAAATTTCCAGAGCTGACTAAGTCTAGTCTGGGGGATTTCTAAAGTTGGGGGGGGTGGGGGACACCCAAACCATCACAATGCTTAATGCAGTTCACTGGGGTTGAGGATATGAAGCCTGATCTGGTACAGCCTGAAAAGCTCATTGCAGACACTTTGTGAAGGCTTTGGTAGCTACAGCAGTATATCTTCAGGGTCTTTGAAAACCCCAACCAAAGACAAGCTTTGATTTGTGGGTTTTTTGTACAACTCTTCCAGATGAGTCCCTTGGAAATGCAGCAAGCTGCCCTGGAGGGACTGGCACTGCCACACGACTTAGCCATACAGGCAGCAAACTTCTACCAGCATGGTTTTGGTAAACCACAAATGGACAAAAGCAGAGATGGTTACAGGAACAGGTGAGTGTCTGACTGCAGAGTGAGTAGCACACTGTCAGGTGTTTTTAAGTGAGTGCTGTCCTTCTCTAGGTGTCAGTACTATAATGACTCAGCTTGTGCTGGTCCTTGGCAATCCTGCCTTTGGTTCTGTGCCTATAGCAGAGCTGCTGCTTACTGACCTATTGTCTGTTAACAGGCAACAGCGAGTGACAAAGTCACCTGCCCCAGGACACAGAGGCAATGCTGCTTCTCCAGCCCCTGCATCATCCATTACCAGCATGGTCAGTACCTGGTGCACAGTGAGGCTGTTTGCAGTGACTAGGTGGTAGCAGCTGTGATTGGTGGGGAGGGGGAGGCCACAGGAGTGAATCAGTCAGGCTACTGCTGGCCACTTGATGGAACAATGAATTGCACTTCATACTCAACAAATGCCTTCATTTTGGGACAGAGACTTTGACCACTGTCCTTTCCAAAACCAAAGCAGCACCATTAGTATTAGCTTGACCTGGTCCTGGGAAGATAGCTGTGGAACCTCACGTCCTGTTATGTTGGTACTGAAGCTTTCAGAAGTGCTGAAAGCAATCAGCCTCTTCAGAGAACACTACTCTGTGGCTGTGGGTTTAATATTCCCTGGAGCTTGAGTGTCATTTCTGGGAATAAACAATCTCAGAGCCAAGCTGTTGCCTCACTGTCAGCATGATGTAGAATGTTACTTTCATCCATAATTTCCAGTTAATCAGTCAGGTGCTTGCCTGCTCCTCAGGACTAGTGCATGCTGTCAGCTGCTAGATCAAACAGGTATTTGTGTGCCAAATGAGTGGCTTCCACAGCTGCTGTGATGTGGAATGGGGAAAAGCACAATGAGGCAATAGTGGAGTGGGGAAAAGTACAACTGAGGCAATAGTTTCTGCAGATCCATCAGCCCTGAGTCATTGCAAGTAAGGAAGCTCTTTAGGAGCTGCTGCGATGAACCAGCAGCAAAGAGGAACCAGTGTAATTTAAAATCACAGCTCATCTACCTGGTTTCAAGCCTACTGGGGTCCATTTACCTGTGCACACACCTGCTGGCTTTAATGAAGGCTTTGGACTGCTGTAGAAGCTACAGAATAAAGCTGTGAAGCAAGGTGAGACCTTGGGCACACAATGAGCTTTAAATGGGAAGGATGTGCTCGAGTTGGTGCCCACCACAGCAGAGGTGATGTGCTCTGGATAATCAACGCCGAGTAAGGCTTTGCTCCTGGTGTTCTCTGCAGCTGTCTCCTTCCTTCACACCTACCTCGGTGATTCGCAAGATGTATGAGAGCAAGGAGAAAAGCAAAGAGGAGCCAGTTCCTGGGAAAATGAAAGTTGGTGATGGCAAAGACGAAAATCAGAGGCCAAATGAAGGTATTGTAATGGTTTTAAAACAGATGGGAGACTGGGAGGAGGATTCAAGAGCTTCAACACATGCTCAGGCTAACTTTAGATGTTCCCAGTTTGTGGAGATGGAGAGAGCATAGAAATGAACCTATACAGAGAGCAAAGGTTAGAGCTACGGAGAATAGATTCTGCCAGGTACAGTCTTCAGCAGTGTTCAGTTTCAATCCGTTTTTTTTTGTCTATCAGTTCATGAGCAGTAGTGAGTCTAAGAGGCCTGGGCCAAAACTGTTTGCAGCTGGTCTTGCTGAACAAGCTTTTACCGCTAATGCTTCTGGATCTCTGCACCAGCAATTACAGCCCTCTGGGGCCTCTTAACTGAACAGTAAGCACTCAGATCAGTTAAGATCAGGTGAAGGAAGCATTTTGTCACCTTAACCGATGTGAGCGTCTATCAAAAGGAAATGCTTATCACCAGTGACCTGACCCAGCAAGGCTAAGGTTGCTGGGACACTGCACTTCAGCACTGAGAGCTGCAGAGGCAGTTGCAGTCCCTGATGTGCAGGTGACTTCTTTTTGGGCACTGCAGCTGTCACTGCTAACGCAGCTAGTAGCAGATGGTCCTAGGGCATTCCAGGCTCTAACTGATCTATTTATGTGAAAGTACCTTCTTGAGGTGCTTTAGTATTCCAAATCTCACTAAGCAGATGTTGGACAGAGGGCTGCTGCTAACCCCTGGACACATCTAAACTGAAAAACCACTCTAGGCTGGATTTACAGCACAACTCCAAATTATCCTGTGTAGGGAGGGTCCTTTGTACCTCCTGTTACCTTTTGGGACTGGCTAGTCCATGCTGCCAGCTCGAAATTGCTAAAAGAGGAGAAATAAACTGAAGATACTGCTGATTGTGATCTAATTTAAGCTTGTTGTTTGCAAATTTGGCCAGAAGCCTCCAGCTTGCTGTGGAATAGATGGCTACAGTTCAGCCAGTCCTGGCATCCAGATAGCAAATCCAGTCATTAGCTCTGGTTTTCCATAGGTAGTCTCTAGCTGTGGACTGTAATAGTTGTATTCAATTCTAGCTGCAGATAACCTACTGTCTAGTTCTGTGGAGAATGCAGATCAAGAAACTTTGCCCACCTTAGGTACCAAACTGCCTGCACTGCAGCGCTCTGCATGTTCCACACCTCTTACCCAAGCAAATCGTTGCACCAAAGAGCAAGACTACAGGCCTAAGTCAACTGGTAGAAAGACTCCTACAATGGCCTCCCCTGTCCCAGGAGGCCCTTTCCTTCGTCCTGTTCATCAAGTCCCCCTTGTTCCCCATGTGCCAATCGTACGACCTGCTCATCAACTGCACCCAGGATTGGTCCAGAGGATGCTGGCACAAGGGGTTCATCCACAGCACCTTCCTCTGTTGCAAGCAGGTAATGCACAGCCCTGAAGTTCCTGCCTGTTCTCTGAGGCTGGCTTGCCCTTTACAGGTCAAGCTGGTTGTGTCCAAGCTCTCCTCTAGAAGTGGGCAGTGAGTTCCTGCCCCTCTTGACATACAAAAGCTTGGGTTGCTCCAAGCTCCTTATGCCCAGCAAGTGAGTAGTTTCCTCATCTTGTTCAACAGGTATGCTTCCTCCTGGAGTGGACCTTTCTCACTTGCAGGGAATATCTGCTCCCATCCTTGGTCAGCCTTTTTATCCGTTACCAACGACAAGCCACCACATCCTGAATCCCCGTTCTGGGACACCCCTGCAGCTGGCAATGATGCAGCAGCAGCTACAACGATCAGGTAGGTGGGAAGCAGGCAGCAGTGAGTTGCAGAAGCTGCTGGATGACTGCTTCCGGGTGCTGTACCTAGCTGTTGGCCCACTGCAGTGTGCTGTACTAGCTGCAAGCTGCTGTGTGAACTTAGATACATAATTAGTGATGGGGAGTGTCAGGGATTGCAGCCACTGCAGGCTTCCTCTGTCAGAAAGAAGTTGGGTGAAGCATTCAGTCTCAAGGCAGATTGATCTGTTGACAGATCTACCTTCTGCAGGACGTTTGCTTCCTTGCAGGCTGACAGCCACCCACCTCTCTCAAAATGCTGTTTGGTGCTGCTCTTCCAGTTAAAACATGCACAGATGTTGTCTGGAGCTGGCAGTGGCAGGTGGCTTCTGGAACTATTAATGAAGGAGTAAAGCTGAACCTGGAATTCCCAGGGCTGGTTGATTGAGTCATGTTCAGAGTCCCTGTTGAGGGCTCACTGTAGGGCAGACCTCAGTGTGTGAACATGCTGCTGCATCCCTAACAGCTTCCCATTCCACAGGCACTGGAGCACAGGGATCAGCTTCTGGTGCACAAACAGCCCCTCAGAATGTGCTGCCCCGGACTGGGTTGTCCCATGGACACACACAGCTGGACCACCGCCCCAGCCAGAGGAGCAGCTCTCCCATTGGCCTTGCAAAGTGGTTTGGGTCAGATGTCTTGCAGCAGCCTCTCCCTTCCATGCCATCCAAAGTCATCAGTGTGGATGAACTGGAATTCCGGCAGTAAGCCGCAACCACCGGGTGGAACACCTCTGTCGTTCTTTAGACTGGACACATGTTCATAGTCAGGACTTCACCTCTGGGTTTTTTGGGGGCTTTTATTTTTTAGCACTCTGTGCAAAGTTTGTTTTCAAGAGACTAAAGCACATGGCACCTGTCCTGGTCTCATGTCTGCATCAAGACTAAAGGATCCATTATGGCTTGAGTAGTGAAGCCTGAAGCAATGTGGATGCAAGACAAAGCCAGTTTAATCCTGGAAGTGTCTATTTTTTTTGTTGTTTTTTGTAAGATATGTGAATTAAGTGCTGATATTCTCTAGTGTAGAGGTAGCAGCTAAGGATTCCTCCTGCAGACTAAATGTATAGACCCTTGTGTACAGACTTGTGTATAAACAATCTTTTGTACATACACACCTAGAGTAGCCTTTTTGAATCTCTACAGCCTGTACATAAGAGTAGCTGATCAGAGTTGAGCTTTAGTTGTGCCTATGGTTTGGGTTTTCTCCATTGTACCTGTGCGACATTCTTTAAGATTAAAGTTGCATATCCCAAGTGTGAGCCAACAGGATAAAGTCGCTTTGCCTTTTCTTGCTGCTCATCTCCAGGCCTCCCTCTCACCTTCTGTTATGTGCTGTGCACTCAGTGTAGCTGAGGTGTCAAAGCCCATGTTCTGCTGTCCATATAATAAAGGTCTGAGTCCTTCTGCGTGACTGCTGCCACCACCCAAGAGCTGTTAGTCTCTGAGTAGCCCTGAGGATGAGACCTGCTACAGAAATGCTGATAGAGCCAGATCTTTGGTGTGCCATAAGCAGAGACTAGAGGTGCCTCTGTACTAGTCATAGCCCTGGCAGAGGGCTGGTGCTGGTCCTTGTTTAGCTGCAGTGTTCCTTGTTTTAATGTTTCAAACCAGTTACTGAAGGTCATCAAAATGGAGCCTCTGAATCCTCACCTTTCAACTCTCGTCATAGTTGTGGTCTGTTCTGTGATGCCTTCAGTCTGTGGATGAAGGGAGTCCCAAGAGCTGCCCTCAGCCTAGTTGCATCTCCTGATGCAGTTACTGTGAACCTTGCCTTTAGAGTCTTGTTCTGTGGCTTGAAAGGGGGAGGATGTGGTAGTTTTGTGATCTGTTTGGTTTTAATATACTGTGTTCCTTTTAAGCCTGTTTCACTTTCCTAACAGTTCTATGGTCTCTTCCATCCTTCTACTGCATGGTTCCTCACTTCACTTCTCACTGGTGTTGAGTCTAGTACTGCTGTGGTGTCCTCTCTCTAGCTTAGGCTGTTGTGCTTTTAGAAGGTGAAAAGCCAAGCCAACCTTGTCACATCCTTGCTCGCTCTTAGGTCTCACTTTCAGTGCCAGGAAAAAGAAATCACTTTCCTGTACTGTAACAATTGCCAGCATGCTGTGGTAGGTTTGTTTCAGTTGGGCAGAGACAGTGTTGCACAGAAAGAGCAAGCTGAAAGCTCTGGTGTGGAATCTGTTGGGGGTCACCTGTACTTCTCCTGGTTGTTCCTGAAGCAATCTGTGTAGAAGATGCATCACCAGCTTGTCCTTGTAAGCTCCTTTTCATACTTTTTTAACTTGACACTTTCCCAGTAACATTCTGTAAATAAAGTTGATTCTACCAGCTCTCTGTCTCCACTGCTCTTCAACTCAGCTACGCTGGCCCCACAGGCCATTTCTCTTTCCCTTCCCCACCTCCCCTCTGCGTGGGCAAGGAGGAATTGACTCTTCTCTTACAGGGCTATCAGATCACATAAAGGGAAAACAAAGCAGGAGAAAACATAGCAGGGTCCGTAGCCCTCGCTGTGTGCAAACCAGAACAGAAGGGACCAACCCCAGGATCAGAAACTGGGGAAGAAACACAAAAACCTTAACAGGAACCTTAAAGAATGTTCAACCTCTAAAATGTATGACAAAGCCCAGCTAGCCCCTTTCCTGTCAGGTCAGCCTGCTGGAGGAGACATGATCTGGCTTGCTCTGGTGCTGTGTGGCAACAGGGCCCTGTCCCCTACTCTTTATCGCTCCTACTGGGGCCATAGACTAGAATCAAGGCTTGAATCTTTTCTTGCCAAGCTCTGTTGCAAGCAGGCACCATTTGAATGGGTGTCTGAACTCACTGCACTTCTGTGCTGTGTGGGGCCTTGAGAGCATTTCTGCCCTTAGAGCACATCTTCCCTCCCTTGTGCAGGACAAGCCAACGCATTTGTTAAGCTTTCTGCTTCTCTTAAAGCTACAACTTTGTTCACTTCTGTTAGAAAGCCCTGAACCTGCTGCTTTTAGAGTGGTCTGCTTATCCTGGGTAACCTACTTGACCTCTCTGAGCAGGAAATTCTTTTAAGACAGTTAATGACTACAAGTTTTTAACATAGTAAAATGCAAACATCTCCCTTCTGCCAGCATGAAGCTGCAGGAGTTGAGTGCTTGTGAACAGAGCCTATTGTTGCCACAACTGCAGGACTATTAATAGCCTTCAGGTATCCAAACAAGTACGTTTCAGATCAGGGCAGCCAGAAGTCCCTGTCCTCCAGCACTGGTTTGTGCAATACGGTGTTCTTCAGTCTCTGCTTTCCATGTTTTGCTCGAATTTGGAAGACCCCAACTGCTGCTATGTGAACTTCCTCCCAGAGTGCTCACATAGCAGAAAACTGGCTCCAGCACCACAGGAGCCCTGTACGATGCTGCTCTGGCACAGTCACTTCCCCTGAGCTGCTCAGCTGCATGTTCTGCCAGAATGGAGCACTACCCTATACCAGTTTCACCAGGCCCCAAGGAACTACTCTAATAAATAGTGCTGAAGTTGAATGGAAACGGTCTGTTCCTTGCACCTACAACCAGTGACAGATTTAAAACACACCAGCAAAGGCTGTAAGAACAACTTTATTTCTTCACAATCTGAATAACATCCTCATCTTCAAGAGTGTGGTCTTTCCCAACTTTCTGAGGGTTGTGTTTAACTGAGGAGCCCCAGACCAGTGCACTGAAAGGAGAAGAAAAACCCCCGTTTCAAAGGTGTAGCACTCAAACAAGTGTAGCATGCATTCGGCAGCTATTTTTGTCACCAAGCTACCACAGCCAGCCACGCCTCAGAGCTATTTTTGCTCTGCAAGTACCTGGGTGAGTGGCCTTTATGACCCAGGACACAAGCAGAGCAAAACAAAGCATGAAGTCATCCCAAGTACTCGTGCATCCTGGACAGTGGCCTGTGATGTTGCATCTAGTGCTGCTTTCAAATACAAAGGAAAACATTTCCCCCTCTTTCCTCCAGGAAAGAGCACAGAAACATCAGACACAGTAATTTAAGTATTCGTTGTCACAGGCAGGTTACTCTGTAAATAATCCTGGTTTCCCTTCCAGTTTACAAGAAAATGAAAGCGTGCAGCAGCAGATTATTTCCTAATCCCTGTACACCATCCTGTTACAATACTACTTACTATTTGAAGTCTTTGATGAGATTTTTGTGGATCTTCATGCAAAAGTCCTCCACCGTGGTCTTGCAGTAAGGCAGTACCACAGGAGAGGTGTAGTCTGGGAGCTGTCCTTTAGGTTTGGTGTAGCTGTGAAGCAGAGGGAACAGTCAGTCAATAATAAACCCTCAAACCCTCCTCTTCTGTCAACCCATCGTGAAATTTCACAGGCCATTTGAACTGTCACGCTGGGCACTTGTGCCAGGTTCTCCTCTTTCAGTGCTGACAGCAGATACTCTGCAAATTGTTTGATGTCTTTAAGCTGGAAATGTATCTGAGCAGCCAGTGGGTGCGGCAGGTTTTCCTTCTAACTGCAGAGGCTTATCACTAGGGAGCTTCCTATTCATTGCTCGAAAACCAGCAAGTGGGAACAGCTGATGGAAAGAACACCTACAGCATCGTGGGCCCAGCTCCCGAGGGGCTTTAGGTGAAAAAGCACAACATACTCCAGGAAAAATCTGACACAGCCTGCAGCCCAGATACCCTGACATCCTAAAGCCCTTCTCACAAGAGATTTGGTATTGTCACAAGAACACAGGCACGGTTAGAAGGCAGCAGTTACTCCAAGTGTTCAGATGGTCATTCACAAATTAATCCAAGAAAATTAATCCAAGTAGAAGTCTGAGGTGAACCTGAAATGCTGAACTACATTCAGTTCTGATAAGAGACACTGAGAAGAATACCACCTCTGAAGTTCACAAGTTTGCCAGGGTTGACTACAATTCTGCGTTTTCAGGAATTCTTAAGATGTACTTAGGGCTTGGTTTCACAAGATCCTCTTTGAATTTCCCTACAAATTCCAAAGAGCACTTGTGCTTGTTAAACTGTGCATCACCCAGCAGGCAAGAGAAGCATTTCTGATGCACTGCACTGCCACCAGCCAGCTTCCACTAGCCATCCTTAGCTAGGAGAAAACCACTGCAAACTCATCAGCATTCAGCCACCCTGCAGACAACCTTCAGCCTCAGCCGCACGCTCAGCTCCGCAGAAGGCAGAAACGGAGACTCACATTCGTACTAGCTTCAAGTAGTCCCAGATCTTCTCCAGCAGATCATCAAAGTTCCAGCGATGATGAGCAGATATTGGTACACAGTGGGGCACTTTGTAGATAATATCTAGCTCCTCAATTGAAATTTGGTCAATTTTATTTAGGACATAAATACATGGGATGTAAACCCTGGGGAGAGAAGGAAACACTGTCACAGCAGCCTAGCAGCACCACACTGCTCCCTTCCCTGCAAGAGAAAGCTTTGCTCGTCTATCGTGACATCCCTATGTGGATAGCACATTGCTAGCTTAGCTTCTGTGAGAAGCAAACCTGACAGACATTTCTTTCCTTTCTAACAGCAGCTGCAGGTGTGCCAATGCCAGGGCCCAGCAGTACCTGTTTCCTTCAACCACGTCGATCAGGTCATCAGCAGTGGCATCACTGCGCAGCGTGACATCGGCGTTGTGGATTTTATACTCTGCCAGGATGCTCTTCACTGTTTCAGTATCCAGCTCGCTCTGAGGGCACTGAATGTGCACACAGCATTAAGGACTGCAGAGGGTGCACTCAAAGCAAGCATCACAATTACTAATGCTATGACCTACCAATCTGCATGCACAGTACTAGGCACAACAGCTGCATGGTAGGTTACTGGACTTCACTGATATTTACCAGTTAACCTCTGGAGTGGGAAAAGGGATTGAAATCCTAACAGCTTTAATTACACTAAAGCCCCACTGACAGCTGCAATCAGGCCTGTCAGAAGTAGTGTTTCCTGTCCATCTGGAACCAGCTGCAGTACAAACCCGCAGTGGGTTCAGTGCCCAGGCAACGCAATACCTCCTCCGACCCCAGGGCAGAGTTCTGAGCTTTGGTATCTGTTTTGCTACCTACTTCTATTTCTATCCAGTTGCAAATGGGAAGTGAGTAGTTGAGGCTGGAAAGCCTGGAGCTTCAAGCAGCCTTCTCCAGCAGAACACTGTAGTCCCCAGGTGAGAGGCAGTTTTTGTACACTTCCCTTTGGGCCTCAGAATTGCTGGAAAGCAGCCATGCCTGTGACCTGGGGGTGAGGAGGTTTTCAAGCTCCTGGTGGTGGTCCCCAGGACAAGTCACTGACTATGGCACAACACAGCAGTTTAGCTTCTAAAGAGCTCATAGCACAGGAATGGTCCCAGGCATATCATTAACTGCAAATGCCTCTTCTAGATTTTTTTAGTTAAAGAAAACTTCCAACTTACTGTGGCTGTCAGGTTAATGCCTCCCTTGTCCTTTTTTTTAAAGCCAATGTTGGGAGGCTTACTATTCAGACGAATTCCAAATCCCTCCAGTTCATTCTCAATGATTTTCTTGTGACCAAGGGGTTTCAGCACATCCAGAACAATCAGAATGAGATTACAGGTTCGAGCAACTAAGATCCACAAAAATAAAGTCATCTCTTGAAACAGTAGGCTCACAGAGACAAAACAACACAAAGCACGGCACAGTGCGCTGACAATGACACTATCAAACGCCCAAAGGCCAGCATACTTCTTGTTTTTAAATTCCAGTATAAGACTGAAGTTTGCAGTGCAGGCCAAGTTTTACTGACAGTCAGATCCTCACATCTTTTAACAACGAGAGAGGCTGGAAAAATCTTTCTTCCTGTCTGCATTCAAAATCCAGACTGGTAACAGTAAGCTAAGTAAAGAAATGAAGACAGCAGCTTTGTTTAATATGGCACAGGATCAGATCTGCCATCCAGACTGGTAATACACTCTCACTGCAGTCTCAATGCAGAGCAGAAACTCAGCAAATGTGTAAGGTCAGCACTGCAAACAAACCAAAATGAGAATGGCTACTGCTTCCCAGCAGGCAGTTCAATTCCAGCACAAACCTCACCTTTCAAACATCAGGAGTGGGGATTCACCCCTTCACTCTCATAAGCTGCAGTAACTGAAGCCATGATAGGGTGCTGCCTCCAGCTCTAATGTGCTCACCTGCAATGACTTGCCGTCCTCTCCCTTTACCATCCTTGGCACCTTCAATAATTCCTGGGAGATCAAGCAGCTATTTGTTCAGAGCAAGAGAAACAGCTCGTGAGAAAAATGCCAATTTTACCTTTCCCCTAAACCAGCTGACTCTACTGCAAATCTGAACAGAGCAAGGCACAACAGTCTCTGCTCTACTCTTAGTTACTGTTATCCCACCTGCCCTACCAGGACACATCACCTCAGACAGAACACGACAACCACCACAGCCATTTCTGCTCAGGGAGCAATAGAAAGCAGAGTACACAGCACCTCACAGAAACACTTCCAGTGTATTCTCAAACACTTCTGACCTGCTCATGTCAGGCTAGGCCATTCAGCCACAAGGCCATATAGATATATATATGTATATATATATATATATATATATACACACACCATCCATATATACCATCTTATCCTCACAGACACAGAAGATCTCACCTGTATCTTTGCTCCTTTGTATCTAATGACTCCAGGCACAGTAGTTAGAGTGGTGAATTCATATGCTGCCACTTCAGAGTACACACCAGCGAGGTTACTTAGAAGAGTAGATTTCCCCACTGACGGAAAACCCACAAACCCTATTCGGGCATCACCTGTCTTTGCAACATCAAAACCTGCAAGTAAGGAGCAAAATACTTGTTTAAAATTTGACATTTTCTATCTTCAAAGGCTCTGGGCATCCACCCAGCTATTACCTTTAACACTGCCTGAATGAAGGCCAGGTAGGCTTCCCAACAAGTAGGGTGTCAGTATGAAATACAGAGTTCACAATCTAAATTGCCTGGCACCACTTTGTCTGTGTAACACTCCAAAGCATGTACCTGTCAGTGAAGTGTAGGCTGCAAGGCTTTTCAGTGAGCTATACCTGACTTGAGTCTAAGAGAAGCATTCCCTTTAGGCACTGCAGGTTACACAATTCATGTCTTTATACATAAAAACAGGAGGCTGCTGCAAGATTCTTTTTCATGGAAAACACCTACAATATCTGCAAATAGAAGATTTTATTACTCAACATGTGGAAGCCCTTTCGTTTACACCTCAACATGGGCTACACGCCACAGGGGGCCACAAAGCACGGTAAGGTCTCGCACTGCTGCGGACAAGAGAGAGAAGGATGCTATGATTTATTCAGCAGGCAGCCGACACGATTTAAGACGACAAGCCACGCCGGTTAGATGGATTTCTGTCACACGGCCCGCCCTTGGGCAGTGTGGAGTGGCCACTTCTGCAGAGGCGGCCGCCGCCAAACGCCAGCACAACGCACCTTCCCCGGGGCCGCCGCCGCCGCCCCCCTTGGGGGTGATGAGCTCCCGACGCAGCTTGGCCAAGCGAGCCTTCAGCAGCCCCAAGTGGTGAGCCGTGGCCTTGTTCTTCTGCGTCCGGGCCATCTGAAAAAAGCACGGAACCGAGGACTCACCGCCGGGAGAGCTTCTGCCGGGCCGCACGGCTCCTGGGCTCCCGCGCTGGGCCTCGCGAACCGGCAGGGCCTTGTCATCCCCTCACGGAGCGACACCGCGGCCATCCGATGCCTGGCCCATTCCCGGCCGGGGAGGAGGCCGGCGCCTTACCTCGGCCTCGATCTCCGCGATCTTGGCCAGCGTGCCGCTCATCGTGGCGCTAAGTGCCGGCCGCCACCGGCAGCCACCGCTCCCCGAGCCCGGCCCGGCGCAGGCGCACTGCGGCCTCTCGCGGGAGCGCGGCCCCAGCGCTCGCGAGAAACCTCGGCCGCGCGCCGCCCCGGCGGGCGGGAAAAAGCTCGCGCTCCTCGGTCCGCGCGACTTGGCTGGAGGTGCCGCAGCGCCTCCTGGCAGGGGGAGAGAGTGCAGCACACCTGCGCCGTGCGTGACACCGGAGTGTGTGCGTGTGTGACACCCGAGTGTGTGTGTGAGAGAGAGAGCAAGGCTGAGACAGCTGTGGGGGTCTAGGAGTCAGCATGAGTGACAGAACTGAGCAGAGGTGAGGAGCCGAAGGGGGAAATGACCACTGTGAGGCTGAGTGGCTTCGTGAGAGAGGCTGCGGGACCGCAGTTGTGGCATCGAGGGCAGCAGCCGGTGTGAGGCTGAAGCTCTGTGTGCTTATCTGCAAGAGTCACTATGCGAGGGCGTGTGCCGACAGGGGAAGGGGCTGTGTGGTGAGGCCAGTGGCTCGCAGGTGTGGCAGAGGCCCGCGTGTGCGCCAGGCACTCGCTGCCTGTGAGGGTGACGAGACGTCTGCCTTTCCCTCCGGTTAAACTGGACCTGGGGCTTGCACGTACACCGAGATCTGCCGCTGCCCTCGTCCTCCTTGTGTTCAGCTTGCAGTCCTGCCCATCGCCAGGTGTGTAGATGTGCATGAAGTATAACAGCGCCCTGCTGAATCTGGCAGAGCTGCTGCACTGCTTGTAGGAAAGCCTCTTGCTGATGTTTTTTTAAAACTTGGAGTTCCATACTGAAGCTTTCTCACTGCTCCTTTCAGCTGAGCCCAGACCATACTATTTTGCCCCAAGGACATCTCTAAGTGCCTGTTGAATGCTAGCTAATTAAATAGATGGGCGGTTTATGGCCTCTTCAAACTCCAGCTTTTGACAGTATCACAAGTAGCCAAACAGATTTGGAACAAAAAGTATTTTCGCAACAGGAAGAAATGATTTTGTATATTTTCAGGATCTTAGAGTCTTGGCGTTTGTTTCCCTGTCGTATTTTGTCTGAATTAGCAGCATTTACAGAAACGTTTTTCTCCATGTTTAGTACCCTATTGGGAAGGCTTTTCGGTCCCAATTTACTGCAAAGGCTGGTTTATATGATGCATCTAAATGTCAATCTTGCCATGTTTTTAAAGTAAAAATACATTCTCTCGCACCCGTATGGTAGAAGTGTTTATAATGACAATTGGAGAATCACCTGGCACATCTTCCCACAGGATGCTGAGTATCCTCTGACTGACAACGTTTCACTATATAACAATTTGGCAATAGAATTGCTATGGATTGTTAAGTCCTCTTTAACGCAGTAAAAAGAAAAGGAGAGACAGTGCGAAGGAAAATACGCTGCTGTTTTCTGTCTTTGCCTCTGCACATCCCGTGCTTGTCTTGCGTTAATCAAGAAGAACAGCCTTTTATGTCATAAACTCTTCAGAACTGTCGTTAAAACAAGCTGATATGGATCTTACTGAAACAGAATCTCAAATAAAAGGAGGTTACTATTCCTGGTAATGTTACCACAGCTAAGCTAGGGTAAATATAGAGGCACCCACCACTGTGTATTTGACCGTGGTTTTCTAATTGTTCCTTGTGAACAATAGTGAACAATATCCATTTTCAACAAAGAAGAGCAGATTTAGTCCTGAGAGAATTTTTTTCCATCTTAGTTCAGATGGAATTGGAGTTGTTTATGCCTCAGCTAAATTCAGCCGTACAATCAGACCATGTTTGTGGTCCCTTCTAGCAACAGGGCAAACACTGAGAAAAATGCAAGTCCTGAATTCTCAGTGAGGATTTAAGACCACTGTTTTTGCAGGAGACAACAGCTAGCTTCTGACCTTGCTGCTGGTGACAGTAATAGCTTTTCTTACAAACTCACTCCAAATCCCACATGTTGAGTCTAATTAAGAAGCATTTTTCCAAGTGTTGACTGAACAAATGAAGATGTCAGTATAGAAGATGTCGTTTGAAAGTTTACTTACTGAGTGTTTTTTGTTTTCCTGGTTTAGGTATTTGTAGTGTTTGTAATGCACAGCTGCTCAGTATATGTCCTTAAATCTTTTTTTTCCAGAAAGTTACCCAAGCAAAGATCCTACAAGGAATTTAGGCACCTAAAAACTGCTTTCAGTGTAGAGTATTGTCCTCACTACCTGAAGGTACTAAGAGTTTAATAAGGAAAAATCGATTTTTTTTATTACCCAAATGAACACTTTCTAATTAGTAAGCTTCAGAAAGGCTTGTCTAGCAGAGAATGGAGTGCAGTTATTGTTGTTTACTGGGATAAGTTGTGCATTTTTAAACATAAAGGTGTTCTCTGTGATGTGGCACTTGGAAAACAGAGTGGTTATGACTATGGGAAGTTAGGTGTGACACCTGAGAAAGGGACTGCAAAGCAAGAAGCTGGGCGTTAATATGTTTTCCTCTGAGGATAACAGTCAAGCCTAGAAAATGGAGTGCAAAATACAGGAAATCATTAGAAAAAGGTTAGTCAGAGAAGAAAAATATCATAGAATCATAGAAGCATAGAATGGTTTAAGTTGGAAGGGACCTCAAGGATCATCCAGCTCCAACCCCCTGCCATAGGCAGGGACACCTCCCACTAGAGCAGGCTGATCAAGGCCTCATCCAGCCTGGCTTTAAATGCCTCCAGGGAGGAAGCATCCACAACCACCCTGGGCAACCTGTTCCAGTGTCTTACCACCTTCACTGTAAAGAACTTCCTCCTAATATGCAGTCTAAATCTCCCCTCTTCCAGCTTAAACCCATTCCCCCTCGTCCTGACATTACCAGACTGTGTAAATAGTCCCTCCCCAGCCTTCCTGTAGGCTCCCTTCAGATACTGGAAAGCCACTATAAGGTCTCCTCGAAGCCTTCTCCTCTCCAGGCTGAAGAGCCCCAACTCTCTCAGCCTGTCCTCATAGCAGAGCTGCTGCAGCCCTCTGATCGTCTTCGTGGCTCTCCTCTGGACTGGCTCCAGCAGTTCCATGTCCTTCTTGTGCTGGGGGCTCCAGAACTGCACACAGTACTCCAGGTGGGGTCTGACGAGAGCAGAGTAAAGGGGGAGAATCCCCTCCCTTGCCCTGCTGCCCACGCTTCTCTTGATGCAGCCCAGCACAGGGTTATTTTCCACAGGGAAAATATTCATAGAAAACTGGACACAAAGTCAATAGAGGAAAAAAGCCCCCAGTAGAACCTGAGAGAAGATGAAAGGAGATGCAAGAAACAGAGATCTACTAAAAAGGTTAATTGAGCTTTATGTTGGGCACTGATGGGAGCTGGAGCACGGGGATTGCCATATTTTAATTACTATGTCTTCGCACCGGGCTAAATGGAGAGAACTCGGTTTGGAAGATCTGCATCAGCTGTAAGAGTGTGCATTTCCAAAGGCTGTGAATGGCATAATAGCTGCAGAGTCAGTCTCTCAGGTGGCAACTGCTTACTGTGTCAGCACAGAATAGATGAGGAGTGAAAGACCCAAGTGATGAAGTAGTCCTACGAATTACTAAGGGGTAAACTGAAAGCAGATAACACAAGCACTTTGCCAATAATATTTCTAATCGGATGAGGAACGCAATATACCATAGGGTGTTCAGATGCAGCCTGCCTGCTCTTTCTGAAGTAAAGGCTCTCATCAAACAATAAAGAAACATAACACGGTGTGGAATCCGTGGTTGGGAACAAACAGGAGTGTTTGTTTCATCAAGCTAGAATGGCAGGAATGTGACTTGCTTCATTAGCAAGATCTGAATGATGGAGGGCTGTAGCAAAAATGGGTTTCCAACATTCATATTCTACACACTCCAGTCCTGCTGACTCATGAATTCTGAGCAAGTAATTTCCTTTTTTGGTGCCTCAGTTTTGTTTTGGCCCAAGAGGAATGTGCATTTACCGTGGAATTAAACTTTCATGTTTCCATAGCACTTATGATAACTGTAGATGACTTCAAAAGAGACCTGAGTAGTTAAGGCATTTAGTGTTCCCTGTTGGACTACCAGTTTTAAATAAGATGCTTCATTATGTGCCAAATTGTGACATCCTTTCTGAACAGCGATTTTAGCAATTTTAGCTTCAGTAAGAGTTACACTTACCTGAGATGCAAACCAGGTATGCTGGGAATAGGCTTGCAAGTCTTTTGGATAACCATGTCAAACTTACCATTGTAAGACACATGGTAAAACCTGTGACTATGAAACAAACATGATAACTTGTGCAGGGTATGCCTCATTCAAATGCACAAAGATCCTTCTTAAAAAAACAAGCAGTGCATTCTTGCTTAGCTAGGTATTTTTTAATTCTTTGATTCTGAGGTCGGCAATTTACCTTCTGATCCCCAGCTGTGCTAATGCTACCTGCCTGTTTGTGGACTTGATGGGCTTCTTAGTGGTGGGGATTTCTGCAGGATTTTGAAAAGTGGGAGGCAGGCAACAAGGAGGAAATCAACAGTGAGCACAGGTGAAACAAGGCTCCTGAAATTTCATATCCTTTCAGAAATGGTCTTCAGTCCAGTGAAAAAGAATCTGTATCAAATGATAACCTTGACCTGAGTACTTAGATTTTTAGGATTATGGGTATGGGACTGTAACGAGTCTGACAGAGCTCCCTCGTGGAAAAAAGGGTAACTGCAAGTTAAGGCATATAGAAAATCTGTTAATTTAAAGGTGATTTTTCTGGGTTTGGGGGTTTTATTTGTTTGTTGTTTGTTTGATTTTTGTGTGGGTGGGTTTGGGGTTTTGTCTGTTGCAATTTTTACAGTGTTACAAATTTACTTGCTTCTTCTTCCCTTTTTTTTTTTCCTTCCTTTTTTTTGTTTTGTTCCCAGTGAATTGTACTTTCATTTAAGAACTGGCTGCTAATCAACCCTATTATTGTACTTCAGGGCACGCTGAAGAGGAGACAAACCTTTTTAAGGTGGTTATAATGAGCTAATTCAGGGCCAGCCTCATACACCCTTGGAGGAAGGAGATTTTCCGAACTCACTATCAAAAGGTAAGATTTTTGAGATCTGTACTACTGAAACTTCAGTGGCGCTATGATAATGATTGCCTGAGGTGAAGTGACTCTGGAAGTTGTCACAATTAACACCTTAATTGACTCTTGAGGCAATACAAAGTTGTGTCTTTTAAGTGTTGTAAGAAATACAGACGAATCCATTCTTAGTTGTCTTCCTGGATTAGCGTTTTAATGCCAGTTTACTTGGCATTTCTGAAGCTGTCCTCGGGCCAGGACAATAGTTTAGCTATTAATCTGTAAAGAGCAACCATTGGCATTGCATATTTAAGATTGTATTGTAAATGTATGCTTTACATAAGAAAGTTGTCTGTCAGGTTTGCTCAGCTAAGCATAGATGCCTAATTAATTAATTTCGGTTAGATGGAATCCTAGGTTGTATTCTTATTTTGACCAGATCCTTAATACGTTAATCTTGCTTTGAATGGCTCAGGTTCCTTCGGTTCCACGCAATCTAGAATCAAGTTAAACTGGGCAGAGTGAAGATCAGAAGGGAACAAAAGAGAGATTAAGTATCAAAGGTTGGCTTCCAAGACTCTTGTTAAATTAGTTAAACGACAGAAAGTTCTGTAGTGTAGCATCATCTCCCCAGAGTCTGTGGTGGACTGCCATGGAACAGAACGACTATACAGCAGTGAGTGCAGTGAGGAGAGTGGCTGAAAAGAAGAAAAGCTAGCAGTCCAGTTTTTCTCTTTTTAAAATCACTCCATGCATATTTTTCATAGCATGATATGTCGGGTTTGGGAGACTGTTGAGTATTTTTAACCAAGAGCGCTGTTTGCCTGCTTCTGGAGGAGAAAGCTGCTATATCACCAACTCACACCTAGATTACAGAGGAAACTGCTACCTCCAGGTCTGAGAGTCCTTGCTGCTAGAGTTAGAATTCTCATGGGAGAAAAAAAAAAAAAAAAAGAAAGAAAAAAAAAAAGAGCAAGCCTTTCAAAACTAAATTTAAGTAATAATCACCCTAACAAGTAATGAATGCTGAATTAATTGCTTATTGGATCAGTCACAGCTAATTGGAATTCCAGTGAAAGATCAGAAAAAATGACAGCTACTGGTGGAAAACAGCAAGCGTGCCACAAAATGCAGCGTTACACACTTCTGTGGAAGGCGTGGAGGGGAAGCGGTTCATACGACTGAATTAGCTGGCATAAGTGCTATGCAGGAACCTCTCACCTAGTATTATAATCCATCTGAAATAGCGACTAACCTGCTTAAATGGTATCTGAAAAAAATCAGTAGCCTCCAGACTTACACAGGCTCATGAGCTGAGGAGGTTCAACAAATAGGTATGACTCATTGCTCATTAACGTGCACCCAAATACATCTGAGCAGATAGGACTGTGACACAGTCTTTTGTTACCTCCTGTATTTGCAGACAGGTTTAAGGTCTGCCGGTCAGAGTAAGTCCAGTAGCAACTGATCTGCAGTAAACTGAGCAATGTAGTCCCAAATGGTGCACACATGTTCAGAGCAAAAGAGGATTTTTAATACTATTGAAATACCAATCAAAGTGCTTCAGCAGACACCAGGCAGCTGCAAAACATTTGGGGACAGCTCAGGAATTCCCATGAGCAGAAGTGAGACAGGAAATAGTGAGAACCTGAATAAAATAGCTGAGGAAAATGCCTTTATTTAAAAGAGAGGTGAATTTAAAAGAGGTTCGGCAAATCCCAGTATAGAAGGTGTCAGAGAAAAGAGATTAAGATCACCTGAGAAGGAGAGGAAATTCTGTATATGAAAGTGTAAACTTTTAAATTTAAAACCCACAGTCACATCATTGGGGACTCAGCTTTCAAGACAGAAGCTAGTTAGTTGTGATGATGAATGAGTTCAAAGGTAACCACACCTGTGCACACACATAGTGAAGTACGGGGAATGACATTTCATCATCACATTACATTTAGGGAACATCATCTTCCAAGCCTGTTTATATCGATGAGCCACATTTTGTCTCAGCATGGCACAAAATGCTTATTGCAAAAGGAAGGAATTTAGATATGTTGTGGCAAACAGAAATTGAACTCCTACCCCAGTAGTTTCATGCTCTGAGACACAGCAAATTTGAGACCAGAAGTCATAAGTGGTCCTTTAGGTGTGTTGCTGAAGCCACAGGGTGGGGGAGACCAGTGCAGTTAGAGTGGAAGTACTGAAAAGGAGAGATGCAGTCCTTCCTGCTTCAGAGCACTGGGAAGCTAAGGAGCATGGCTATGTTGCTCTCCTTGTGATTTCCTTGGGAGTGCAAGATGCTGCTGGTCATCTTGACCGGCATCCAGCAACTGGCCAGAACATTAGCTCCCAGCATGCTGCTCTGGCATCCTCATGGCAAGGGCAAATGGGTCACTTGCCAAGGAACATCCATGATTTGGGATAAATACTTAGCTTTTACCTAAAGAAACAGGCAGGATGTGTTGGATGGTGCCTTTTAAATAGGAGGGCTGGAAGCTGAAACCAGAACATTCCATAGCAACTGGAGAAAGTTCTGAGGAAAGTGCAGTGGGAGCGGCAGGACCCCTCCCTCCCCCTGCCTAGAGGAGAGACAAAGAACAGGCAAGGAGGGAACTGAAATGGGAAGCAGGAACCATGTTACGAGGCTGGGGGCTAAAATGGCAAATTAGTAAGCCACTGAGGGGAAAGGTGCAGAACTGACCAAAGCCACTAGGAAAGATAAGCAAATTCCAGATTCTTTAACTGCTCTGTGTGTCTGTGTGTGCGTGTGCAGCCTGGATAGCATGTTTAAGTAGAATCTCTTTCCTCTCTGCAGCAAGTACACTTCTGTGTCTGTGGCACACAGAGCTACAGAACATGAGTGCTGTATTATCTATACAGTGCAGTGTGTTTGAGCAGGGTTCGTCAGCATTGCCACCACTCGGCTTCAAATTGCTAAAAATACGCGTTCCTATCAGGGTGTGTGCATACACAACGCAGCAATAAAAAGCTGGTGCTACTCCTCTGCCTGCAGCGCAAACAGTTTCTACCCAAAGCAAGAGAAATCTGGTGTACAGGCTGAGGGCACTGTGTGGCCTTAAGTGTTAGTGTAACTTTGCGTTTTGGAAGCTGGAAGCTTGAAGCACTCATTTGCAGATCAGTACTCGGCATGCTTTTTCACTTCCACCACTCTTTAATTCAAGTGCTGAGTTGGAGCTCTTGTAAAGGTTTCTGTAGCTGATGATGCTCTCCCATGCGCTGAGAGTTCAGGCTTTCCCACAGAATAGTTGCAGTGAGATATTGGATGGTGAATAGGTCATCCAAGGATTCTTAATTAGGCTTGGTGTTACAAATTTAAAAAAAAGTGTCCAGGAACACTATTGAAAGCATTGTCTTTAACAAAACAAAGACCTCTTTTGGGAGTGTGCTTGTGTATCAGGCAGGGAGGGGGAACATTTCTCCCAAAGTAGAGGAAAAAACCTTCTCTGACACAGAAAGCAAATTTAATCTGAAAGTGAGTAATAGTGCTGCTGAAATAGAACCTCTTCACAGGGAGACCTTGAGCACTCTGGGAAGATTCAGCACTAGGACAGTCCAAGCGTGTTGGAGCGGTGCAGTCAGGGCCTGGGGAAGGCTGACTGCGGGGAGCGGGAAGCCGGCAGCGCTGGAGCATGGGGTGCGCTGTGTGCCGTGGGAAAGCCCGGGCAGCGCGGGGCTCAGCGGGGCAAAGTTTCCCCAACATGGAGGCTGGCACTGGGGGTTGTGCAATTGCCCGTACCTCCCGCAGCCCCCGGCCCGCGGGCATCGTTCCTCTCAACTGCTCCCAAGGGGAGGGCATTTTTGCACGGGAAGAATTCCCGTTGTACCCCTTCCCTCCCCCACAGTGCCTACGCCTCGCTCTTTCAGGCAGGCTGAGAGTTGATCCTAGTGCTGGGGGGGGGAGGGGGGAGCGGGGGTGAGAAACGCAATGAAAGACTCGTGGGGGAGGCCAGTTCGCTCTGCAGACCCTGGCTCCTCTGGGATGGGCTCTCCTTAGGCGAGGCAGAGAGGTGGGGGCCACTTGCGCCTCTGCAGCTCCGGGAGGGGTTTACATTGGACGATTCGTGCCTGGGGAGGTGGGAGTAGTACGCCTGCAGCTTCCCCCCCCCTCACCCGACTCCCCCCCGGCCCCTCCTCCTCTCTCCGGCGGGAGGGGAACCTGGGGGGCGAGCTGCAGCCCGGATATTTGGGGGAGGGGGCGAGCACAGCTCCGCCACCCCCGAGTGCTGCGGGCGGGGGCCTTCGCTGCCGGCTCGGCATTGGAGGATCGGTGCTGAGGAAGGGGGAGACTGCAGCCCCCAGCCCCCGCGGGCGGGCGGGGTGGGGGCCGGCNGTGGCTGAAGGGGGGGGGTCTCTATGAATAGGGTGGGGGTCTTCTCGGCCAAAGAAGAGAGGAAAGTTTGCGGTGCCGGTGGTGCGGGTGCGGCGAAGCGGGCGGGGCTCGGACGGGAGCCGGCGGCGGCAGCGGCGTTTGGTCGGGGAGCAGCAGCCGGGGGGCCCCCGCAGGATTTTTGTAGGGGGGGTGGTATCGCCCCCCTCCTTCTCCTCCCCCCAGGGGTGAAAGTGCAAGAGGAAGTGCAGCCGCTGCCATCTTTCCTACGCTCCAAACACACAGGGACGGACGGAGCCGGCAGCCCGGAGCCGCAGCCGCCGGAGCCGCCCCCCTCCCTCCCGGCTCGCTGCAGCCGCGCCGCGCCTACCCTACCCCTGGCCTCCGGCGGCCGCAGCGCCTCGTGGCGGCCGGGNCTCGCCCCCCCTCCCCCCCGCGCTCCCCTCGCGCTGTGCAGGGAGCGCAGCGCGCGCCGCCGCCGTCGGCCCGGACAGGGGCGGGGAGGAGGAGGCGGTGCGCGCCGCCGGGCGGCCTGAGAGCGCGCGCCCCCTGCGGGCGCCAGCGGGGCGGCGCAGCCCCATGGAGCGGGTGAGCGAGGCCGCCGCTTGCGGCCCCTCAGCGGGCTGCTACACGTACCAGGTGAGCCGGCACAGCGCCGACATGCTGCACAGCCTCAACCAGCAGCGCAAGAACGGCGGCCGCTTCTGCGACGTGCTGCTGCGCGTGGGCGACGAGAGCTTCCCGGCGCACCGGGCCGTGCTGGCCGCTTGCAGCGAGTACTTCGAATCGGTGTTCAGCGCGCAGCTAGTCGACGGGGCAGGTGGCGGCGGCGGCGGCGCGGAGGGGGGCGCGACGGAGGCGGCGGCCGGCGGTGCTCCCGGGGGCGGACGTGAGCTGGAGATGCACACTATCAGCTCCAAGGTGTTCGGAGACATCCTGGACTTCGCCTACACGTCGCGCATCGTGGTGCGGCTGGAGAGCTTCCCGGAGCTCATGACGGCCGCCAAGTTCCTGCTGATGCGCTCCGTGATTGACATCTGCCAGGAAGTCATCAAGCAGTCCAACGTGCAGATCCTCGTGCCTCCTGCACGCCCTGACATTATGCTCTTCCGTCCAGGGGCTGCTGACCTCGGCTTTCCTCTTGACATGACCAACGGTGCCACTTTAGCACCCAATGGTAACGGCATTGCTGGCATGCCCGAAGATGAGGCCACACGGGCCACGCTCACTGCTGCGCAGTCCTCCCTGCCTGTGCTGCAGGGTGTGGACCGCCTGCCCATGGTGGCAGGACCTCTGTCCCCACCACTGCTGGCCTCACCTTTCCAAAATGTTGCTGCTAGTGCCCCCACTTTAAGCACCAAGAGGGGCAGAGGGCGTCCTCGTAAAGCCAATCTCTTGGACTCCATGATGTTTGGTGCCCCAGGAGGCCTGCGAGAGGCTGGTATCCTGCCTTGTGGCCTCTGCGGGAAAGTGTTTACAGATGCCAATCGTCTTCGTCAACATGAGGCTCAGCACGGGGTGACGAGCCTGCAGCTGGGCTACATAGACATCCCTCCCCCAAGACTGGGTGAAAATGGTATTCCTGGTCCGGATGACCCCGATGCACCCCGAAAAAGAAGCAGGACGAGGAAACAGGTGGCCTGTGAAATCTGTGGCAAGATTTTTCGGGACGTGTATCACCTGAATCGGCACAAGCTGTCGCACTCTGGCGAGAAGCCTTACTCTTGTCCAGTGTGTGGCTTGCGGTTCAAGCGGAAGGACAGGATGTCCTATCATGTTCGATCTCACGACGGCTCTGTGGGAAAGCCCTACATCTGCCAGAGCTGTGGAAAAGGCTTTTCCAGGTAAGGACCGTAGGCACAGAGACCTAGGAAGTTGTCTTTCCTATCCCTTGGGAAATGAGCAGTTTGTACTTGGGGCAGTTTGAATGGTCCACTGTGAGATGTCTCAAGGAATGATACTTTCAGCATTTCCACTGGGATGCTATTCTACACTCTTGAAAGGATTTAAAAGTAATTAAGACACAGAACTGGGAGTCCGTTGGCTTCTGGATAACGTTCCCAGCTTTGCCCCAGGCGTGGTGTGTGCGTGTCCGTGGGCAATTCAATTGGTCTCTCCCTCAAAGGACTCTTCTGTGAAATGAGTGTTGAAATAATTACCTGCCTCACATAGGTGTCTTGAGGCTACTGACTTTTAGGTAGTTTGAAGGTGCTGTTGAAGTGCAAATATTAATACATCTCAAGATTATTATTTTTCTCGTATCCATTTTAAATTTTCTTTTTCTTAACTTCCCTTCATTTCTCTTAGTTCGTAATGTTTTTTATGACCCAAATGTGAAGGAAGAGGTGAGATTTCAAAGGCTGCAGCATCAAGTATCTTTTAATACATGATCTTTGTGTCCTTTGGGTTTACATCCTTCTGAAGGGGATCCTGTTTCTGCCCTGCAACATACGTAAGATCTGTGCATTTAATGTTGCTGATTTCTTGTTGTCGCTGTTTGTGGGAGTTGATTTAATAAGTAGCTTGATACACGTGGTCGTGCTAGTGATACCTTGCAGTCTGAGTTAATGCATTTGAAGCGCCTTTGGAAGTTTGATGTTCGCTTTGAGACTAGAAGTAGTGGGGGGAGGGGGACGCGTACGTTTTGTGTTAGTTTTGTAGCAGCAGTCGGTTTTCGCAGCCGTTCATTTGCACTAGCAGGAGGGAAGCAATTGGGATCCAAAACCAAATGAAACTGCTACGAGGCCTAGAAACTGACCGAGTTACATCGATGTAGAAATTGTGCCCTGATAGCTCTCGTTTTGATAGAGGCACTTTTAGTTGCTGACATGAATTACAAAACTCTAGATTCTTTTTTTTTTTTTAAATCTGTGTTTTGGTTGGGTTTTTTTTTCTTGTTTAGGTTTTGTTTAAATCAACATTAGGGGTGCACCTTCGTAAGGACTGCAGGTTTAGTGATGGAAAGTCATAAAATGAAACATTTATCTGTAGGTAGCAGTGAAAGTGCTACCTAGGATCATCTGCCAGTTATTATTTTCACTCACACAGGATTCCCACTGCTGCTGTAGGAAAGGTTTTTGTCAACAAGGGAAGCTGGCAGGCAGGTGTGGAGTTGCCCTTTTCCCAGTTGGTGCGAACAAGCAAGAGTGCTGCTGCAAAAGCAAACAACAGCAGTGGCTGTCTAGCTTTTTTGTAAACCCAAGTATGAATGAAGAGTGGAGACTCATTCTTGAAGTTTCGGTATTCAGCCCTAGGAGCAGCCAGAGGAGGCTGGAAGCACGATGGCTAATTTTAGTGTCCTTTCCTTCATTCAGTAGCACCGCATATGAGGTTGCTAGGCTCGAGGTACGTAGAAGGACCCCCCCACACCAGTCTTTCCGGGTAGACCGCTCCAGCCCACTTACTGGAGCATCAGGTTTAACAGCCTAGCTGCAAAGTTCAGTCTATTTTCTTTCTGCAGCGCGTGAATTCCATCCCCAGCCCTCTCATTGGTGCAGCTGGAAAGCTAGGGGAGGAGAGGGAGGAGAACTTGTTTCCAAGCAGTTTTAGCTTCATACAATGAAAGGCTTTCTTCCCACTAGGAGAAACTCCCACCAGGAAAATCTGCAGCTATTCAGTCCTCACTTCTTCAAAGTAAGCTTTACTGGTTTTGAAGAATGGTCTAACTTCCTTCAGTAATAATTTGCTCTTCCATTGCACCTTCTAGTGGGGACCTTCGGAGCACTTGATCTGCAGTAATGCCGTCTCCCCACCAAGTTGTGTTAGGACAGAATTTTTTATCTCGCTGGTGGAAAATGTCACAGCAGCAGAGTTTAAAGTCGTTCTGTTTGCACAGAGGTGCTTGAAGTTGGCTTCTTATGTGTTTGGGACATGAACCAAAAGGGTCTGATTTTTCAAATATTCAGCAACTGCAAATCAAAGACTGTCAGATCTAAAAACAATTTTGGAAGGGGATGTGCAGGCTTGAAAATTGTAGCTCCTGTTTCCTGCTTTCTCTGATCATTCAGTTGCAGTTTTTTTCCAGAGAGAATGCTGCCTTTTTAGCAAGTTGCAGAGGGTGCTTATCAAGGTGCTTATCCCAGCTGGTTCTTGGAAAGTTAAACATCACTACAGTTGTAGTAGATTCACCACCGGGTTCTTAACTTTTTTTTTTTTTTTTTTTGTTTTTTTTGGTTAAAGCTTTAAAGTTTATATTGAGTATTTGTTTTAAGTGTGCTTATGTGTATTTTCTTTTAAGGCCAGACCACTTGAATGGACACATCAAACAGGTGCATACCTCAGAGAGACCTCACAAGTGTCAGGTAGGAGCTGGAGGGGTTTAGACTGATGTTTGGGTAATCTTTTGGCATTGCATTGGTGTGTGCAGACAGATGTGAAGTGTCAGTAAAAATACCGTGGGTGTGTGAATTGGGATAACTGTTGGTAAATAACAGTGTTACATCCCTCCTGTCTCCCAGCCCCTTATGTCATCTACAGCTTTGGTTCTCCTGCTTCCCTCCCCTTCTTTCAGATGTTCTTCCCTGCTGCTCTGTCCCAGTCTCACCCTGGATCTCATACCTAGCCACCTTGTTCCTGGGCAAGTCAGTAGCACCAGTGATTCTCTCCATCCCATCCCATCCTATCCCATTTCCCCCCCTCTTTTTTTAACTGCAATTGTTTGTTGTCAACAGGAAGTTTCAATGCTGACTTCATTTTTGTAAAGAATAATTTTGGATAGAATTAGTAAGTTGTCATAACTTGCCAAGATACTGTTTTTTAATCACATAACTTTCAGAACATTGCACTGAACAAAGCTGGAAGAAGCTTTTTTTAATCTCAAGGAGAATATAAGTAACAGCATCAGAGTATCCTTTGTAATACAGTGTTTTAGTGTTGTGTGTGGGGTTTACAGTTAATGCATTATTCCTTAGGGTTTGAAAGATCAAATCAAGAAAGATACTTGGTAATTCATTTGTAGAGGGATCTAAAAGGTGCCTCAAAGTTTTAGTTAGAACCAAAGTTGAGAGTTAGCTTCCACTGTCACTCACTGCCTTCACATAGTGGCTGGGCAAAGTTCTGAGTCATTCGTTGGGCTCGCAGTGCCCATGCTTGTCCCTGGAGAAAGATATGTGTAATGATTTCTTTTCAAAAAGTTGTCACATGGTAGTTCTTGTTCTCTTTGAAGGCAGTGAAGGGCCAAGGATTTTTTTTTCTAGATATTTTAGCCACATTTTATGAACTTGGTCCATGCTCTGCGTGTTGCCTTCTGCTCTTCATTTTTCCCATCTCTTGAACCCTCTCCAGTGTTTCCTCCAAATAGTGGAAGCTTCGAATCATTTTGCAACTTTACTAATCCAGTGAACATTTTTTCAAAGGTTTAGAGCCATCTAAAGGTTTCTGTTAACCTCCATGTGGAAGCCCAGCAGCTTTGAAAATCAGGCCATACAACTCTCACATTGATTTAAACCTGATACCCTATATGAAGCATTAAATTGGTTTAAGCTCCTTAAGATAATTTAAGGGTTATAAATTTATATAAATGGAAAATTCCTCTCATAAAAAGACTTCACAATCTGGAGATAGCAGGGGGTCTGGGTGGATGAGCTAAACATGACTACAGATTTTTTCCATAAGCAGCTATTCATGTGCAAGTACAGAAATGACTGTTTAAGTCCTGACAGGAGCAGAAGCTCCTCAGGTTTTTGCCAACTGCTGTCAAGGTTACCAAACTGACAACAGTTTATGAAAAAGGTTCTTAGAGGTAATTTTTTCTTTGTCAGCTAATGCCTTATAATCAGCCTCTCTCATTGTGTGTTGTCTCAATATACTGTATGCATGGTGCTTTTCAGTTAAAAGGTATGGGCTCTATGTTGCAAAGATCAGGGCAGAGTTGAGGTTGTCATTCAGGCTTGATTTGTTCTTGATTCTTGACTGCTTAACCCTGCAAAGTTAATTGTTCGTGAATCTTTAAGACATAGAAAATTTGTTAAAGAAGCTGTTGTGCATTTTTGCAGTGCTTGATAATACCCTGTCAGATGTCTAAAGCATGTTTAAGTGTGCCCAGGTCTGGTGCAGGTGGTACAGACCACAGAAGGGATGCTGTCACACTGAAAATTTGTTTCAAAGCTGATGTGTGAATTGATGGAGTTCTCCTTGTGGTTCTCTCATAACCAGTAACACTTCTGTTCCATGACACGTATCTAAACACAGAATCTGGCCACTGAGAAGGAAAATAGCTTAATGTTGGCATGTTTTTTTCTCCATTTTCCATTCCCTTTTTCCACTGATTTTGTTTGTCATATTAGGTCCCCATGAGAGTAGCCTGAACAGCATTGAGTATCCTCTTTGAGTCTGTTCCTGCTGAAAATTCCCATTGTTTTCTTGCTTTCATTATGTTTACTGCAAAAGAGAAGTCTTGTTGGTTAAAAATCATTTATCCAAATCTGCTGGCTCTTTGCTGGAGCTTTTGTGTATCTTTGCAGGCCAGTGGCTGTCTAATTTGGCATCATGGTGAATTTTGGACTACCAGAACAAAACCATGAAGGTGTCAGCCAAACTTTGGAATAAATACAATGAAACTGTGAGAAGCAGGGCAGTTGTAAGCTGCATATCACAGTAACAGCTATGATTTTCAGTGCTCAGCACTGCATTCACCCCCCTAAAATAACAGCTGTGCTTCACAGGTCTGTGAACTACCCTAAGTTCCATCACCTGTAACACCTGGTGCCAGACAAAGACGTGGTTCCAGCTTTTTCGTTACTGTTAGGATAGACTCAGAATAGGAGAGGTCTCCACAGAGCCAAGGCAGCTGAGAAATCAAATGCAAGAAGTTGCTTTGGTATCCAGTCAAAACACCAAATGGCACACTGGATCTTGGCCCTTGGATTGTTGCACCATGATTTATTTCTGTGCGTGTTTTTTATTGGTCTGGCAGTCGAGTTGTGGATGTAGGAGAAAGGGGTAAGACAGTTTGCTAGCCAGATTGGGATAGCTCAGTTTGCTAACTCATCATAGGAAGGGGTGAAGTTAGGCTGTTGGCTTTGAGGGAAGGGTGTGAGAGTTAGGCTGCAGTTTGGGAGGAAACAGTGATCTGAACACGTGTGGATATGAGAGGACACGGGGAGAAAACAGAAGTTTGCTCCTTCTCAGAGGCAAGAGACAGGTTGCTCCTCTGGCAATTTAAATTTAAAAGGCAGGTTATTTAAGCATAACTTTTAACAAAGAAAAAGGTCTATTTATTTAAGTAAACCTAAAATTGGCATTCCGAGTCCAGTGCTTTTCCCATTGATTTCAATGCAGAATGAGTTTCTTTCTGTCCTAATTTCTCTTACTTCCTGCCTATTAGCAGGAAAATGGCAGCCACCATGGAATAAGCTCAGAGACATCCACATCCATAGAAAAGTTGAACCTTCAAGAGGTATTTCTTAAACAATGTTTTTTAAACTTTGTTTTCTTTTTGATCTATTTATATACCTGTGCAATGTTTGATAGGAAAGCACTGGAGAGTTTCCTTCTATGATTAACAATTAATTATAAATACTTAGCACTCATTTAGCACTTCACATCTTTTGTAAAGTAAAAGTTTTTTTTTTTCTCTATACCTTTTATATATATTAACTATGGGAATATGAATTTTGGGGTTTTAAACTTAGTCCTGTCTCCCATTGTTATGATTCAGATAAAGTGGTTATTGCTTTCTCCACTGGACTTCATTTTATTATTATTAAGGTTCTTCGCAGCTCTGTTTACTATACAGCTTATGTAAAGGTGAGCTTTGCACAACTCAGCAGCAAGAGTGAGAAATCAAACACAGAAATTATTATATTGCCTTTCTCTAAGCTTTCGACCTGATAAATTCAGTCTGGGACAGATAGAGTTTTCCTTCTGGCATCCCTGTGTTTGTGATTTGTCTGTGATCTGCTTCATCAACTGATGCACTCCCAATGCTTTGTCTGGGCGCTTACTGGGGCTCACTCGGTGTTTGTAGATTCATGGATGACAGATCTCTTGGCTGTCGTCCTTGATTGAATCATAGAATCATAGAATGGTTTAGGTTGGAAGGCACCTGAAGGATCGTCCAGCTCCAACCCTCTGCCATAGGCAGGGACACCTCCCACTAGAGCAGGCTGCTCAAGGCCTCATCCAGCCTGGCTTTAAACGCCTCCAGGGAAGAAGCATCCACAACCTCCCTGGGCAACCCGTTCCAGTGTCTTACCACCCTCACTGTAAAGAACTTCCTCCTACTTATAAGTCTTTAGTCTTTAGCTGATAGCCCACAGATTGCTTAGCATCAGTGCTGGAATCCTGCCTTAAATAGGTGTTTACCTTTAAGGACATTTCAGTAAATGAAAGCTGCACCTGTTTTGCTCAGCGCTGTGTATGGGGACTTCAAAGGAGGAGAAATGTTCACCTTCAAGAATTTGCCTCTTCACTGCTTGTAATTTACAGATCTTTGTCTTATGAACTCAAACTGTGTGTGTCGCAGAAATCCAGTTCATTTGGCTGTTGTCTTTCTAAGTTCATTAAGTCCTGATCCTCTGAGGTGCTAACGCCTTGTGCTTGCTGCAGAGTAACCTCAACTCTGCGGGAGTTTGTCGTACTTAAGCATCTCTTAGAATCGAATGAGCGTAAAGCCTGCTGAAATTGATAGCTGAAACTTTTCAACTGCCTTCAATGTTTTGTTTTTATTCAGCTCTGACTGACTAAATTATGTAAAGTGGCACAGGTTATCCTCTTCTGTATTACCAATTTCATTTATTTGAAGCTACAATTTTGGAATCGTACTAGCATTGCTACTTTAACAAGTCAGTCTTTGTTAAAATGGTTGTTGAATTGCACACTGATACCTGAAAAGACAGAATATATCCAGTTCCCAGGGCACTTCACAGCCTAGTATTAACTCCTGGGGGGTTCTGGTTATACAGCTTAAAACTGCCTCATTTTCTCTAAAGGTGGTATAAACAAAACACTTGTACATCCTGAATGTCACTGTTGCTGCTTGCTCTGGGCATTCTAACGTGTGTGTGCTTTCGGTTTTCCTCTTGCACTTGTGACCAGCGGTTTCAGACTGTATCTTTAATACCTTGTACAGGGTATTGGTGGTGATTTATTTCCCTTCACCTGTTGGAGACAGAGCAAGCCTTTCAGAACTGGCAGGCTGTTGTAACGGGCTGCACACATAGCCTGTGTGCCTGCCGACTGCTGTGCTTGTGATAATGGGGGGGAGCCTTCCCTCATCGGGTGTATTACATAGGGGAAGGGGGCAAGTAGCATCAATGTTATCTATGTCACATCAAGCTTGTTTCCTGGTATGACTTGGTCAGGGGTAAGTTATAAAGAGATTACAGTATCATGCAGTTATTTTGATACCTGCTCAGTTCTGAGGCTTCACTTCTGTAATTTGCACTGCTAGTGTGGATACCAGGATGGCTCTTCTACTGTCTGTCATGTTTTCCTCCCAGCCCGTTCTCTGATGCTTTGTTTGTATGTCTTCATACTCCAAAGAGATTCTGCCTACCAGTTAGACTGTTCAGATCAGAGAATAAAACGCAAGAATATGTCAGGGAGGGCATTTTAAGTGGTCTAAAATGATTGTAATGGCTCAGTGAAATGGCAGAACTTACTGTAAAAGGAACGGTTTGTGCTATTTCTTCTGTTAAATATTACTTAAACTTTTTAGTACCTTCATCCTCAGAGAGGAGCTAAGGTCTTACAACTCTATCCTGATTTAAGTTTTGCTGCCTGTAGTATGTTAGACCTATTTTCTTGTCTTTTGAATTCTTTGGAGTTAGTATCACATTTTGTGCAGTGTGTTGGTCACTTGAATTTTTTGTTTGTGGGACAGTGGCTTGTGCATCATTTCGTCTGTGTGGGTGCACAGGAACTGAGGTATTTAAAGAATACTAAATAGCAGTGTTTTCAGCAGAGTTGATCAGTCACATGGTTCTCATTATACCTGCAGACCTGTAATGCTTCCTTTGCCACTCGTGACCGACTGCGCTCACACCTAGCATGTCATGAAGACAAAGTTCCATGCCAGGTGTGTGGGAAGTACTTGAGAGCAGCATACATGGCAGATCATTTGAAGAAGCATAGTGAAGGACCAAGCAACTTCTGCACTATCTGTAACCGAGGTAATGAAGAAACTCTTCTTTTATTTCAGCATGGTGGGACAATGCTGGAGGGAAGCTGCAGGCTCTGGGACTGTCTGCAGCAGGAGGTTACACTATGTGTACCTGTGCTTCTCGTTTCAGCTGTTGAGCTGGCCTTTTACATGGCTGATAGTTCCTGAAGAAACTCAGCTTAGATCTGAACCGAATTGTTGCTAGACAGTTTTTAGAATTTGATTTGCGTAGTGGCTGGATCTCTATACAGTGGCCATGGTACATTGCCTTGCTGCTGTTCACCATACACCTCTTATTTTTTCTGTACCTGGTTAGATTTGAGTCCTTATGATCCATTTGGAAGAAGAATCTTTGAAATACTGAAAATTCTACACTGTACATGATCAGTTTTGCATAACCTCCTGGTGCAGCAGTAGAGTCAAGCCGTTTCTCCCGCTTAACGCAAGAAATTGCTTTCTAGTAACATGTGTTCCTAAACTAGATTCTGTAAAGAGCACTAGAAACGTGCTTTACCTGGATTTGTACAAGGACAGCTTCTCATAGCATCACAGAGTGTCTTGAGTGGACATTGAGTCCAGCTACCTGTGCCTCACAGGACTACCTAAAAGTGAACTATATGACTAAGAGCTTTTGAAGCTTTCCCAGTTATTCATGGTGCTCTTCAGTTGAAGAGCTGTAAATGTAGGCTTTGTGGGATGTCAAGCAAACTGGAGAAATGATTTTGCCCTATTGGTGTCCTTTTTTTTGAATTATGAATACACAAGTTCAAAGTGTGGTGTTGGCTAACATAGACAGGAAAGCCTGCTGCTGTGTTTTGGGACCTTGTTTTTTTCTGATGAGTCTTGCTTTATGATGTATGTTCCCTTTTCCAATTTAAGAGAGGTTAAATCTGAGAGAATTAAACTCTTCTGCATTTAATGTGAGGAATCGTAGAGGGAGCTTTTGGATGACTAGGAGTTGATGAGTAATGAGACATTAAATGGCAAGGGAGGTATTTCCGTTAGTTGAACAGTCTTTTTAGGTCCCGAAAGTGATCTTGGTAGTTTGAGTGGAAAGGGGATCTTGGGCTGAAAATCTTCAGGTTCTGAAGATGCAGGTATATGGTATGGAATGAAGCTTGGCCTCCTTTTCAGCTGCAGGCCTGTTTGCTGTGAGAACTGCTCAAGTTATCCCAGTTCATTTAGTGTAGCAATATGGAAAAAGATGCCCAAGATCCAGGTGCTCTCCTGCGTTCCTTCAATCGAACATGGTGCCAAACAGAAACTCCTGTGGGTGGGGAGGAATCGTCTTGCTTCCAAGGGGTTTTTGCAAGCTCGAGTTTCATCTCAGCCACCGCTGGATGTCACTGCAGCTCTTTCGAAACTGAGTCGGCGTGACAAAGACCGGTCTGGCGTTCAAACAATGAAAGCTCTAAATGGTTTAAATGTACTGGGAAGCTGTGCTCTGTAGAGCGGTAGAGAGCCTGTTGTGCAGCAGACGTTAGGCGCCTGCTTCCCTCGCACAGCTTGTGTATTTCCCTTGTGTGGTCAGAACTTAGGCTGCTGTGAATTTCAGTTGACATCGGTGTTCAGAAAACGTAATGAAACCTGGTGAATTCTTGTTAGTTATAGCTACCCAGCCTGAAGAGCCGTTGGAAAGGGAAGATACAGACTGCATTTGTCAACAGGCTGTCATTGTTAGATGCTATGAATTTTGATTATACATTTGTGACCCACAACAGTGGAACTGTTAACCCAAAGCATTCTAGAATCAGACTGTGATGCTCATTGTTTTAAATTGGAAAGCCTGACAAGGTGAAGTGTAGAGGAGAAATGTGGGGTTAGAAGCATCTATTTGATAGGCATTGCTGCAGTCAGAAGCTACTCACTGTCCCTATGACTGCGATTGTGCAGTGGCTGTGGTGCCTGTGCGATGGGATGTTGTTTCGTTCTGCCCTCAGCCAGCCTGCTGGTGTGCTTTTTTAATTGGAACTGAGGTAGTTCTGTATATAGTAATTGTCAGGTTCTGGGTGCAGTAGTTGTCAAGCTCTGGATATAGTAACTGTCATCAAGAATGCTCAAACTGCTTGTAGAGAGAATTTTGGATGTTGGCTCACAAGAGAGAATGAAAACCAATGGGATGAAAAAATGACTCTTAGAGCTGAATGTATCCTAGTGTTAAAAACAGAGCTTTGAGTCCCTCAGTTTAACCCAGCAGTCTGAAGGCTTTTCTGTGGAAAATCATCAAATGTCTCAGGTTCTTCTAAAGGTTTAATGGATTTAAGACATGACTGAAATCAGGAGCTGCTGGTTTGCCATGGCAGGCATGTACCCATTTGCTGATTTTTTTAGATTTACCAGTTCTACGGAGTGGTAGTAGAATGCCCCAAAGTGACCATCTGTGATTTAATCTCTTTTTTTTTTTTCAAGTTATTTTCTTACTTTTAGGAGCTTAATGTTTAAAATAATGACAAAAGCACTTTAAATCTTGTTGAGTTGGGGAAGCTGTGCAGTGGGGTTTTTTTCTGGGATTTCCTGTTTGTTTTTTCCTTTAAGAATTCATCTAAATTCTAAATAAATGATGAAAACTAATCCTCACTTTTTAAGACAAATTCTCTTTAATCATCTTAAATAAAAAATACCTGCTCCTGCTTTGTTGCTACCTAATCGTCTATTGCCATCCTTAGGAACTTGATTTGCCTGGGAGGGCTTTTTCAAAAGAGATGAATGACTTTGGCAAGTGTAGAACTGGCACTTTGTAATGACATGTGCAACTCGGGAGATACCTTTTCTGTTTCAGACACACCCTCGTTTGTTTCACAGGACTCAGATGAGTTAGTTAGGAGAGGGGTGAATATTCCAGTCACAAGTTAGATGGATCTTTTTCCACCTTTTTTTTCAGAATGAGATGAATTCTCACATATTTCATGGTGGATAGAGAGTTGATTAAAGCAGGACACGTCTGGATGTTTCAGATAAATACAAATGAGGATTTTTGAAAAAGGAGCATTCTGCAATTACTTCCATAGGCCATCTCCTTATAGATGTTCTCTAAGAGATCAGAGGATAGCTCCCGTTTATATGAAGCAGATAATTCTCTGTGCAGCCTGTGGAACGAAGGAACAATTTGCTCTGCAAAGCTGAGAAATGGCTCTGGGTAAAGCAGTAAACGCACTCGTCCTTTGAAAACTAGTGCCACTTTGCTCTGGCCTGGCTTTGTTGGCCATGAGTCACTTGTCTTCCTAGGGCAGGCACTCAGAGTTTAAGTCTGGTGGGGAAAAAAGAAAAGGCCAGTGCCAATGCTTCAGGAAAAAATGAGGATAAAGGTAAACAAGCGAATCTCCCTGTTTCCTGTGAAGCAGTTGGCATTCTTACTGCTGTGGTGGAAGCTGATGACTCACATGTTCATCCGCCAAGTGCACACAGGGAAGCTAGCACACTTTGCAGTAGATAAAGCAATGTACTGCGCACACAGAACTGCAGAGCTCAGAAGAGGTCTCGTGTGGCGGAGATTACAGCTTCAGATTTGCCTGTGTCAAGCATAGTGTAGAAGAATAGGGAGGTTGTATGTAGTCCTTCTGTATGGGTGGCAGTGAGATTTTAATGTGTTGCTGTGTAAAGATCCTCACCTCAGAGTGCATTTGGCTGTTAGACATTTGTATGAAACAGGAGAGGTACTTTGCAGCTGAAGCATATATCTGTATATTTTCTCTGCTAGTCGAACACTGGTTCTGTCCATGGCTACAGTGGATCTTGACGTTGGGACTGCATGTGTCCTTCTGGGGCCCAGGGGGACTTTTAGCACAGCATTGGCATCTGTAGGTCTGGCAGTATGTCAGAGGACAATTTCCTTACCTTGATTCACTGGCCGACTTGGCCCGGGTGGCTCTTCTCCATTGTACGTTGAGTCCTGTGTGCTCGCTTTCTTAATTTCTCACATACCTACTTTTCTGTACTTTTATCTTCAACATGGGGGTCTGCAGCAACTCCCTATTGTTCATTCTCAGCAACCTGCCCTTTTTTTGCCTTCAGCAGGCTGCTATGGAGTTGTGTTTTGTCCTGCAGGTCCTGTATGTTTAATTCTCAACAACCCTTGAATGCTCTTTAATCCTGTCTTCTAAGAAAAGCCTGGGTAGAGATTCTGTTGGGTAGGCACAGGAATTCTAATGTAAAGCCACATTTATTGTTAAATTCAGCACCTAAAACTAACACCTGCTGTCAGAATATCCACCCCAGAGAGGTGTGCCAGGGCTGGTTTTACAGCCTTCCTGACACAGGCTGACTTCAGCCTTCCTGATCAGCAAATGTAAGTGCAGTTACATCATTGTAAGAGTGGCTTCCCAGCAGTACCTGTGTTCTTATTTGAAGGGGGCTTACAGCACAAGGGCTTGTGCTGTAAAGACTGTATTGGTTTAAAAAAGTCTTGGGCTTGGGCTTTCTCTCTCTAGATAGGGAACCTGGACTCTGTGATGGTGAAACTTGTGTTGTGTTCTCAGTTGTTGAAGGAAAATGTTTCTAATTGGAAAGTGCCATAATACTCAGTCCTTCTTATGCCTTGTACACAGAGGAAATGCCCTAGTGCTAATTACATGTCTTACTAAAGCTGAATTTAAAACCACTCCATGCTACACCTGAGGTAGTTTGTTGCATTGTAGCAAAAGACCGAATTTGTGAGACTTCAAAACACCCCAGCTTGGGTTAACCCATAACATGCTCAAATGTAAAATCTGCTTCAGAAATCAGTTTTTAATGTCAGTGGTTTGGGCTTACAGGTCAGAGCTAATAGTTCCATTTTGTTGGGATTTTTTTTTGTTGCTGTTCACTGCACACAAAATATGAGTGTTAGGATGTTTTTTAAATCTCAGGATGGGCCGAATGGAAGAAATTAGAGGACAAAATTTTATACCTTAAAAGCTCAACAGTTTTTAGCTTTCTGCCTTCTGGCATTCACTATCAGTGTTAGAAACCTAAAGGGGAAACATACTTAACTACCAAGGAGAGATGTTACTGAATGGCATCACTTCAAGGCTCAACAGCACAAAATAAACTGATTTGAACTATCTCCCAAAGTATTACCAGATTGTGATTACACTTTGAAATTAAACTAGCACCTAAACCAGTGGAGACACAGCTGCCTTTTTGTGTCGTCTCTCTGGTGCCCGTTTTTGAGAGAGTTTGATGTCATCTGCTAGGGCTGCTTATGTAGGGTTTGTTTTTGAAGGAGACTGTTCTTTCATCATGACTTCCAAAATGCAGCTGAAGTCTAATGAAGGTCATGCCCTGCATTCACTGCCTGCCTGTGTCTAGGAACACGAGGTGAGCATGTTGTAGGTAAGCAGACTCCAGGCCAGTACAATGTCATAGGGAGTGGGAGCAAGAGAATGGTTAAAGGAATAGGGAAGGCAGATGTGTGTCTTTGCTGATGGCAGGATCTCATCTCCTTTTATCTTGTTTAGGTTTCTCCTCTGCCTCCTACTTAAAGGTCCATGTTAAAACCCACCACGGTGTTCCCCTTCCCCAGGTCTCCAGGCACCAGGAGTCCATCCCGAATGGGGGAGCAGCGTTCCACTGCGTCAGGACCTATGGCATCAAAGGCAAGAGACTCGCTGCTCTGCACCTTGCTGCTCTCTGTAGAACGTTGTGTTGTGGGATGTTGGTCTGGGTATGAGAGAGGGGAGAAAGGAAGGATAGGGAAAATCCTGGAGAGAAACTTAGGGAGAGGTGATATAGTGTCACAGAGTGTAACATCTGTCCTTGGGTAGGAAGTTTAACAAATCTGGGGGAAGGAGGTGGACACATAAAAGTACGTGAATGTTTGGCAGCCTCTTTGATTTTAGAGATTGAAAAAGTCATGTTAGTTCATCTTTACCATCTTCCTGTGGAGATCCTTGATGGTTCCTTAGTCTCACTATACTTGAATCTCATGTCTGTCAAACCAGCTCTGATTTCTGGTGAAGCAAGGGGCAGCTACAGAGTGCAGTTCAGAAAGAGTCTCAAGCAGTATTCATCCTCAGGTGGATGAGGAATCATGCAGCTATCTGTAGTTGTGCTATATTTCTGAATGCTGTTGTTGAGGAGGAGAAGTAGAGGGTGATAATAGTACTGTCACTTGCTTTGTTTATAAACCCGTGTTTAGCTTCTGGGAGGAAAAGAATTACATGTATTATCATAAGAATAGCCAAAGAGTGTTTAGCTTCTGAATATGTAGAGCTGTGTGTTAGTCTTTGTAGAGCACTTTGCTTTTTTGTTTCTTGGTTTGAACTGATGCATCTGAAACAGCAGAAGATTGTTCAAAGTCATGGCTGTCCCCAAAAGTTTCATTTTTCTTTCCCAGGAGAGCACAGCAGGCTGGGTTAAACAAGGTCTGTGCCAACAGAAAGCTACAGTTGTGTAGTTTTTCTCTGTTGAAGTCGTCCTGATTTAGTTACTCCAGGAGCCTTTTGGTTTTGGGTGGTGTGCTGGCTTAACAAGAGATTTACTCCAGCTCAGTGGTGTGTTGATTTCATGCATATCCTGTTTGGTGTGTAATGCCCACTCCAGAGCCAGTCTGCCTTTTGGGTTGTGCCAAGCGGTTCTTTGGTCTTTCAGTGGTAACAGTAGTTAGAGCTCATTCGTATGCAGAGACTTGTGTGGAGACTAGGGCTGGCTTTCCCACGCTCATTCAGATGTGCCGAGCAAAAAATGTGGACAAACTTCCTTGGCACAGTGCCAGGGGAGAGCAGGGGACACTGAAAACATTCCAGTGCCTTTGCCAGGATATGTATCCAAATGACTTAAAAGAGTGTCCTAAACTCTCTCCTGGTTCACTCTGCAGTATGTAAAGATGGAACAATTTTCGATTCTGAAGATGACTTCTACCAGTGTTGTGCTTACCTTATAGGAAAGAGTTCCTTGAGACTAGCTGGCCTTGCACTTCTCACACTGCAGTAGCTCCCTGCTGGTTTGCTGGCTCTTTCCAGATTTCTTCACAGCTTGCTGCAGCCTGTTGTACTTTGTTAAGTTTATAGGCTCTCCCTCAAAGTGTCAACAGTACTTCACAAGTGTGTGTGCGAATGGTACAGTTGAAAACTCATTGTTAGGTCCATGCTTCTGCAGTGTTTGTAAGCATTGTAAGACATCTCTGAGATTGAAAAAAGAGATCCGTAAACCACAGACCCAGTATGGTTGCATCTGGTATCATGCCAGATTGCTCTGAGAGCAGCCCAGGTGTTGCAAGAGGACCTTTAGAAGCTGAGAGATGGCCATGTTGAATGTGTACCGTTCTGTCGTGCTGCTGACAGTGTCCTCTGAATGCATTTTAAATACTGCTGGTGAGACAGGAGGTTCTGAAAACTCTCTCTTCTCTTTTTCCCCTAGAAGGCCAGAAATGTTCACATTCGGACCCGATTGAGAGTTCTGATTCGTACGGAGACCTCTCTGACACCAGTGACCTCAAGACTCCTGAGAAACAGAGCACCAATGGGTCCTTCTCGTGTGACATGGCAGTCAGCAAAAACAAAATGGAGACGGAAGGAGAGAAGAAGTACCCTTGCCCTGAGTGTGGCAGCTTTTTCAGATCAAAGTCTTATCTGAACAAACACATACAGAAGGTTCACGTCAGGGCCCTTGGTGGCCCACTGGGGGACCTTGGTCCTGCTCTAGGATCCCCCTTTTCACCCCAACAGAACATGTCTCTCTTGGAGTCCTTCGGGTTTCAGATCGTCCAGTCAGCATTTGCATCATCCTTAGTGGATCCAGAGGTCGACCAGCAACCAATGGGGCCAGAGGGGAAATGAGATCCATTTGATCCTAACAAAGCAAAGCAGCAGTCTGGCTATAATGATAAGATGCTGTGAATGAAAGAGGAAACTATGAAATTTGGTTCTATAGCTGAGAATTTTGTATTCATTTTAGCTTCCCCCTCCTCTCATGCCCTACCCCACCTTTAAGCCTTTACTGGGGAGAGGGGGCAAATGCTTCTTCGCTGATAAATTACAGAAGTTGGTGACCTTGAGTAAAGACATGACCTAAAACACCAAGTGGAGCTTTAAAGGCTGCTGCTGGTGTTTTGTCATGAGCTAGAATAAACAGAAGTTGCTAGCACTGATCTGAGAATCAGACAGTCCTAGTGACCCAGGCACCCAGGGAGCTACAGCTACAGGGAGCTATGCTTCTGTTCTCTCTCCAGACCCCACCCTCCCTAACCCACCCCAGAGAAAAAAGTAAGTTTGAGAAGCAGCCCTGTTGTTGAGTTCTCCATGGAACAGAGTGCCCCTGATACCCAGCAGGTACAGCGCAGCTGTGATTTTAAACCCAGAAATGCCGAAACAATTGGAACCCTTTCTGCCATTTGTGAGGCTGTGAGTGCTGCAGCAGGACAGAGCTGCTGACAAAAATCACTATTCAGAAGAGGTTGGATTTGTTACTTCTAACCATTAAACTTGGTGTCAAGTTTTTGATTCTTTATTATTATTATTTTAGGACCTGTTGTAGTGAATGGCTACTGAAAAGCCGGTCTGAGGCGATGAGCAGAGCACTCTTAAAGCAGCAGTCACAGTAGGGTTAGTACTTTTATTTTTTTTTTTAGATTTATTGATATCTTGGCTAGTTGGTTATTTTAAGTCTATGAAAGAAATAGTTTTATGGAAAAAAAAAAAAAAGAAAAAGAAAAAAAAAGAAGGAAAAATCCCATTGCAGTCTGCTTGACTGGTGCTTATTTTTCATGTGGGGACCTAGGGTGTGAAGATGATCAGCTCTCGGGTTAACAACTGTGTACCACTGACTCATTTAGTGTGGATGAACCCAGGGGTTCACAGAGTGCTTTTGCTGAACTGGACTGGACTCTATTAAAGAAGGTAGTATGTTACTGCACATCCCCTCGTTTGGTCTGGTTTTTGAGCAGTTTAGCCACCTGTCCAAAAGGTGTGCAAATGAGAACCAGGAGCTAAGGCATTGGTCCCACTGCACACTGCTGTATTCTTGAGGTGCTGGCCTTTTTGGCTACAGTTGTGCTTTCCTGATCGGCCTCTGATCAGGTTTCCAAAAGCCAGTCTGACTCCTTTCTTTTCCAAGGATATCCCTGAAAAAATAATTGATTACAAAATGCAAAGAAGCTGGGCTCTAGGCCGTTGGAAGTTCTGATTAACCTGAAAGTACCACCTGTGCAGAATTAATGTCCCCTCTTGACCCTCCCTTTCTTCCCATGTAACTTGTCATGGTCTTATGCACCAAATCCAGGTATAAATGTTGTTTAACACAGGGTTAGGAGTTAGGAAGACTCTGACTTAAAATTATGGTTCTGCTGTTGATGCTCAAGGTCGCATAGGACAGCTCCCAGAATCTATTCCTTCATTTTCCATGTGTGAAGAGTTTTCTCTGCATCACAGTGGTGAGCAAACAAGCCGAGATTTGAGCAGTGATCTGGTAACAGAAGTTGCTGTGTGTGCTGAACGTTTGTAGAAAGGCTGCTCTGAAGAGCCCAAGCCCCACACCAGACCTGCATTCTAGGAAGCACTGCAGGGGCCTCCATCGTCACTGTGGTGCTGGAGCAGGACTGACAACCTCAGCCTGGGACCTATGGCCTCCGCAGGAGCTCCATCTGTGGTAAATGTGAATGCGGCCACAAACTGCTGCTGTATGACAACTCACCTTGCCCAGGTGCTCCTAGTCCAGGCCCTGCAGCTGGTACATCACTGAAATATGGCACATTCCTGTTGTGGTTCTGTGTAGAATTCCAGAGCCTTTTGTAAGTATGTGGATTTTGGAATGGTGTTCTAAATCCTACAGACTTAGCAGGCCCAGCTTCTCTTCTGTAAGAAGCCTCTTTTTTTGTACTTGCTCTCCAGCATTCCAAACCAGGGATGAATAATCAATGGCTTTCTCTTTATAGCACCAGCACTTTCTAAACTAAGAGCACATTGCCGTGGACTTGATGTTTTGCTATTAATCTGTGTTGGGAGACTGAAGGACATACTCTTCTCCATTGGTGTTCCCCCAGAATCCCTGGAATTAGGTATGAGGCTTATTTAAAAGGGAAAAAACATTGAAAGCCAGCCCAACCCACCTTCAAACTAAAGCCTCATGGAATTGCTGTTGCTGTACTGTACAGCTTAGGGGACAGATAGAAACAGGGCATATCAGAAAGGTGTCAGAACATTTTAAAATACTGAAATCTAGGCCGTGCTGAGGCATCCTTGTAAGCTGCCAAGCAAGCCAAGACAGAGCTGGCTTTCCAGTCAGCATAGCGACTTGTTGGGATTGCAGTCACTGATTAGCTAACAGCTCATGGCCAAGCCACCAGGAAAATGTCTGTTGGACTGAGGCTTTGGTCTGAAAGACAAGTTGGTGTCCTCAGTGTTCAGTGTGCACCTGTCCCAGGGAGCTCTAGTCATGACATTCAATTCCAAAACCCAAGTCCAGAACACATCCTGCTTTTAGCTCCACTCTTCAGCAGGTCGAATTTTGACCACGTGTATTTAATTCTGAACACTACAGGATCTGACCTGATGAAAGAAAAGCCTTGAACTAAAAAAGAAACCTAAACCACTAACAATGCATTTTGCTTGTCAAAGGAAGTGCTTACTAAGTTGTCATGAATGCATTGAATGAAAGCCACTCACTTCTCAGTGACAGGGAGTGGACAGGGAGACAATTGGACAGGAAGTTTGCAACCCTGACGTGATCGTTCTAGATCATCCTCGTGGAGCTGGCAGAGATTTGCACCGGCACAGTGACTGTTGCGGACTAGTGCCAGCAGGAGGCTGGGCAGATTTCTAGCAGTGTTGTGTTTTCAGAGCTTTTTGCTTCCTTAGGGGCATGTTACTTTGTTCTGGGTAGAAATTTAATCTACATGCAAATTCTTTCTGTTCTTTCTTTTGGGAGATGCCTGCTTCTCGTCCAGTAGAAGACAGACCCCAATCAAAAACTCAGCCTCCTAAATTGAGTTCCAAGAGCCCTGAGCTGCAGCCTCACTTGTTTCTGTGATGTTGCTAACTGGCATATCAGTGTATAGCGAAGAGTTCTCATTCTGGGCCAGCCCTCCTTTCTTTCTTGTCTTGGTGGGACTGCAACCCAGAGTTGGAGTCAGTGCACCTTTTAGATAGGAAGGGAGCTTTAGTTCATACGTGTTTAGATAATTGGAGCTGCAGTATTGCTTTGTATAATAGGAGTCCCTAAGCTCCTCAGATGAGGCTCAGACCCTTGTGTATTAGGTGTGATGAAAGTATCTTCAACCATTTATAATCTAAACATTAAAGATAGACAAAAAAGGTGCTTGTAGGTGAGTGAGTGAAAGAAATATGACGGACTACAAACCACTTGCATGCATGCTTAAGTGTTGTGTTGGCTGTAGGAGTGCAGGCTTACTTTCGGGCTTCTTTTGTTGCCTGGATTTTATCTTTACATACTGTTAATCCACAGCAAATGCAAAGTGAAGTGATTTAATGTGAACTTACTGGGTTAAGTGGCACTACCTCGCATTTGTCACGTGTTAGATGTGTGCAAACAGGCTTAGCAGCGTGGCTCACCTGCTGCATGGTCACCTGGTGCGTGTGAGCACTCAGTCTGAAGTGATGATGTGGGAAACTGATAGCAGAACCAGAAACTGAACACAGATTTTTCCTTCTCTCAATCCAGTGCCTTAACTATAGTAGGGCAAAGTATTATATGTGGGGGGTGATTGTTTTGTTTGTTTTTTAAAGCCTAGAACTGTAAGATGGTGTGGAATTGGTCTTCCTACCAATCTTTTGAATAATTGTGAATGCCCAGTCACAGTTTTAGAGCTGTTTGAGTGCCAGTGACTTAGGGAATATTTGTTATTTCCCATGTATTCCCTGAAATTATTGTTCCTCCCTCAACTGCTGTCAGCAGTAAGGAATGACTTGAATAGAAGAGCTGTGTAACTGAATGTCTAACTCAATTAATTGGTAGTATGAAAGCTAACCTAGGTTTTGTAGGCTCTGTTGTAACTTTAGTGTCTTGTTTTTTCACTAAATCTTTGTTCTTAGCAGTCAGTATCTGAACTTATGTCTTGAGTCTGGAGTGGGGTGCCACTTTCAGCTTTAATTTTTTTTTAAGGTGCTTGCTTGAGGAAGTAGATGCCAAAGTGAACTTCAGAGGAGCTCCAGACTTCAGTGTTGGAAGAATGAATGCAGAGCAAGAGCTCTGTTTGGGTTTCATGAGAGATAAATGGACAAAGTAAAGACCAGCTACCAAAATTCTGAGTAGTGAAACAGGAAAAGCTTTTCTTTTGTCACCCACAAAAAGAATCGGATACTTTCAATTGTTCAGTGTGGCAGAACCTCTGAGAGCAAGTGCCAAACAAAACCACCAAATGTGTTGGCTTCTTCAGCATTATGAAAACAACAGCACTATGGACAGTGGGATCTAAGTTAAGCCAGCTTGGTCCCATTCACCTCTTGCTGGGCACGGTACCTGAGTGGTAACTGAGTGGAACATCATCTCACAGGGAGTGAGGTGATGCTCTCAATTCCACCCCGAGAGACAAAATAAATGAGGAAAGATGGAGAAAATCCAATCAGAAAACTTAAAAGGGAAACCAGATTCTGGAACATTCCCATGGCTCCTGAGAGAGTGCTGTTTTTTATCCTGAACATCATTTTCAAAAGGAGATCCTTCAGCTGTTGTGAACGAGCCTTTGGGAACAGATTTGGCTTTCATCCCAATCTGCTGCTCTGTCCCTGTCAGAAGAGATTGGGTTCTGGAGCACTCGCCGAGCCTGAGCAGGGCTCTTGGGGTGCAGCCTGAGGCCATGCTTGCTGTTGCAGAGTCTGAAGCAGCAACACTGGTCTAATGTTTTCTGGCCTGCTCTCTTCACACCCCTGCCCTCCACACGTTCCTACATCAATGTGGTACCTACTCAAATGTGTAGAGCTCTGCAGATAGCTGTGTTAGCAGCTATAAAGCAGACCAGAGAACTGTTTGGCTGAAACCCCAACAATTTAAAAATAGTAATGTGATGTAACTGCAGTGGTGCAGAACACGAGTGGGAGCCCTGGCTGGAAGGGATTGTGGTGATGGCTGGAATGGTTGAAGCAGGTTAATGAAAAACCACAGCTGTTTGCTCTGTTGTGGCAGATAATGACTGCCTGATTGTCCTCTCCAGTCTCTTCCTGTGCTTTGTTCCCAGCTCTGAATCGAGGTGATGATAAGCACTGGGTAAGAATGTTCCAAGATCTGAATGACCTGCCAAATTGTGCTGCTCAACTGTGCCGCAAATCTCAGCTCCAAACATTTGGCCTCGCTGACTTCGGGGGTAATGCCAAGAGAAACATTTGGACACAATCAGTCCTGAGAGGTGAAATATTGACATTAATTTACAGGCTGCCTGGCAGTGTTGATCTGCTCTCAGGGTTTATGTGAATGAGGCTTTTACTGTGTGGCCTCTCTACTTGCACTGCAGTTTTGGAGACCTAGAAGTTCTGTGAGCTGAGAAGTGCTGAAGGAAGCAAGTAGCTGGTGTCTCACTGACGTTCCAGTGACTCCCTTCTAGCTCCTGGGTTCCACGTGGACCGTGGGGTCACCTCATACAGCCACTGGCAGCCATAATGCTCTTGAGCTTCCTGCAGTCACATAGTGAGCCTGGGTAAGTGCTTTTGTAATAAATCAGTCTTGTCCTTGCTAATAGCTTTTTGGCTGCTGTGTCCAAACCAGTGCCTTCTCCAGGCAATTTTTACATGCCCTCTGCAAAGTTGTCAGACTGACTGCTGGCTCTTAAAGAATTGACCAAGCCTTGCTCTTGGGCTCAGAATTTTTCTTCAGTACTGTTGTGATCTGTAAGTTTGCTGCACTCAGTGCAAATACAGAGTGTAAGAGAGAAGACAGAAAGCTGTTCTCAGATGTCCTGTAGAATGAACAACTGAAACATAAGTGTGGGATGAGCCAGGAAAGCTGGCATTTTCCCTGGCTGCACGCCATATAGGAGAGACAGTGCCTTGGAAGGGAAGGAGCAGGAAAGTTTGCCATTGGCTCTGATGAATCCCAGTCCTGCTTCTACTGAAGTTGTTGGGGATCTTCCCATTTTCTTCAGTGTGAGCAAGAAAGGATCTTAGGTGAGGATGGATGACTCTTTCCCTACTTGAATGAAGTCTCTTGCCTATTTATAGGCCTGCTTCTGTTGAAACCGAGCCTGTTTTAGCCTTTTTGGGTTCTTAGGGACCTGTTTGTATAAAGCAACTTACCTACCTATATATTTTTTTTCTATTTGTGTGTATTTTTTGTATGTTCTGTTGGAAGGTGAAGCCTCTGTAGAAGGGGATACAAAAACTGATCTTCAAATAGTAATAAACCAAAAGAGAATTAAACTCTGCAGGCTGCATGCATTCATTTCTCCTGGAGATGGAGACTAGAGACACATGGAGCCTGTATTTCTTGGTATCTCAACATCTGCCTCTTTCCAGAGAGAGTTCCTGCCTTTGCCCATCTCTACAGCTCTGTGAAGGTCCAGAGTGTGGTGGGCAGGTGGTGACAGTGCCTCAGGATGGCCTCACTTTCACTGGAAAGCCCTTTCTCTGCTGCGATGGCATCTCTTACGCTCTTGTGGCACAGGAGGATGCAGTGACAAGGATCTGCATGAAACTGGGGATTGTCTTCATGGAATACCTGGAAGGCAGCAAAAATAAAACCGAGACAGGGTACATAAACACAGTTTTGCTTCTGCCTGCCTCCCTCGGGTGCTGAGGCATTAGTCACTGTGTTCCACCACAACACCATTCTACTCCAAAGAAAGGAGTGAAGGATGAGGCAAAATTTCACTGTGCCTTTGTTCTTTCCTGTCTCTGCCTCCTTTTGTGGTGTTACCAGTTTGATTCCACACTTTGTAAAAGAATGGCAAACTGGAGACTGAAATAGGCTTTGCTTATTTCCCTGTGAGCATATTTAAGGAACAGAGTCTTTGCTTTCACAGATGTAAAAAAGTCTGGGTGCACACAGGAGAGCCATGAAGAAGGCTCTCTGCATGCCTATGGCATATATGCAACCCACAGAGACAAAAAAGAGCTTTCCCTTTCTGCACAGGAAGCCTCCGAACCAAACTACTCCTCCCCCAGCCTTCAGGCAAACACCTGTGGAGAGAGGCCTTTCACAGGCCCTCTGTGCAGAGGTGTTACCTGTTTGGGGGGCAGTTAAGAGAATCAGGCCCAGAGGTGAGTGCTCTGCATTGTCAATTGCTCTGCATCCTGCCTTTTCTGAGGAGGCTCTGCTGAAAGCTTTGCTCTCTGCTTCTCTGCTCTCTTGTTGAATTACAGAGACCCACTGCAAAACAGGGCTCTGCTCTTATGCTGATGGCTCCAATCTTAGTCCCCATCGGCTAGACAGCTAAGGAAATAGATGGGGCTTTTTTATGTCTGCAGGTTCATGATCATAATGCCTTCTGTTGGCATGGGATATGGGTGGCTTGCTGCTGATCAGTGGTTGTGCTGCTTGGATGTGGTGCATTTTCCTCAGGAACTGGAAGGTTCGCATATTTAAGTGCAGCTCTAACCTCATGCTTTTCACACTGGAATCTAACTTCCTTTGATAACATTCCATGATGATTGAAGTTGGAACAGCAGAGTTTTGGGCTATCGCTTCTGTATAGCTGTGAAATCAGCTTCCATGGTGAGTGAAAGATGTTCAGTAATCCAGTCCAGTTCACTGGAAGTTGATTTGAACAGGGAGCGGCTCAGACGTTTTTATTCCCTTTGACCCCAGGCTCCAGCTGTTTTGGTGCTGGTTTCCCATGTTTCTCATGTGCAGATAAACCACTATCTTTAGGCTGGCACTTTCTAACAAGTGAACACTGGTTTCTCTGACTGCTCAGCTTTGCTAGTTACTGCTCTACACAACAGCGAATTAAACCCAAGAAAGCTGCAGGAGTATTCTTATACCTTCACCAACATGACACGAGCTAGCAGCTCGTGCCTTCGGCATACTCACTCTGAGTTAAGAACTAACTCTGGGTTAAGAACGGGCTGGAAGGCCGAGCCCAGAGGGTGGTGGTGAATGGTGCCACATCCAGTTAGCAGCTGTCACTAGTTGTGTTCCCCAGGGATCAGTGCTGGGCACAGTCCTGTTCAATGTCTTTATTGATGATCTGGATGAGGGGATTGAGTCCAGCATCAGTAAGTTTGCAGATGACACCAAGCTAGGAGCAGATGTGGATCTGTTGGCAGGTAGGAGGGCCCTGCAGAGGGACCTTGCCAGGCTAGATGGGTGGGCTGGATGTTAGGAGGAAGTTCTTCACAGCAAGAGTGGTTGGCATTGGAATGGGCTGCCCAGGCAGGTGGTGGAGGTGCTGTTCCTGAAGGTGTTCAGGAAAAGACCGGATGAGGCACTTAGTGCCATGGTCTGGTTGGCTGGACAGGGCTGGGTGCTAGGTTGGACTGGATGATCTTGGAGGTCTCTTCCAACCTGCTTTATTCTATGATTCTATGACACATCCTCCTGCTTCCTTGTCCTTTTCTTCTAAGCTCTACACATGTACAACTAGAGAGCATCTGAAGAGCTTCTCTGTGTATCCTCTTTCATGGTTCCTTCCCCTCGCACACCATTTCATAAGGCATGTGCTGCACTTGGCCGATTAAATAATCCTTCCTGCCTTTGTGACATAAGTAGCATTGCCCTGGGAAACTGAGGCAGAAGTTTGCCTAAGGTCAAACAGCAAACCAGTAAAAGAGTTTAGAGTAAGGCTTCTGTTCTTGACTCCAGGACCTGTGTGTTCTGTGAGTAGATTGGATAGCTACCCTTTCTCCACCCTTACAAATGAATGTTCGTTTTTTTTTGTCAGTGGCAGCCTGCCTCTCTAGCTAAAAAAAACCCAACCACCCCAAAGCAGCAGTGCAGCTAGGAGCTGAAACACCTTTGGACAGCTGTACCTCGTTGTTAGGGCTATGGCTACAGTTTAGTGCTACCTTGCTAGGAAACAGGACGGCTGGGTGGCAGGGAAAGCAGGCTGAGATTAGACACCAGTCTCAGAGAGGTCCAGCGGCAAGCAGCGCTCAGGGCATGAGCCAGGCTGAGTCCTTTACAACAGCTGCAGGGGCCAGTGCGAGCTCGGCCCACGGAAACCACTGAGGGAACTGGGCAGTTAGTGACAAACTTAGAGGGGACTCAGCGTGTGAAATCGCTCGACGGTGATGGCCGGAGTGTTCAGTGCTGATCCCTTCATGCTAGAGAAGTGTAGCTGCAGTGCTTCTCCCCCAGTAAACAATAGAACCCAGATTACCCTCCTGAGGCCTCTATCCTTTTATTACAGCCCACACAGAAAGCTGGTCTGAGAAGGCACTTTTGAGTTAGTCAAGCAAACTCTGAACCAGTCTGAACCAGTTCAACTATCACATATGGTTGTTTTGCTTCTGCAGACTTCCTTGTTAGTCCTTGGAGGCTGTGGCTGGCATTTACTTAGAAATAGCTCACGCTGTCAGATCGGAGGGGGAGGGGAAGCCTCTCCTTGAAGATGTCAGCACGGGGATGCTATAGTGCAAGCAGATACTTCTCTCCGTCGCTCCACTCTGGCTCCTTTGTAGTGACTGTCTCTGTCTTGGGCTTCAATTATACTTGGCTTAGTTTCTTCAGCTCAACATCCAATTCCTTTGAAGCAGCACTCATAATTTTCACTTCTATTAATACTGTTTATAGGTTAGGAATTAAACTTGTTCCTGCCTCCATCCATGCTTACAGAAGGCTTTTTACAGGTGAGATACACAGTTATTTTCATGGTCCAGACAGAGGCAATGAAGGAGTAAAAAGACCCTGCTTTTGCTGGAGTTGCAAGTACCTCGTCCTGCTCAGTAGCATTTAGTGCTTCCAGCTTCTTAAGCTCCAGTACTCCTCTGCATGGTGGTTGGGGCCTCAGGGTGTACCAGCTTCATTTGTAGGCATTGCAGTTTACAAAGGAAGAAGAAAAATGGTTTAGAATAATTAGTTTTGAGGAAAAAAAAGGGAAGAATTATTTTGGTTTGCCTAGAAAGAAGAAGCCCTGGGGATGTGCCACATGCCCTCTTACAAGGAGGGTGAGGGTCCGCTTTTCCCATTTGAAGCAATCCATGGTAACTTGGCTAGGAAAGGATGCTTAAATTAGAAGAGTGGGTTTGCTTGCTCCCCCCACTATCTTATCTAGTCAGATGAGTTGATGAAGTGTGTTAGTTCTTTGATGGGAGGCTGGAGCACTTCCGTGGCTGCCTCTCTTTGCACAGCATGCTGTGCAGTATGTTAGCTCCCTTTTATTTCTTCAGGAAAACTCTCCATACACTCTGAATTTTTCCACAGGTGAAAAAGTAGAACAAGCGAGCAAGAAGGAGCAGTTGACAGACAGGAGAGAGAGAAATCAGACAACATGCATCCTGGAGCCTGTAAACAGTAAACAGCAGAAAGGTACCAGCTCACAGCTGAAACTGGCTCATGGAGCTTAGGGAGGATGCTTAATGACCCTCATCCCAAACCCCAGCATGTTACTGTCCTGTGGAGGGTTTCTGTGTACAGTGCACACACACTTTGACATGTCAGTTGTGTGAGGATGGAGTTGCAGAGCTTACTTACAGCTTGGGCTGTTACCTTAAAACAAGTCATAGGAAGTAATGGCAGGTTGAATCTCCAGAAGAGTAGCCAGAGAACAAACCCATTCCCAAAGAGCAGAAAGAGCAATTGAGTCTGCCTTTGACAGCTGCCACCTGGCATCTTGTTAAACTTTGTGAAAGTGCCAGGCATAAATCCTCCCTCATCCTGGAGAAGGCTGCAGATGAAAGAGCAAAAATGATGCTTAGAAGCAGTCGTAGAAAAGACTTTGATGCATACCATTAAAGTGAACGTTTTTGCTTTTCTCCCAGATTCCCTGTTGTCCTTCTGTGGACTAGAGACTCAAACTGTTCGCTGGAACTTGGCTGCGTGTAATGAGAACTGCAAATTTATCTTGTTACATAACAGGAGAGAGAGCTGGGAAGGTCTGAGATTTGTTTCCACAGAGATTACTGCCCAGCCTGCAGTTCTTGGACCAGCATGTACAGGAGGAAGTGCTTTCAGTGCAAGATGGCATGGAAGCGTTAGTCTGTCTCGTGACTCAATTGCACAGGTTGGCATCCCTCTGCAAACTGTTTTGGGCAGGCTGTTCTCTCACTGCCTGTGTGGCCCTGCAGTTTCTGTCCCATAAAATCTCTTCTTCTGCAGAGAAGGCTTGATCCAATAGCCCTTATTAACAGCTCTTGCTTACAGCAGTTAGCCTTGCCCTCACAGAGGGTGACTGGAGCACAGGGAATGCAGCAGCTGAGCATCTGTGCAGACAATGAGCACAATACCACAAAGCAGACATCTTAGCTGGTGATGTCTGTCAGCACTGACACGCAGCTGGAGTTTCTCGTACAGCCTGGCTGCAGTTTTGTGATCTGACATGAATCTGCCTTTGCTGTAGTGGCAGGTCATAGCTAAAGCATGAATCACACACAAATGCTGGGGCTAACGCTTTCATGTTCACTGTGGTGCTGCTTAACTGGCCTGTTTTCCTCATTACCCCTCTGCCATGCTGGTATCTCTGGGGCTTTGTGGCTCCGTTGTGGACCGGATACGGCAGGAGACCTCGCTGTAAAGGGTTACAGTCTGCATGACCTGGTGAAAAAAAAAGGGGGTCAGAAGTTGGGTTGGATCAGCAGCTTTAGCCTGCTTGTCATACAAGTACCTGTAGCAGCCTAACAGAGAGCACTGCCAGGATGGAAGCATCTGGGAGTGTGGAAGGGAAAGATCTCTCTGCTCCAACCAGCACAGCCCCGAGAGGCAATTCATCCAATACTGGATACAGCATGCAGCTTCCTGGCACAGAAATCTCCTGGTGTGTTCCATGGCTTCCATGTGATTTCAGAGCACTCTACAAGAATGGACCTGCCCTGCTCTCTTCTGAGAAGGAAGGTTTGATTGTATCTCAGCTAACAGAAAGGAAGGGAAAGCACGATGAGCAAGGTAGGCAAATTGGCCAAGGGGAAGCCAGAAACAGTACCTTGTGCTGCAGGCCTGTGCCTTGGCTACAAACGCATCAGCTGGCCAAGCATCAGCTCACCGCCAAACAGGGCCAAGCTGCTTGTGTTTCACTAGTGTAGAATAGAAACACTGCTGGAGACTCCAGGTGCTTGTGTGCAGCTGCTGCCTTGTGAAGTCTGGGTACCGCTGCCTGCTCAGAAACAGAAGTGTCTGTTGCAGCTCAGTCGAGATGTCTGCAGAGAGGCTTTATTGCCGCGGCCGGATGCCTGCAGGATTAATGACTTGAAAGCATTTTAAGGCTCTTTACCTTGTTTTTCTCTAAGCAGGCACAGCTCTTAAGTGTCTGTGTAGTCAAAGCAAAGCAACCGGCAAGAATATAAATGTTTGACGTGAAGATGTACAGCTTCCACGGCAGTGGGTACCGCTAGCCCACGGCCTCTCTCTCTCGAGCTAGGAGAACCCAAAGGGATAATCAGGGCAGGAGAATCTAGTCCCTCTCTAGGGGAGAGGGCGATTTTAGGTCCCTAAGGGCAAATGCTTTCCATGCCCGTCAGCGATTCAAGCCTGGTCGGGATTCTCCTCTTTTGCCCCAAGATTTTGCTGCAGCTGTGGGGAACAGGTCTGGGACGCAGAGCTGTGCTTCGAGCATGTTTCCTTGTGTTCCTGTTCAGCCAATCGGCCCCCAATCCGTACTTGCGGTACCAGGCTCCTGTCGCCGCGCTCTGTCCCGGGGCTCCCGGGTGGGAGATGCGGCGAACAGCGGTAGGTCCCGACTGCCCCAGTCCTGCCCCACTGCGGCCGCCCCTTCCTCTCCCGGGGCTGCCCGACGAGCCCGGGAGCCGCCCGGGGGCGGGCAGCGGCAGCGTTAGGACCCGGCAGCGGCGCGGGGAGGGGGGGTGAAGAGCGCAGCCCGGCGGTTGTTTACCGGGGAGGAAAGCGCCCGGGCAGGTCTCGCCGCGGCGCCGACCGGAGCCGAGCTTAGCTGCGCGGGCGGGCTGGCGGTGGCTTCTCGCCCTCCGCGCCGAGGATGCTGCGCCGGGCCCCGCGGCGGGCGGCGGCTCTGGGCGCCGTGCTGCTGGGCTCGCTGCTGCTGGCGGCCGCCCGGGGCGCCGAGGGTGAGTGTTGCGTGTGCCGCCCGGGGGACCCGAGCCGCCTTTGTTGTGGGGGACAAAAGCCGTGCTGCCGGGGGGCACACGGGACCCCCTGGGGAGGGCGGGGGCCGAGCTGGGGTTGCCCGGCCCGCCCGCACGGCTCGGCCTCGTCTCTCTGCAGAATGCCTCCGCGGCAACGGTGCGTCCTACCGCGGCAGCCGGCGAGAGGCCAGCGGCGGCGCCCCGTGCCTCAACTGGCTGGCGGTGCGCAGCGGCCCCGGCGCCGCGCTCCCGGCAGGTGGGTCCGGGGCCCGGGGCGGGAGGGAGTGGCTGGGGAGCCGGCGGTACCGGGGTGCTGGCGGCGCCGGGGCTGCGTCGTTCCTGGCGCTCACGGCCCTCTGCCTGCCAGCAGTCGCGGAGGACCACAGCAGCTGCAGAAACCCGGACGGAGATGCCGCGCCCTGGTGCTACGTCCAAGGAGCCGCCGGGGTTCCCGAGCGGAGACCCTGCGACATCGCCCAGTGCCCAGGTAGGCCCACCCCGACACCCTTCCCCTCCAGCCCGCCCCGGAGCACTGCCCTCCCTGGCCTGCCTCCTGCCGAGGAGGGCTGGCTTCGTCACCCGGGTGGGGTCCCCCTGCACACAAACAACTCCGGGCTGTGGCAGCGTCACTGCCCTTCCCCGGCAGCGGAGCGTACCTAGGGCTCCCCTCAGCCCTCGCCTCCGTGTGCACATCTGCCTCCTAGCTGTGCCTTGCTCAGCCCTTAGCTTTCCATTAGTGCCAGCAAAGGCTTGTGCAGAGCATGGCCATGTCCTCCCATTTCACTGCTCACTGTAGGGCTCTCTAGCTTAGTGTTCCAAAAGGCTGAGGTCTGGGCGTCCTGGAACAGCAGAGATGTTGGTAGACCATTACTGGGGGTATGTTACTGCAGGCTAAACAAGTGTCCTGCTGCCAGATGAGTGCTAGGGTCAAAGTGGGGGGAAAACTTTAGACAAGAAAAGAACTGAAGGGAGTATCCTAAGAAATGGAAAACCTCAAACACTGGGTCCTTTATGGATAGGGTGGGAAACAGTTTGCCGAGAGATCTGTAACTGAAGCTTGTTTCAGGGAGAGGAGGTGTCAGTGCTCACTGCAGCCAAAGTAACCTCCTGGGTTTTTTGAACTGTTTACTTATTTCTGAGCCTCTCAAGATCTGTGCACTCTGCCGTCCCTTGGCGTTGCTGTCCTTGCATGTAAACACTTTCCTCCACACACACACTCTCCCCTTTCCACTTTGTTTTCTGCCTGTTTTTCCTTAAAGGTGAAGCAAAGCAAATATTCTGCTGCCAAGACCCTTAACTCAAACAGTCCTGCAGCTTTGGCACCAAGAGAGCTCCCTGACCTTTCAGCCAGTACACTATTTGCACCTTTAAGTCGTTTGCTGTTCTGGTTTTATGTTTTGTTGTTGTAGATGTGTGCTGTAGCTCTCCTTGGTGCAGCTTCTCTGGCTGACTCTATGCAAAGACTCTGCAGCACCGGGACCCTGATTTCCTGTCTCTGACTCCCCTTCTGTACTTCCATTTCCCATTTCACATTCCACGGGAGACTCAAAATGGCTGCAACAAGGAAATCCCGATGGGGTTAATGCCAGCTGTGGGGTGAGATCCAGGTAGATCAGGTGTTGAGATGTGGATGCATACTGTGCACAGCATTTCCACAAAGTAGAGATCTTTTGTTTAGGGCAGGTAATAGATACCAACTTTCCACTGTCACAGCTTGTACTCTGCCATGAAAGGAACTACCTGGAAAAAGTCTTGCAATGCTGTTGATAAAAAATCCACCAGGAAGGAGTCTGGGCCATGAGCATCCATCCTTAGGCGCCTTTGGTGGGGCTCTGGCTGAGGCAGATCTTGCTGTACTTAACACTAGTCAGTGGCTGTGCTGCTTTAAGTGTGGCTCTGACTTAGCCTGTTCATCATGCTGAAGGAGTTTGCTACATAGATGCAGGGAGGGACTGGGTGAGAAGAACGGCCCCAGGTTGTTTTCACACCAGCACTATCCCTCTGTTAGACCTTCCTGGGTCAGGAAGATGGGAGAAAAAGAGATAGAGACTCCTGGGAGATTTAGGCTTGTGCATGTCTGTTGAGCACAGTTGAAGCTGCAGCCTGTAGATCGATCCGTGCTCTAAATGAAGTCATTGTGTGTTCCCTGGACTCATGCCCTGAACCTTGCTTTCCTTCTGCTGTCTGACTTTGTCTCTTCTGTGGTGCTGCCTTGTACTCCTTGTTGCATATGTTCAAGTCCAAAGAAACCATGGGGAGGAGAACATATTTGGTCTGCCTTGATGGGAGCTTTGGCAGCAGCTTAGGGGAAGAAGTGTACCTGGGAGGTGGTTCAGTGTTGCCAGTCCACCTCTGTCCCACTGGCAAGGCAGATGTTGTTCTGGAGTACTCATCAGCACTTGGTGTTTTGTCTGTCTCCTTTTCCCCCTCAGCAGATGCTGCAGTGGCCACCACCCCAGTCCCTGCAGCAGGAGTTGGTACTTCTCAGGAGGCCAGCCAGATGTTTGAGCCAGCTGACACTCTGCCCTCCCGCAGCGAGGCTGCTGCAGTGCAGCCTGTCATTGGCATCAGCCAGAGGGTGCAGATGAACTCCAAGGGAAAGAAGGACCTGGGGACGCTAGGTACAACCCCAGGGTTGTGTGATGGATCTATTCCTGTAACTTGGGCAGGGTGGATTTCTTTTGAAGCTCTCAAAGCAGTGGTGTAACTGTGTCTGCTGTCTCTCGTTTTGGTCATCTTCACAGGCTATGTGCTGGGGCTGATCATGATGGTGATCATCATTGCCATTGGAGCCGGCATTGTCCTGGGATACATCTATAAGAGGTCAGTGGCTGTTCTCCTTTGCAGCAGCTGCTGTAGCCTTGATCCCATCAGTGTGCTCTTCTGGCCCATTTCCAGTTGCAAGCTGGTGTTGGTTCATATGTGTACATGTGCCCCTTGATGTGGCTTTCTAGGCATCCAGGGGAGATGACTTTTTATAAGAGCTGGAAAGGTGCTCTCACAGGGTCTTTTTTGTGATCAGAAAAAGACCAGGCCTAGCAGGCCACCCACTCCCCTGAGCTCTACTGCAGATAGCTTTAGAAGAGAACAGCTGGCAAATTCTTTGCCACTCATGTGTTGTGTCCTGTGAAGCTGAGTATCAAGCAGCACTTTCATTTGGTCAGTTCATTTCACCAGAGCTCTGGTGTGGTCTAAGTCCAGCCTGGATTCACACTGGAGTTATGCTTTGTCCAGCCACTTCACTCTGGCAGCCAGAATGCTTCTGTAGCTTAGCAGCATTTGAGCTAGGCAGAGCAGGCAGATTAGAGCTAGGGCAGGATTAGCAAACATCAGGGAGTGACTGCTGCAACTGAAAGCTCAGGCTCCCTCCTCTGGGAGGGCTTGTTCTGTGTGTTGGCCGTTTGACAGCCAAGCAGGAGCCCTTTCCCAAGCTGGGACATGTCCTTATGTAAGTGCTGATAATAAATGAGGGGAGGGAGGAGCAAAACATAGAACGCTGCTAGTCCAGGGACCGGGCTTGAGCTGCGGTTTCGGAGAGCGCTGCCTGCTCTGCTGCACGCCTGCAGGCAGCTTGGGAAAGCAGCTCAAATGCTTGTGTGCTGACAGGAAACCCCACAGCTCTGCCTGCTGGCATCTCAGGCCCAGGGGCAGCCAGTGCTGCCTGTCCCACCTTGCTTCTCTTCTCCTGGGGAAGAAGCAACAGACCAGTGTTGAACTTTGTCCAGATTCAGCTTTGCTTCTTTGTTGCCAGAGTGCGGAGCAGGGCTGCAGTGCAGCTTTACTGTCTGCTCTTGCTGTGCTCTCCGAATTGCATGTGCAGGCTGGCAGGTGTGGGGAGTTGTGGGGAGATGCCTTCCATGGGTTTAGTGCCTTTGGTCTGGCTGCTCTTCTGGAGCCAACACGCTGTTGATGCCAGCCGTGTTAAAGCAAGGCAGCTCTTCCTCAGTGCAGATTACAGTGCCACCTCCCGTAGCAACAGGCTGCAGACAGGTGGGTTTGAGGAGCAGGTTGTGGTGCTGAGCTGTTAGCTGCAGAAGGCAGGGCCATGTCTGAAGCAAGCTTTAGTACTTTCAGGAACAGCTTAACTTGCCACACAGGTTGGTCTGCTGCAGCAGAAGGCAGAATCTGACACCACCATCAGCATTTGTTTCTGTCAGACAGCAGGTTAGGGGAGCTCTTTTCCACAGCACTGGGCTCTGCTCTAGCTCTCTGTTTCCCCGGGCCTGCCCCAGGTGGTGCCATGGGCCTGTGAAGCATCAGGGCATGTTTTGTCAGCTCTGTGGTGTGAAGGAGAACCCTGGCTTGGCTTTACAGTCCTCAGCAGTAGTAGCATGGGCAGTGACCAAGCACCAGGCTTCACTGGGCTGCTCCTTTGTTCACAGAATGGTCTGAGCTGGAAGGGACCTCCAAAGGTCATCCAGTCCAACCACCACTGCAGTCAGCAGGGGCATCTTCCCCTCGATCAGGTTGCCCAGAGCCCTGTTGACCCTCACCTTGAATGTCTCCAGGGATGGAGCCTCAACCACCTCCCCGGCAACCTGTTCCAGTGCTCCCCTGCCTGCAGCTCAGGCAGGTGCTCTGCTTGCAAGCAGGGAGTGTTCCTGGCCCCTTGCAGCTCCTTGGAACATGCCTCTTTGGGAGCAGAGGCCCTTCTCCTCTGCCGTGTTGCCTCTGCTGAGGCTGCCTGCAGGCAGCGGCACTCGGCCACGCACACAGATGGTGGCTCTGTTTCAACCCTAGGGGGAAGGACCTGAAGGAGAAGCAGGCTCAGAAGGTGTATGAGCGGGAGCTGCAGCGCATCACACTGCCCCTCGCCGCCTTCAGCAACCCTGCCTGCGAGCTGGTGGACGAGAGCACCATCGTGGTGCACACCAACCAGACGCCTGTGGAGGACAGGCGGGATGGCGGTGGCCCGCTGATGGGGCAGGCAGGTACTCCTGGGGCCTGAGCAGCTCAGGCAGGAGTGCCACAGGCGGAGTGAAGCCTGCAGCCTCCCGCGCCGGTGCGGGGTTGCCGTGTTCATTTCTGTTTTGTTTTCTTTTTGATGAGAGCCAGGTGAAGGTGATGCAGAGGGGCAGGACAAGGGCTGTTCAATGCCATCTGTTTGAAGGGCAGTGTCCAGTGCACGACCAGCTGGGGACTGGTGTGGTGGAGCCTGCTGCTTCCTTCCACCTGTCTCCATAGTGTGCCAAGGAGCTGGGGGGGATGACAGGCCAGTCTCACAGCTGCCTACAGATCCCATATCCTGGAGTGTGGTCTTGGCTTCCTCTCTTTCTGTTGCTATTTAATAGTGTGCACTGTTACTGAAGTTTCGGCCTGGAGGAAGCAGTGCTGCAGGGACAGATGGGAGCTTCACATCAGCCTTAGCTAGATAGTTACACTTGGAGTCTAGTTCCTGCCTTTTTGCTTTAGAGAGCTGGAGGCGCTGCCCAGAGTCCTACTGCTGGATCAGTTTTTTTCCCCAAGGAAGGGTTTGAGATGACTTCAGCCAGGACTCCCAGTATCAATTTGGAAAAGCTCTTCTCAAGCTCTTGACAAATCCAGGTCTTCCAGGGCTGAGGCCGCATCTCCATCCCCCTGCAGTGCAGTTGTAGGTGTTCAGGTGGTCTGTGCCTCCTGCTCACCTACACAGACAGGAGACCAAAGGCCAGCAGTAGAGAGTTGTGAATGAAACAAACTGCCCTCCAGTTACCTACAGCAGGTTGAGCACTGAGGTTAAGGGACATCTCCTTCTGAATCTCCTTGGCTTTCTACAGAGCCAGCTGTGGAGGTATCCTTGAGCAGGATGCAACAGCTCTTGCTCTAAGGGCAGGGCAGGACATCTGCTTCCGCAAGAGCCTGAAGTTTGGGCATGGCTCCTGGCCTAGCCTCTTTCACAAACAGCTTGTGCAGCAAGGCTGCTTGCTCAGCGCCTGGCCCTAGCAGAGAGGGTTTCTAACAACAATCAGCGTTTCAGCAGGGCTAGAAGGAATGGCTGCTGCAGAGGGTCCCACACAGCAGGGAAGCAAGGCGAGTTCAGGGAAACATCCTTCCCCACCCCAGGGGACTCAAGCCATTCAAGTCCGTTTTGTAGCCATCTGCTTCATAGCTGTAGGCCTAACAGGGAGCAGCACTTGGCAGCAGGGGTTTTAGTGTCAATGTTTGATTCAGAAAAGGGAAATGTTTTATTTTTAAATGCCTTTGAATACTATTTCTTTGTAAAATGTTTTAAATACCTCATTCTGAGAAGGTGCAGATTGCACTACCTTATATTAAAGCTTAAAAGGGAAAGGCTCTGTGTGGACTGTGGCTCATCTCTACTTGCCTCCTGCCAGAGCAGCATCCTTTGGCTTGTCGCAGACCCTGAGCAGAGAGGGGAAGATGGCCCAAGGGTAAAACCCTGCAGGTAGTGTCTCCATGCACGGCCCTGCCAAGGGGTGCAGAGCTGCCCTTGCTGCCATTCGCTGGCCTTGGCCTGGAGCAATTCCTAGAAAGCAGCTGTGGCTGTGAGCTGTGCTGGCTGAGCAGGCTGGCCCCGGCGAGCGGTTCTCAGTCACAGCTCCTTCCTGCTGGTCACCTCTGCTTTGGTGCCACACCAGCCCTCAGGGTCTGTGGCTTTGACACGGCCACTTGGTGACAACAGCAGAAACCCGAGAACGTCGCCGCTTCCTGCTCTATGTAAGAGACACCAGAGCTTGTTTTCATGGCATACCTTTACTGCTCTTTAATTTAGTTAGAATATGGAGCTGTGCAAATCACAGTTCATAAACCCCCCACACACATCACCCCTTTGGGGGTCCACTCATAAACCAGCCTGGGGGAGGGAAAGAAAGGGCAAGTCCTATAAATCCTGAATCCACCAGACCTGGTTGAGAGAGGCTCCTCCACTGGCCCACAGCACAGGGCAGCCTGAGTGTTCCTACACCACCACTGCACGGACTGCAAAGCATCCCCCTTACACACCCCTTTTGGCAGCTGCCGGCTGGTCCTGTGCTCTTACAGAACACTTTAAACTCAGTGGTAGGGAAGTAAATCAAAGTAACAGCAAAGCCGAACCCCCATCCCTCAGCAGTCGGTGCTGTGGGCAGGAGGGCCGAGGGGAGCACACTGAAATCCAGTTAAACCAAGCTAGTTGTGACTGGAGAGCAGGGCTGGAGCCAGCTTGTGCTCTCTTCTGCCAGCCACCAGAGCCACTGCAGCAGCAGCTTTCTTCTCCCACGTGCTGGAACAAGACCCCACTCACCTCCTATGCCTCCAAGCTCGTTTTTTCTCCCCCAAAGCAGGGAACAACTCTGAGGAAGATTTCTGCTTGGAGATTCAGCTCAGGTGCTGCAGCAGCAGCTGCAAGAAGGACCTTCAAAGGAAGTAACTTGCAGAGCCTGCAGGAAAGGATGAGGTAGTGGCAGCTGAAGGATTAGTTCTCTAGCTGCCACTCCTGGGAGGCTGGGACCTTCTCCAGCACTTTTTTGTTCATGACAAGTCCATGCTTTAAGCAAACCTTGGGCATGTGCCCCTGTGCCATTGTTCGTGCACAAAATCTGAGCCATTCCAGGCTCCTGGCATTCTGAAGAGCACCTTCTGCCACTCTGTCACCTTGTGCCCACAGGCTGAGCTCCAGCAGCTTCAGCACTCTGGGGCTGTCCCCAGCCAGTGTCTAGTGCAGTTCTACACATTCAGGTTCTGATACTTTCCCCTAGGTTAACGTTCTTGGGCAGGCCAATTCCCTTTGCAGGCTCAGGGGCTGAAGATGCTCAAGTGGCTCATTTGCTGCCTGCCTTGTTCACCAGCAGGAGGGACAAGCAGAGCTCAGTCTTAGTGTTTCTAGGCAGGCTTTTGGAGGTATTCAGAGACAGGAGGAAAAAAACCCACAGAACCAAACCAATTCCTACAGGCTTCCCCACGGACAAGGTCTGTCAGGAGAGCTGCCCAGGTCCTGGTGCTTTTTACTGCCTCCCCTGATGCATATTGGTGGCCAAAAATCTCTGTGGGTGTTTGTGCTACACATGACGAACACACACACTGTCCTCATGGGGCCTGGAGTGGCCCTGTTCTGAGCAGAGCAGGCAGTGGGAGCAGCAGCTCCAGAAGTGCTGGTCCTTGCCCAGGAGAGTCTTCTCTAGCAGTTCCCTCCCTGGCTAACAGGCCAGGGTGGCTTCACAGCTTGCAGCCAAGTTCTAAGGCACCAGATTAAAGAAGCCTGAAAAGGCCAGATAAAACAGCTCTCGAGCCAGAAACAGCCTTGGGCAGCCTTCCTAGGTGAGGCTGGCAGGAAGCAGCCCTCCTTGCTTCTGAAACGTGTCAGAAATCCACAGTGAACCAGGGTGTCCAAGAGGAGGGGCGCTGGGTGAGGAGAAAGAGGCAATGCAGCAGCGCATAGTGTGGTGCCCTATTAATGCCCTGAAGTGGCTGAAGTGCATCTCCCTCCCTGTCGTGCAGCTCAGCTCTGGTGCAGCAGGGTGAGTGCCTAGGGCCTGCTCTCAGGCAGCTTGCCGCGGGTCAGGCTGTACTGCACGCTCACGTCGTGGTCCAGCTCCTCCAGCTCGGATGGCAGGGGAATGGCAAGCTCTCCCAGGTACAGGGAGAGAGCTTCAAAGGAGTCTTCCAGCTTGGAAAAGGGAGGCCTACAAGCAGCAATGAGGGAGCATGAGTGGGAAAGGGGAAGTGGAACAGCATCCAGAAAGCTGTGCCTCCAGGACCCTGTCCCCCGCGCAGAGGTGTGAGGCAGGGACATGGCCCCTCCCTGTCCAGCTTCTAAGGCTGCCAAGTGCCCATCTGGGCTGCTCATTTTTACAGCTGGTGGCCAGGGAGGTCTGGCTCTGTGGGAACAGCTTTGGCATCAGCGCTGTGCTGAAGCTCTGAGTGTCACAACTGAAAGCTGTGCACCTTCCACAGCCGCTGCAGAGGCTTGTCCCTGCTTCCTGTCCCTGAGCCGCTCTGAACAATCCTTTACCCCATCTGTCTCAGGAACTCTTTCAGAAGCCTCCAACACTCGCAGTGGTGGGGAGTCTTGAGCCTCTCCTCCTGTGGCAGCCTTTGAGCATTCCCACGGAAGGCTGGCATGCAGCCCTCTCACCTTCTGCATCACAGCAATCCTTTCACTCAGGCATATCCCCAGGCTTGCAAAGGAGACAGTCTGCAGGCCTCAAACCTACCTGCTCTCTGGTTCCAGTCTGCAGCAAATAGCAGCCAGAGGGAAAAAGGCTGGAGGGCAGTCATCAGGAACAAACTTCTCCCAGAACAGTTTGACGTTAAGGCCAAAATCCAGCGTGCGTGGCAGGCAGTCGGGGTCGGCATAGACCTGGCCTATTATCTGAGGGGATGAGAACAGCAACACTTGCAGAGTGTTAGCAGACAGGCACTGCAGCGACAGGCAGGGGCTCCTCAAAGTGCTAGGGTGAAGGGAAGGAGAGGAAAGGCTGCTCCTGCTGTCCAGCAGTGCTGGCTGCACACACCCTTCATGTGAAACCTGCACACCTGGCCCTGCGCCCACTGCTGCAGAGGGCCCAGGTGTCCTCTCTCTCCTCAAGTCTCTGCTAGAAGATACAGGAGGATGTGCAACCCTCAGAGAGCCCAGCAGTGTCTCACTGCTGGGTCGACTCCTGTGCTGCCTGCTGCTGGGGATGATGCAGCCCCTTCTGAAGGCAGTCTCAATGCAACCTGCATTCCCATTCTCCCTCTTGCCTCTCACACAACCTCACCACACCACCAGCAAAGCTCCTGACTACAGAGCCTGGCCTAAACCACACTGTGAAGTCAACAGCCCCACCAAGGCTGAGCTGCTGTGTTACTGTACCCAGCTGCAGGGCTGGGGCAAAGGGAAGGTCAATCTCAAGCAATGCACAAGAGGCTGCACACCAGGGCAGAGGAAAGGGCTGGGTGGACCAGACAGAAGCCCTGCTCAGCACTCAAGTCTCAGTGCTCACCCACCTGCCGAAGGGCACTCACCACCTCCAGCACTGGGGACCTTGAAGCCACAGCAGAGAGCTGCAAGGGGATGTAGCCTCAGACAAGGTCAGTGTCAACACCAAGTCACACAGGGAAAAGACTGGGTGTAAAGGCTCCTCGGGTGTTGTTTATAACCAGCCAGGCTCTGCTGTGCCAACAGCTCAGCAGGACAACCACATCCAGTACCCAGACGGCGGAGTGCCCGCTGTGTGCTTTGGCAGGGTGAACTCCTTACCTCTTGGAGTGTGTAACTTCTCTGTTTTGCATCTTGATTCTGGAGACAAGGAAAATGTTCCTGTGCTGCTACCCCTTTGTCTTTCTGCTGCATGAAGCAACTGTTAGAGCCCGATGTACAGATTCTTCAAGTGCCTAAATCTATCACGCACAGCCACAGTGTTCTCTGAGAGCAGGGCCTGGTGTAAGCAGAGCTCCAGATGAGCCCACAAAGATTTCTACACAGATCTTTTCTTTGTCCCCTTCATCCAAACACCGAAGATGAAACTGTGCTGGTGTGCCCTGGTGAACCTGGAACTGCTCTGTTACCCACACACCTAACACTTTGCCCTTCACCTGCATTTCCTCTCTCTTACACATCTCTCAAGCTGGACACACCTGGCAGCGTTTGAGTGGTGCTCTGCAGACTGCCTGCTGGGACAGTGAGGCTGTACCTTGCCTGCAGTTGAGCCAACAGCTTCAGGGTGCAAGCTTCACTAAGGCACCTGCACAGAGGTTTCAGCTCCCCCATCTTTGCAGGTGAGGGCGTGGAAGTGCTGAGGTGATTGAAGCTGATCGTTCTTCTAATGAGGCAGTGGCAAAAAGTATCACCGGTTTAGGGAAGAGGTCTACTTTCAAATGGATAGCAGGGCTCAGACAGAACTCGAGGGACTTCTTTTGCAGCTTCCCTCAGTCCAGGAGGAACCTCTGTACTCCTTGCAGCACAGGAAGCAGCTCTCTCTGGGAGCCCAAAGGCAGCTACCTTCCTTGAGGGAGCAGAGTGGGGTAAGCTCGTGCTGCCCACTGCATGCTCAGAACTGGCTGGCACCTGTGTGTGCAAGGAGATGGCAGTGGGGAAGAAGCCCATGAACGTCCTGCTCTTACCTCACAGAGGACAATCCCGAATGAAAAGATGTCCACTGTCTCATCGTAGCTCTGTCCTGCAGGGAACACAGGGCATTCAGCTCTGTGACAGGCAGCTCCCCAGCCACCTCTGGCAGGAACTGCCAGTCCAAAGCTTAAGTAAGCCTATTCCCCAGAGGGCTCTAAAACAGGAGACAAAGCAAGGCGTAATCCTGAGCAGGTTCAGCTGCCGAGACACAGGCACCAAATGCATCTTCCAGGACAGTAGCCCTGCTGCTTTCATCTCCTGGGACAGCACAGAGAAATTTTGAGTATCAGGATGCTAAGGAGAGCTGGGCAAAGCTTTGCCCGTTCCCAGGGACTGCATCTGAGCAGTGCACTCATCAGCCACTGTTCAGCCTCCCCAGCAGCCAGCAAGTGCCCAGGCCCTGCTGCAGTCACTGCAGAGGTAATAAATTACAGCCTGCTGTTCCCTGCACACAGTCACCTCCTGCCAAGCCAGTGCCTGGTGTCCAGCCTGGGTCTCAGAGGTGATGTCACACTGTGCTGCCCTCCTGAGCAATGCAAGCGCCGAGACAAGCTCTGAGGAGCATCAAATTCCAGCAGGGGCTGCAGGCCTTGGGAGAGGGAAAATGAACGGCACACACACAAGGAAGCACCGTGGGCAGTGGGGGGCAGAAGCCCACACCTCCCTTCCCTGGTGGAGCATGCTGGACAACGCTGGCATGACAGGCAGGCAAACTGCTCAGATGGGCAGACCTGCTCATTAGCAGGGGTTTGTTCCCTGCATTTCACTCCTGCAGGGACAGTTTTTTCCCTAAGGATCATAGTTTGTCCTTAGTGCAGCTGAGGGCTGCATGCCAAAACGCAGATTTTCCTGCACTTGGACAAGCCCCATCCCAGTCCTGAGGTGCAGCAAAGCTGGCAGCAGATGGCTCCTCCCTGGGCCTACACCACAGTACATGCAAGCCTTACCCTGGAGCCTAACAGCTCCCTCTCAAGGGACAGCTCCAGAGCAGGAGGCTGTAACGGATCTCAGGTCTTATTTCAGGCCTTTTTTGTCTTTGCTGTTATCTGCTCAGGTTATCTGTTATCTGCTCTGCTGTTATCTGTTATAAGCTCAGGTCTGTTACCCTCCTGAGGAATGCTGCTGTCAAGCCAGAAATGTTGCCTGGGCTGGGACAAAGGCTTCTCAGGTCAGGTTGTGTGAGAGCAGCACAGCTAAGCGCCCTGTGCGTCTAAGCAAGCTTGGCTGCCAGCAGGACTAACCCACAGGCTGTAACAGGGTTGGCTGCTGCTGACGCCTCAGAGCTCTCACTAATCCCATCGCCCCTGTACCCTGGCACAGGCTGCCTCCCACGCTGCCCCCAGAGCCTCACCGTTGAGCATCTCGGGGGCCATCCAGTAGGGGTTGCCCACCACGGTGTAGCGCTTCCTGCGGTCGCTCTTGCGCAGGCTCCGCTTCTTGGCCGAGGGCTTCTCCAGGCTCGGCTTCTTCCTCTCCTCCACGATCAGCCGCGACAGCCCGAAGTCAGCCACCACCACCGTCCTGTCCTGCGCCAGGGCGTTAGGGCAAGCTGCTGACTCCTCGCAGCTCCCCCACAGCAAGGAGGCTGCAGGTCCTGTTCGCTGCCCATTACGCTGAGGGCAGCTGCCAAGCTGCCCTGTGCCCAAGCAGGCCTAGCAAGCTGCCTGGGCGCAGACACCTGCTCACCACTCCGGCTCCTCACCACTCTTTGTTGCCTGTGCAGCTGCTAACATTAACCCCATCAACCTGGCTACAGCTGCCAGGGGAATACTGGACCCTCCTTGTTCCACCTGGCCTGGCCTTTGATCAGACCTTCATCCCTTGCTAGTTCTGGGTGGGCAAGAGACCAAGGGCAAGGCCTGAGGGAATAAAGCTACACAAAATTCTTGCAAAAAAAAGAGAGCACACCACATACATGCACAGCCCACACCTGTCTGAATCCTTAGTGTCACTAAAAGGTTAAAAGAACAGCAGCAGCTGTAGAGAACATTTCACAGCTGAGACAAGGACCAGAGCTGTAGCTCACCAGCTTGATTAGGCAGTTGTGTGAATTCAGGTCTCTGTGAATGATGCACATGGAGTGCAGGTAAGCCTGGAACAGAGGGAGAAGACCTGGTGTTAGGGGCTCCCAGTGAGTCGGTCCCTGAACCTTCACAGCCCTCACAGCCCCCCAGACACTATCTCAGCTAACCCTGGGTTTGCTTGCTCTGTGACAGAGAGACCGCCAGAACTCACCATTCCTGAGGCAATTCCTTTGGCAAAGCTGACCTTCTGCTGCCAGGGAAATGGGTCCTGAAAGACAAGTCCTCAGTGGTCAGGGACTCTCTCAGCAGCTGGCTACAGAGCCTCTCACAGCAGGCAGAGAAGAAGGGGACAGCCCCAGGAGGAAGAGGCTTGCTGTCTCAGGCCAGCCACAGCCAAGCAGCAGCTCTTCCACGGCCCCACAGGAGAAGACGTAACAGCAAACTCCACAGGGGCTGGTGCAGAGGACTTCCAGGCTCTCGTACTCACCGCGCTGCGGAGGAAGTCCTTCAGAGTGCCCCCCTCGATGTACTCAGTGAGCAGATTCAGCTTCTTGTCTTTGTACAGCACCCCGATGAACTTCAGCACATTAGGGTGATCCAGGCTGCGCATCACCTTCACCTGGCAAGCAGAGACCCCACCCCAAAGCGGAGCCTGGAGCAAGGCCTGACAGATCTGCTCTGTGGTGACAGCACTCCAGTGCTGGAGGTGTCCTCCAGGGATCACAGGGCACACTCAAGCCCTAGCCTCAAGGCACTCAGTTAACTGTTGCCTCTTCATTTTCATGCTGTGCGGCCTGTAAGGAGAGCACCCTGGAGTGTAGCTGACTTAGAGCTGGCTGGGCAGCTCTCTGGTCTGTGCTGCGTGTGGCAGGACTGGAACAGCAGTGTCAGGCGCTCAGGGAGCTGCCTTTAAGCTGAATCTGACTCTAAAAATCACAGTAGGCAGCCAGCAAGAAACTTGTTTAGCAGGAGTCTTAACTATCTCATGGATACTGGCCCTCATCATTTATGTTTATGCACAAGGCTCAAGGGATGAATCCTTCATGCCTTGCACAGCTCAGTTTGCCTCAGACCCAGCCTGCATCTTATCACTGAAAAATTAATGAGGTGGGAGCTGAGGCTCCATCTATTGCTCGCTGTGAGTGAGTCACACTTCACTGCAGCACTCGGCTCCTGTCAGCTTTTCCCTGTGTGATGTCTTCCTCCTCAGTGCCTTCATTCCTGCCAGGTTGCTGACGTGATCACTCTCACTGGAGAAGATGGAACAGAGTTCCAGTATGCTCCTGGCTCAGACACTCTTTGAAATCTTGCTCCTACCTCTGTCAAGAAAGTCTTCTGAGTCTCCTCATCACAGCGAATCAGCTCCTTCATCACCATCACCTTTCCTGTTGCTTTGTGAGTCACCTGGTGGAAAGAGAAACCACAACTACAGGCAAGGTTCAAGGACAAATAGCTCAACTGCTTTTGAAATTCTTCTGAAGGAGAGGGTAACATTCCCTTCCATCCAGACAGGAATACAGAGGAGAGAAAGGTCAGAGCCCAGGCATTTGCAGAACACTGCATACAGTGCAGTGAACCAAACTAGCTAAGGCTCACACCAAGAGACCAACAGGAACCACAGATGAAGTCTCCCTATAGGAGGGAGCCTCCACGCAGGCTGTCACAGCCTCTGCAGGCAGCACTTCCATTCTTGTGGGTGCCTTGAGGTTCCTGGCAGGCAGCTGCTGCCCAACAGGATGCTCATGGTTTGTACCTAACAACTGCATTCTGCACCAGCAAGGGGTCCAGCCAGAAACCAGAACAAACAAGCCCTAACTCCCTTAGTGCATGCTTTGGTTTTTTGGAGGCCTGGTTGTTTCTGATGAGCTTATCAGACTTAGATGCAAGTGGAAGTGAGATGTTAAGGCAGGAAGCTACTCTGATCCCACTGCTCCTGCAAGGAACATCCCAGGATGGTGGCAGACGCACAGAAACCCACCATAAACATTTCCAGTTCCTCAAGAGCTGTTTGCCTGTTATCAAACTAGTCCCTGGTGGTTTGCTGTATTCTAGAGGCATCTTTTAACCAGCTCTGCATTGCCTGCATGGGGAGCACCAGTGAGTAGAAAGGGTCCAAGTTCTGACAAGCAGGTTTTCCTGGAAATCCTCTCTCCTTCAGCTGCTTAACTTGCACAGCTCAGATTCCTCAGGCTCTCCAGGTGGCTAAGCAATCACCAGCTCTCAAGAAACAGATGCAGCGCTTGTTGCACCAAGAACAGCCAACTCAGAGCTCAAAAAAGGTGTCACTTTTCAGCCTTTTTAACCTTTAAAATCCAAAGCTTTTGAGAAAACCTCCAGAACACAAGACCCAGTTACTGCATTTAGGAAGCTCCTGAGCTCTTGCAAACACTGTGGCCCGCCAGTGCTCTGTGCAACCATGGAACACAGCAAGACTGCTAGAGGTGGAATGCAAATGCATGGAATAACACAGCAGCAGCCAAAGTACAGCATCCTTCTGCCCCTGTCTGGAATCAAGCATCCAGGTAGAAGTAGCGAGCCAGGAGCACCACACATCTCAGCCAGAGACATCTAATATCCAAAGGTAAAGGGAATTGAAGAGACAAAGACAATGCTAAGTGGGATTCCGAAGCTGACATACCAGCAGAACTGAAACAAGTGTCATTATGAAACTCCAAGGGGGCAATGTGAGCTCCCAGAGCATGCACCAGAGCAGGAGGGCTAGGGGTAACTCGAGCAGAGACAAAATGCCTTTGTGCCAGTACCTGTGGGGACGCAGATGATGAAAGCATGCAACAGAGGAAAGGTTCTGCTTACCTGCACCTGTTATTTCTCTATGAGCAGAGGAGAAGAGAAATATGCCCATTAGTGTGGATCAAAAGCATTGGCTCTGTAGCACTGGCTCACCACCTCCCATGGAAGCATGAGACAAGTATGGTGGCTGGACACCTGGGTCCCATAGCGTGTGAACAGCAACCTGAGTGCTGAGGAGCTCATGACACCTGACCAAGGCAGAGGAACTTGGCCCTGATGCTGTCAGGGATGCCAAGACAGGAGCTGCTGAAGCACTCCAGTCACAACCAAGCTTAAACACAAGAGCATTGCTATTAATGGATACTTTAACTGGGAGAATCATGCAAGACCTGACCACTGCTACCACCAAGACAAGCCACTGATGCTCTGGTGGGTGGCCTTGGAGATGGTCACTGCATCAGCCTGACAAGCATACCACCCACACTAAGGGCAGGTGAGAAACACTGCCCTAGGGAGATGACTGCACCTCTTCAGAGGAAAGATGCTCCTAGGAGGAAATGGAGCTTGTTGTTCCTCCTCCTCACCTCACCCAGGTAGCTGCTGTGACACAGACACTCTACAGCTCGAAATCTAACTTGAGAGGTGAGGATCTGTAGCAAAAGTTGATGTTTAAAGGGGACAGAGTCCTGGCACTCAGAGACACCAACGGTCAGGGAAGGAAATGGAGAAATGGATTTACTGAGCTAAGCAGGCAAGTTGCAAGAGCAGGGCTGAGGACTCCAATGTAGGCAGATGTTGCTGTAGTCAAAGCAAGTGATGCATGTTCGGGGCTCTCCCTCACCTTGATTGCCTGTCCAAAAAACCCTTTTCCTAGGACTTCGCCATGGATCAGGTCGCAGGGCCGGAAGATCTGCTGGGAGCAGCTGGAAGAGGAGCGCAGGGACTCGGAGCGGCTGATGTCGCGGCTCAGCAGCAGTGGCTCCTTCGGCGAGCTGGGGCCCGGGGACTTGGAGATGCTGTTGCTGCGTCTAGGAGACAGGAGACAGTGAGATCACGGAAGCTTCCAGGAAACTTTTGGTCCAACATATCCCATCCCTATTCCCTTCAGGAAGCTGAAGATGCAGCATCTGCTGTCTGTAACCAAGGACTAAAATACTGACAAATGACTAAGTGAGCAGCTGAGTGGCCCACCGAGGAAGATAAGGTTTGTCCCCAGTGCCAGGTGTCAGCCACATTCCCTTTAAGGGCATGCCCTTAAAATGTCCTCCCCAGACACTTTAGGCTGCTGGAAATCTGCCCTTTATGTTTCTAACTGTAACACTCAGTAGTTTGTCTGTGTTAAAAGCAGAGCCCCTTATTTTTACTAAGGAGCTTGTCATCTTGAAAGGGAACAGAGAGAGCATGCGTCAGCAGCAGACCTAGAGCTCTCCAGGGTTCCCCTAACCCCTTCTAGCAAGATTCCTAACACGGACCAGCTGTCACTGCAGCCCTCTGCAAGCGCAAAGCCTGGGCACAAAGCAGCCCAGCCAGGCAGCACAGGCCAAAGCCGAGCTGGGCCAGAGGCAGTGCTGCCCAGGCTGTACCTGAGTGAGCGCCGCCGCAGCGTTCCCTCCAGGTTCCCCTTGATGTCCAGCGGAGAGAGGGAGTGTGGGGAAAGCGGCGGCGGGCTGATGTGTGCGGGCAGCCGCGAGTCCAGCCGGAGCCTGTCCAGGCGTTGCGAGACAGGGTCGTGCTCGATCAGCAGCTGCAGCGTCTGGCTGGTCTTGCGAATCAGCTCCTCCACCTGCAGCCAGAGCAAAGGACAGCAGGTAGCAGCTAGGAGGCAGCCAGGAGGCAGCAGAATGCCCCCGGGCACAGGACCACGCCACAGCTGTGCACGCCTAGGCCAGCTGCCAGGCAAAGCCAGCCAGCGGCAGAGGTTCCTGAGGCAGGCCAAGTCCTCTTCTGTCTGCTCACCTACAAGTGACCTACATAAAAAAGATGTGGATAGGCTGCAGAGGGTCGAGGAGGGCCACGAAGATGATCTAAGCCTGCCACATGAAGAAAGGCTGAGAGAACTGTTCAGCCTGGAGAAAACAGGGCCTAAGGGAGACCTCATCACCACAGCCACTATTTAAAGGTGACTACAAAGAAGATGGAGATTCCCTTTTTACAAGGAGTCACATAGAGAGGTGTAATGGGAACAGGATACTCCTGGGGAGGTTCCCATTGGACACAAGAGGACGAGTCTTCACAGTGAGAACAATCAGCCATTGGAATGATCTCCCCAGGGCAGAGGTGGAGTCCACAATGCTGGACAGCTCTAAGATTCAGCTGGGCAGGGGCTGGGTCATCTTATCTAGACCGTGCTTTTGCCAAGGAAGGTCAGGTGGAGGAGCCCTCTCAACTTGGTGTTCTCTAGTTCTGTGAAAGGCATTTCCTTTGCTTTTCCTCAGATTCCACCCTGAGCTGCTGCAAAGCTGCAGAGATACTCCTGTGTTCTCAGCACCAATAGTAAAGAGTGCAGCCAGTGGTGGTCTCACTGCCCTCTTGCAGCACCTCCTGTTACCTGTATGAAGCATTTACTCTTAAATACAGATATTAAATGCTTTTGCTTTCGCAATGGGAAGCTCATCCCCTAGGATCAGATGAGCCTCTCCTAGCAGTTGCTCTATGAGGCACAGACCAGAGGACTTCACCAGCACTACATGAAAAGTCTTCACAGCCTCTCTGTCCTCCGAGATGTCACAAGATTGGAAGTGCCTCTCACACTTCCACCTGTTCCATTTTCCTCTCCACAGGCTGCAAGGGGTAGCACAGCTCATCAGCTCACCCTCACTCCTACTGCCAGCACAAATGCCGCACGGCACGCACGGGCGGCGCTCGGGTGGCAGCAGTGCTGGGGAGCGGAGGAGCTGCAGGCAGGCAGGTGAGAGGGAGCTGCAGAAGAGAACTCGACTCACCTCCTCCACCTGCAGCGTGCGGATGGGGGCGCCGTTGATCTCCAGGATGCGGTCAGCAGGGTGGATAGCGTTCCGCACGTCAGGGCTGATGTGCATCCTGTTAACCCTGAGCATGGCAATGACAGGCTGGCTCAGGAGTCGGCTTAGCCAAAGTGATCCAAAGCATTTGACAGCTGGAGCTTCCCTTCATACTGGGATTCTGAAATACAGCAATGCTCCTCTGCCAGCACTGGGAACCACCATCAGAGCGCTTAGGACTGAGCTCTTCACCTGCCCCATGGCAAGAATGGCGAGCTCCTTACAAATCAACCCAGATGTTTTCTTCCCAGTGGAGGAAATAACTTCATTGCTCAGTGCTATCAGTCAAGGTTGTCACAAGAGACCATGTCCTTGTTGTGCTGGGAGATTCCCCTCAGCAACCAGAGCAGCTGGCAGGACAGCAGCACTGCAGCACCTCTGCCAGCACTCCCTGCACAGACACATACCCTGCACACGACCTGATGATACTCACTCTTTCACCTGGACACCTGTGGCATAGCTGGAACAGCCACCTTCAACAGACACAGAGAACCCCCTCTTGCCATCAGTAGCTGCTGGCATGGAGATGAGGGTCAGTGTGTAAGGCAGCTGCTCATGCAGGGACTCTGTGGAGTGCTTCTCTATCATGGGTGTCAGCACGATCTGGTTGTGGCATTTGCCACTGGAAGAAAAGAAGAAGTCATTGCAGCAGTGTCCTGTCCCACACAGCTGCAGCTCTCTCACTGGCCAGAAGCTACAGCTTGCAGTGCTCACATCATTCCTTCCTCCTTCCCTCGGCAGCCTCCTGGGCTTCCTTGGTGCAGCATTTGGCTGAAGGTGGCTGCCAAGGAAGCAGAGAGCAGCTTGGGCTTACCAGTAGAGACTGGAATGCTGCACCAGTGCGTAAGTGTCCCCGTCCTCGATGATCACTTTGCAGCTCATGCAAGCAAAGCACTCGGGGTGGTACTTGTACTCACCGGCCACCTGCAGAGAGAGGAGCTCACTCAGCAGGGCCACCACTGCTCCTCTCTTCACTTAGACACCATGGGCAAGCAGCAGACTTCTGGAGCTCCGTTATCCCCTTCCACCTTTCCTGCACCCATTCCTGGCCCCATGCTTACAGAACTGCTCTGAAGCAAACACATCAACACGCAGAGTTCACTGTCATGCACTGACGTGCCAGCAACCTCTGCTGCCCCTGGCAGCTGCTCAGCTCGCAGCAGCAGTGGACAGCCTGGTGCAGACAAGTAAACAAGGCACTAAACCTTGCTGTGCTCTTGGCAAGATAACCACCGCTGTGCCTCGGCTAACAAAGCTGAAAGGGCTTGTTTCTGGCAGCCAGGCAACGCACAAATTCAGATACTTTACCAGCCAGCTGACAGAAAAAAAGAGCAAGCCAAGACTGAGACAACAAAACAGGCTTCAAAAATACTTTTATTCATGCTCTGTTTTCCTTAGGAGAACTTCCCCTCTTGAGAGGGGTTTGCAAAGGCTTCTGCAGGCAGCGACAAGCTGTCTGTACTTCTCTCAGAGCTTCCCTGGGAGGTAGCCACTGCCTTGCTGGGTGCTGTGCTGCTCTGCTTTAGGCCCTGGAAGGGGAGTGGGGATCTTTCACTCTGGACAGCCTTCAAGGGTAAATATTTGCAAGGCTGTGTCAAGGAGAGGAACGTTTAGGCGAGCCCCATATTTTGCTGGCAGAGTTCAGTGCTTCAAAGCACTGAGGGCTAATGTTACTTCAAGACACCATCAACCGCTGTGGTCATCTGGCCACAGTCCAGGTTAGACCTGGATGGCAACCTTCCTTAAAGCAGAACCTGTGGCTTTATCCTGAGCTGAGAACCTTGACACTGCACTGAAGTGCAAAACTACCCCATGGGGACCCCATGCTAGAGCAACTGAGCAGCTGTCCCCTTAATCACCTTTCTGCTTCTCCTGCCTGTGCACTTCAGCACCATGCTTTCTTTGTGCATATGCTCTAGAGACTCACAACTCCCTCTTTTAGGAGCTCCCCCAATCCAAATTAATCTAGAAGGTGCACACACAAGCCTCATTTCTGACTTCTAATTAGAGTAGCAAGGAGAATATTACATCCTGGTTCTTTGGCTATCTGAATAGCTACTCTCAACCCTTGGAGGAGCTGGAGGCAGGCATGTGCTGCCCCCAGGCAGGAGTGCTGCAGAGTCCTTACCATCACAGGCCCAGTCATCAGCAGAGAGCAGCCGTGGCAAGATTCCCCAAACTTGCCCCAGTAGTCTTTGTGACAGTAGAGCTTCCCATCTTTCTCATAGTACCAGTTGGTGAGGGGATCCTGGCATTCAGAGCACCTTGAAGGAAACGAAGAACAAAGCTCCAGTCGGCAACATGTCATAAATCAACAAAAAAGGTCCTCTCCTGCGTGGAGAAAGCAGACATCCAGAGTAGCTCACCACCAGCTCTGCTAGTTACCAGTGTCCCAAACTCCTCCATTTCCCATGCTTTTACAGCTGAAAACTATCACCAAAGCCAAGCCAGCATGGCTGGCACATGAGCTGCTCTGCCAGGGTTCCACCCCGTGTTTGTACGGCACCTGTGCCAGAGCCCCTGGCTCCTCAGCCAGGTTGGCAAGGGGACAGAGAGGCAGGATCCACTTCCCTGTGCACCACAAAGACAGTTTTGCACCAGCCTTTGTGGGAGTCTTCCTGTAAAGTGCAGCTCTCCAAAGGTCAGCAGCAGCACTCTCCATCGAGGGACAGTTTCCAAAGCAGTTAATCCTCTGAGCTCCACATACTGCACCTACCAATTAACTGTGACGAAAGTCCTCCGCCTCTCCCCAACTGCTCTCCCTTTCCTTCTGCTGATGACAGTCTATGACAAATAAAAAATAAAAAACTACAACCAACCAACTCCAACCCCAAAAAAACCCAAACAAAGCTATTTCCCCAATTCCAGAGTCATCCTTCACCTATCAGTCTCAGCTCCCGTTTAAACAATGAACCATTATTGATCCTCTAGCTGCACCTCCCCAAAAAACAATCCAAAAACCCCAACCCCATACAAAAAAAAAAAAAAAAAAAAAAAAAAAAAAAAAAGAACAGGGAGAAAGCTGCAGCAATCCTTTTACAGATGCCATAAGCAGCAGCCAGATCTTCAGGCTTCCTCAACACAACCTAACCCTGCCTCAGCAGGGTGCACTGGGCAAGGGAGCTTAACTGCTGCAGCATGAAGGTGTGACCTCATGGGGAGATAGGACACAGACAGTAGTTGCATCACTAAAGGTGATTCTGTTCACCCTGGGCAGCAGGTTCTCAGACTTTAAAAGGAAAATCAGCCTGGTGCTGGCCATTTCTGAGCACAGAATCGAAGGCAGCTCAGTCATCAATCCCTGGGGCAAAGAAACACCGCAGGGATCAATGTCGTGGCCAGTATAAGGCATTCCCAAAGGTGAAGAGCTGCTTCTGCCTCAGTTGCTGCACTGCAGGGGAACCCCTTGCACTGGGGTGGGAGGTTTGGTGGGTGTGTGTCACCTGGACAGCAGCCCTCTCTACAGCACCAAATGCACTGAGCTCAGCTCCTAGAGATGCACTTTCGACATGCCTCCAGGCCTAGGATGACAGTTGCTGTTGACTTCACCTTTCACAAGCTTCCAGAAAGCTCCTTTGTGCCAAAGACACTCTTTGTAAACCCCACCAGCTTGTAAGGATCACGAGGATAGGTGGAGTTGGTCATGATTCAGCCTGGAGAGCTCTTTGCTCCATCTAAGGGACTGCAAGGCAACAAGGTGAAACTGCTGGTAAGCAGCCTATAGGTTTAGGGGAAAATACAGCTCACCAGGTACTCAGTGTCATTCCCTTCCCTCAGGACAGCTGCTCCTTCTCATGTATTTGGCTTTTACAAGGTTTGTTCTCCCAGCTGAAGAGCTCCAAATCCTGTCTCCTCCACAGTGACAGGAAAGAACTCCAGCAACAGGCCTTGTCTGAGGCACGAGGGCAGTAATCTAACATTGCTCTTCCTGGTACCTGCAGCACTGCAGCCTCAGCCCCTGGTACTGTCAGGGTTACACCTTGCTCATGGTATGCAGGAGTCCTGGAGGGCATTGCAGTGCCTTTTGCCTTCAACCACTAGCCTTTGGCTCTCACCTGCAGTAAATACCCCTTGTTGAACGATCAAGTAGGTGAGTGGGAGGGAGAAAAGAGCAAACGGAGACTAACAGCAGAGATTTCTATCACCTCGTGGCAGGAACATCTGGCTCTGCACGGGCAGATTGGATCCCTTAGACTTATCCAACTTCTGCATGCATGCCTGTACCAGTGGGTGCTCCAGGAGTGATTACATCTTCAATAACAGAGCTGTGACCAGACCTGCCCTTGGGATGCAGACAGTAGCACTGGAGGCTGCTCCAGCAGGACTTCAAGGCCCAGATGTCTAAGTTTTCTCCTAGCAGGTGGGTTGTTTATTTTCAAGGTCAACACCATCCTTTCCTCACTCCTCTTAAAACTTCACCTTTGACTACTCTTTTTTTCTCCCTAAGAAAAATCTAAAGTTGCTGCAAAAGCAACACAAGTGCAGTGCTGTTCAGCTGGGCTGCAGAGGACCACTTTTCTCCCCTCTACCTTTCCCCTACTTCAGCGTGACTCGGTTCCACCTTTAGAGCACTCCGATCAGTTTGCTTCCATCCATAAGCAAGTGCTGGCATCTATCTACTTTGCAACACACCCCTGGCAAAATGAAGGTGGAGGGGTGGAGCCAGCAAGCAGTCAGTTCTTTGCTATGCAATTAAACAAATCTGGGCAGGACAAGTTTGCAGCTTAAGGCTGGGAACCCCACCCAGGGCAATGAGGCAACAGGAACAAAGCAAGCAGACCCAGAGAGGCTAGGTGTCGGTAATGGGCTAACTGGCCTCTTCCTTAATCACTGCCAGTAAGAGGCCATGGCCCATGCTGCCAAGCACCCACTCTGCAATTTAGCAGAGAGGCCTGGGATCTGCCAGGTGTGGGACGCTGGCTGAGAGCACACAGGGAGAGTTCCATACCTGCCTCTCACCCAAACGATAAAGGCAGACACGACTGTCTCCCACCTCCCTCACTGAAGAGCTATGCCAGAGTTTTATCACAGAAGACACCAGAGGTACCTCCTTTTCCTCCTCACTGGAGCACATGGCAGGACTCGCACCAGCTGGGACAGGCAGGCAGCTACTTCTACAGCTATTCCACAAGCTAACCTTAGCCAGTCACTGCAACCAAAACACAGGAAGATCTCTTTCTCTTTACAGATTAGGAAGCACTCATCTTCTTCTCTGTGCTTTGCTGTCCTAGTTACAGAGCTACAAAGCATGGCAAGCAAGCTTCTTGGAGGACTGGTAACAGCCACACTTGACAGGTTTCCTCTTGCTGCCAGAGCTGCAGAGCTCTGCTCTGCTAACACAGTCTCACACATTAGGACTCTTCCCTTCCCAGCCTTGGCTATAAAGAAAAAAATAATCTGCCTGGCATATAGTCAGCCTCCAGAAACCCCAGGCAGCCTCTGGACACAGCGTTCAGCCCCTATGCTCTAGCACAGCAGGTGCAGAAGGGTGCAGCTGGACGGCTGCTTGGTTTGGTGGGGGGTGGTGGGAGGATCAGGTCACAACAGGTAACCAGCCTGGTTTTCAGTGAGATGGAAGATTCAGTTGGTGTGTCATCTCTTTTACATCTAAATGAAAGCCAATGCCCTCACGGAAGCAAAGACTGTCCTGGCACTGAGGAGACAGATCCTTTTGAGAAAGGCTCATTAACAAAATGCACCGCTGGCACACACTGTCAGGCAGGATCAGTTAACGCTGGGCAGGAGCCGTGGTCCTAGCTCTGCAGGCAGAGGGGGCGAGGCACAGAGTGCCACACAGCGAGCCCACAGCTAACCCAAAGGCTCCACAGCTCAGCTTAGCAGAGCTCCAAAGGAGACACCAGCAAGGGAGATACCAGGAAATGAAGCACTAGAAGACAGAGTTAAAGCTCTGCCTCTGCAGAGCCATTTGCACAGGCTGAGGGGAAGGCTTAGCATGGTGTCCTACACATGCTGCGAATCATCAGTGGTGCTCCCTTTCCTTCTGGAAGCAGATGCTGCCTAAAGGAGTTTAGCAAAAGGCTCCTGACTCCAAAATCAGCGCAGAAGTTTTTGCAGAAACAGGATCAATAACAAGCAAATCCGAGGGGAGGGGATGGGAGGGAGACAATGAAACTGCAAGCTGTGCCTTTCCCCATCCATTCACCTCATCAGCACATCAGTGGCTGACACTGTCTTGGCTGTGCTCGGCCTCACTGGCAGCCTTCACTACAGAGACGTCATGCAATCAAAGCCTCATTCTGTAGCTACCATCTTCTCCCAGCCTCGTTCGTTCAACTGGGGCAAGAATGGTCGTTAAAAGAACCCAAAATATCGCATCAGAAGAATTATCTGCACCCAAGGGCAGCACAGTGCCCGTCCCCAGCCTCCTGCAGAGGTCCTGAGTCCCGTTCTCAGCCCAGATCATGCACCGCAGATGACATCACCTCGAACCGCAGCAGCACCTCACCTCTCCCTGCACCACCACAAGAAGCTGGGGAAGGGCAGGGGCAGAGCACTGCTCTGCCAGGGACTCTGCTTGCCTGTGCTGCACAGACACTGCCCCGCGGCACAGGTGCCCCTCCCTCGCACCAGAGAGCTGCAGAGCCTGGCAGCAGGAATGCCCCCCACGGCCTCCTCTTGCCCGAGCCGGCTGCCCCCGGCGCACCAGCACCCTACCTCCTGCCAGCAGCGGCGGGGAGCACACTGAGGCCCACGGCTACCCCTGCACGGGACTCACCGAAAGGGCTCCTTGGGAGCGAAGTAAGCTGGGGCCGACAAGTAACTTCCCATCCTGGGCACTGGAGGAACCGGCTCAGCTGCAAACCCGTCCGACTGCCTCTGCACGGCTCTGCTCTGCCGGCATGGCAGCAGCCCCTGCTCATTTGATCCTGCGCTGATTCAGATGCTTCGTCTGTCTTTGAAGCTGCCCAGGGAATGCCAGGTCTCTCAGCTGCTCATTCCCTTTCAGACTGCTGGCTCCCATAGCTATAACCATCTTCCCCTGCACTCAACAGCAGCCGCCTTGGGAGGGGCAGGACAGCTGCTAACGGGGCTAGCTGGGCATGCTTCTGCAAGAGACCCTGCGAGCTCTCCTGCCTGCTATTGTCAACTTTTCCCTTCTCTGGTTCCACCCAAGGGTGGGAGGGAGGAGGAGCCTTTGTTGGAGGCCAGCGTGTGGCTCCAGAGACCGAATAAGCTCTACCTCTGCAGTAGGCAGGGTGGGCTGGTGGGGGAGTCTTTGACCCAAAGAGGGCTGCCTGAGCCAGTGCTGACAGGCAGCAGTGATTGCTAAAGAGAGAGCCTGGCGTGTAAAGGTACAAGTCTGCAGCAGCGGCACAGGCTACCGGGCAGTCGAAGGCAGCAGAGTTTGAAAAAACGACTCACCACATCTCCTAACACCCAGTTAATGTCTACTACCTGCTCTCGTAACCCCCTCACAGCACCTACAGTCTGCTCACCCTCTTGCAGGAGGGAAACTCTCACAGTGTGCTTCAACCAAGGAAAAAAAAATCTCTTCCCAAGACTGTTGTAACAGAGATCACTGCAATCATTTAACCTGATCTTCAGCTCCTCAACGGAAGCCAAGAGGGATAAATATGCACAGATAAGGTCTCTGGATGCTTGATGCACATCTAGTTATAGCATTTTGCTTGCTCTGAAGCCAAGTGTGAGCTCTAGCGGCCTAATCAGCTAAAGCTGTTTGCAAGACACTCAGAAATGCAACAAACACGTGCTGCTGCATGGAGCCCTCCCAGCTCTGTTCAGTCAGCAAAGCCTGGCATGCCTGGACACAGCCTGAAATCATGCTGTGCTCCGTTCCAGAGGCAGGAGCACTCCACTGTGCTTTTACTGGACATGCTGCTCTCAGCTCGCATATTGTTCCCAGCTTGGGGCTGGGATAAGGCAGTCTTGGACGTTTGCTGTTGACCTAAGCTGAAAGCCAGGCAACTTTCTGGGCTGGGTGTTTTCTGGATTTGTTTAGGTCTTTTACTTTTAATAAGCAGCCAGCTTTAATTTTTGCCCGTCTCTTCAGAGCAGTTCAGCCTGGCTGTAATAGCGCAGCGAAGCCTGCTGCTGCAGAGCCCGCTGTGGCTGTCGGTGCCAGCACGGCTCTAATTCCTCCTGGCGTTTCACACAGCTCCGCTGGAAGCAGCAGCACGGTGAGTCTGCGTCTAGGAATGCACTCTGGGCTCCCACATCGCCTATACGTTGCGTGCTGAACGCGGGCCAGCGCTCCCCGGCCGCCGCGACCCCGGCGCTCGGCACTCCCACACGGCACACACAGCTCCGGCGCAGCCTCTCCTGGCCACCCTCACCGGAGACAAAAGCTTCTCCCCACGGCTGTGCTGCGGTGGGCTCGACTCCCTCCAAGGGGGGTTCCCCGTGAGCCCATCAATCCCAGCTCCCAGCACAAAGGCTTTGAAGCTTCGATTCACAGCTGCGATAAGCAGCCAGCTAGTCTGTGAACGAGGCCAGCAGATAAAGCCCAACTTCAAAGCCATATAAACCACCCAGACAGACAAGCAACCGGGGAGGGATTTTGTTTGAGACTTCCCTAAAGCCGAAGGACACATAGTCAAATGCTTATTTAAATAGGAAACAGCTTATCAAAATGATTTTACGTTTGCAGCAAGCCCCAGCACCAGCCACTAACTTACTTTTTCCGTAGCCTCTTGTTACTCCTTGCCATTGTTATTGTCTCTACCAGCCACTGGAGAACACAACAGCTCTGAAAAAAGGGCTCTGGGAAAGGTGTTAATGCCTTCACACACTCTAGATCTGAATTCCTGCCTGAATGACTGTACTTCAGAAATGCTGATCAACACCGGGGCGGGCGCGGCGCGGACACCTTTTCTGTGTAATTTCGTTGACAGCATCTCCTAGGGCCAGGCTGCACCCAAGCAGATTTCTCTTTTACCAACTGAAATAAGCTATCAGCATCTTCATTCTTGCAAATGCTGACGGCGTTCCCACTACAAACACCGAGCCATCACAAGGGGTTGCATTCTTTGCTATGGTTTAGGATTGTGCATTAAGTGTTACTAGAAAGAAGTCAATAAAAAGAAACAAGGAGCAAATAAAAAGGAACAAGAGAACTCTCCTAGCCCTGACTTCAGATGGACTGTACTGCACACGGGGTTGCAGCCCTTCCCGTTTCACCTGCACAGAAATGCACCACAGAGCTGAGATATTCCAGTGACTGACATCTTAAACCAGGTGGAGGCACATCCAGAGCCCTCTGCTACAGGGGTCATGCTGTCCAGCAGCACATCTGCCAGCCCTCAGGCACACACACACACCCTGGCACAGACGGGCACTGTGGGACGTGTGAGACTGGTATAACTGGGCAAGGCATCTGCTTGATGCCTGAAGAGTCTGTGGCAAGTCTGCTTCTGCACAGGTGCAGTCTGGAGGCACTGCCTCAGCACCGTCCCAACACCTCGCTGTATTTCCAAGGGACTACACATAACACTGTGCTTTGCTGCTGGTGAAAGACATAAGCTTCTGAAACTAAGCCCACTATTACATGCAGGTACCTCAGGGGGAAAGCTCCTGCTCTTGAGCAAACTAAACCACAGAGACGTCAGACTTACTTCTTAGCAGCAGCAGAAATTTAGACCAACACAGCAGTTTGGCAGTCTTGGCAGCCAGCATCACAAAGCACATCATCAGGATGGAGACAGAATTTTTATCTCCAGTCTACTTACCTACTGGCTGCAGTACCTGAATAGGTGTAGACTGAGAAGCAAACTAAAGAAATTCAAGCTACTGAAACCTGACAGATTAGACATGGCTCTGGGAGCAGAGATTTCTGATCCAGAAGTCCAGCACAGCTGGCAAGATGACTGGCACTCACACCTCTGCACCTTCACTCTCTTCCTCACCTGTTGCCTTTGTCCCTGCAGGCTGCTGAGGACAGGATCCTGCCTCCCTCCCGTGGCAAGCCTAGCACACACGGGCTGTGGGAGCGACTCACCACTGCCTTGAGGGAATAATGCTCTGATAACCAGGCCCTAAAGGGCAAGCTGCATCCTCAGCTAGAAAAAGCCTGGGCTGGAATGCCAGCTCCTCCTTAAGTATAAAGGTCCTCACTGATGTCCTGCAGCTGATAGATTCCTGAGGAATGCCACATTCCTCAGGGGAATTTCCACCTGCAGAGTGCCTCATTGTTCCTTTGGATGTTTCACCGCCTGAACAGTCACAGTGACCTGTGACACAAACAGGCACTTAGCAACTATTTCTCCCTAAATCTGAGAGTGAGACAGTGAGGTTCAATGTGAGGGAGAAGCTGGCAAGACATTCCCAGGAGCCTGCTGGACCACTGGAGATGAGCTCTCATCCCTCAGGTCCTGTCATTAGCTTTCTGTAACTGTCAGAAACTGGAGAATACAGGGAAAGAAGAGACTTTTGTCCTCCTGCCATCATTAAATGCCTTCTGTTACTACTGATCTTTCCCCTGGCTTGAATTCAGCTGCTGTGTGCACAAACCTGTGTTCACAGCTGAAAAGCTAAAGGAAGACTCGGAGCATCAAATATCCCCACATTTCAAACTCCCACATCTTTGATTACATCTCTGTCAACATTTGTACCCTTGAGCTTCCTATCCTGGCACTGCAGATCTCTTTGTCCTGTTGTCTGTGAGGAAGAAGCAACTTCTGGACAACGAAGGCCTGTGCCCAACAGCTTGAACCAACAGGAATGATCCAAAGTCCAGAAAACTGTCTCTGAGAAATAGCCAGGTTCAGGGCTTCTCGGGTCTAGGAGAGATTGAAGGGAGACAGGAATGCTTCTTTCAGTCAGGAACAGCTTGCCTGAGTAACAGAAGAGAGACAGAGCTTCTTTTCCATGCTCACAGTGAGCATAACTAGAGAAGACTGATTTAAATTGCAACAAGAGGGATTTCTGAAGATAGCAGACAGAAGCTTCTAACACTAAGGATAATTAAGTGCTAATAGACATAGTCTGGGAGATTGAAAACCTGGAGTGATAGGAGACTGTAAGGTGATCAGTTCCTGGATCATTCCAAAGCCATATCAATTACTTACACCAAACTTCAGTTGAAATTAGGTAGATATCCTATGAGGCATAGAAAACAGCTGGAAAACATCCTCAGAAGTCCCCTAGCTTATCCTGCTACTGGCAAACCAGGTTTAACCAAGTACATAGCTGCTTGGTACAAGGTTGCCTGCCTTGCCTTCTCCTGCCCCCCAGACGGGAGAGGAAGGGAGGTGATTGCCTAAGGGCTGCTGAGCACACAGAGCACACCACTCAGCAGAGACCCAACACCTTCGGAAGACAATCACGCCACTAGAGGCGGCAATCAGGAGTGGTTCCCTTTCTGCATTGGGCATCCCCTCTTGCATGGGCAGCCCATCTAGTCCTGCTACCCAGCCATGGGCAGCTGCCAGCTGCAGAGAGCACACAGTGGGCATGTGTCAGAGATTCTGAGGAGAATCTACCTGTAACTTTGTTCCACTTCTGAGAGACAGGCAGAAAGAGAATTTGGTTCCCATTCGCTTCAGAACACCAGCAGGTGACCAGGCCAGGAGTTCTTCTGCACTGCCAACCTGTTCCACTTTCCTAGAGTGCTCATGGAGAGCAAACAGCCTTCTGCTGGTTACAGTACTGCTGCGTTTCGGCTTCCAGCTCCAGTTACCGCTAACAGGCACCACCACAGCACCACATTCAGGTACAGTGCAAGTACCTGAACGTTCAGCACTCCGTCAGGTGAACCGAGGCAACACTGCGATTTTAACTGTATTTGTTTAAATCCGGTTTATTACTTTAGACTCTTTTTTTCACAAGTGGAAACAGTTTCTTAATGATTTCAGGAGTGGATTTAATTTCAGCCAGTACCTCCTACAGCAGTCACTTCAGCACAGGAGGACAGAACTCCTGAGCAGTTTCAGTCGTGCCGTGAGTAGTTCATGCTAACTTAATATGAAGCTATTTCATTAGCTATATACCTTTTAAAACACACTAATGAAACATTCTGGATTCATGCAAAACTCCCCTGCTCTCTTTTCCTCCTCCAGCACAGGGTTTCCAGCTTTTAACTGAGCGGGTTTGGTACAAAGTAAGCAGCTTCCAGTTACAGCTGCAACTGTAACATGATCAGTAACCCATCGCCTTCAGCAGCTGGCACTGAAGGTACCCTGTGAGCAGTTTTTCTGACGTGTTTGCTTTGGCTTCTGTTTGGCATTTCTGCCTTGAATTCCTTCCTAACCATGCTGAACACCAGCTGTCTTCCTTCCTATAAAGTTCTTGAGCACCCCAGTACAGCAGGAATTCCTACTACCATTCCAAACCATTCTCTTCACATGGATCCAAAAGCATTTTCCACTTGAGTATATTCAACAGGCTTGACCTGAATTCAAGGTTTTCAAGTAGTCAAACCAAGATTTTTAACAAATACCACGATTTTAGGATTAAGCCATGCAGCTACACCCCAGTTTTCTCAGCGCAGAATGGCAACATCCCTGCAGAAAGAGAGAGTTGTCTTTAATTTCATCTGTCCTTACTTTGGCGCGGGGGGGGGGGGAAATCGCAACAAAACACCAACAAGGAACAACAAAATATCAGGTCTCAATGCTTTATTCCAAGGGATTATTCAGGGCAGCATCTGTTTTGTACTATGGATAAAAGCTGGACTCAAAGCAGCAAGAACTTGGCAGGCTTTGGGTCCAAAAAGCAGCTCTTCCAATAACCCCTGCAGGTAACAGAGATCCAGGGACAGCAAGGAGACACCTTGCCACTTCTTCCTTTCCCTTCCTTGGTGTGGCATTTGAAGTTCTGCACACTGTAAGCTCCACATCCAGTGGAGCTGCGTAGCAGTGGAAGGACCTTTACACGGGTCTGCAATCTGAGCAGACTGCAGAGGCACTAGAGGATGTTCAGTTAATCCGTAGCAGAGATGTGTAAGAAACTCAGCCAGATCCAGCCCATCGGATCCAAGCCTAAGGACCAGGGGTCAAAGCCCAGTTTTCAATGTCCAAGATACGTGACCGGGGATTTGGTTGCCTCTCTGCTCATACCAGAGCAAACACTGGTTTCAGAGACAAAGCTCCTGTACATGCAGCTTGAGGAAGGAGGGAAGTTACAAAAGCCTGAAGTCCTCAAGAGACACACATGCATGTCAGCCAGGGCCAGTGCCAAGCACGATCAGCAGCCTAGCCTGACCAAGAATAAACAGAACTAACGAGCCTGGAGCAGTGCCAAGCAGCATTAGAGGAGCGATGTGCATGGCCAGGGAGTCTGCTAATCCACAGGAAGACTGAAAAACACTCCACAAGAGCTGCCGGAACTCACAGCTACCAGCTGCCAAAGGCTCCTACCCTCACAGTCTATTTAAAGTTTGGCTTTGGGACATCAAGCACAAGACTGCTGCTCATCATGGCTTAGGACAACAGAAGAAAAGGCGACCAGAGTGCAAACTGAAAATGTGTTTCCATGTACAGGCCTACCCTGGAACGAGGGAGAAGGGAAAAGCAGTTGCCTTTACTGCAGGTTCCAATTGTTTGTTCAGCATCACAGCTTAGCTGGGTGCTAGAGCTAGCCAAAGGCAGAGCAGGAGAGAAGCACACCAGCAAATGCTGAGAGTTACTGCACAGCTCAAGGGAAAAGCTGGCACCTGCACTTGTACAGCACAAAGAAACCCAGAGCACCAGCCAGCTGCTATGTCACAGTGCAAGCTACAATAGCAGACTCTGCACCAAGCCAAGACCCAAAACAGAAATACCTTCAAAGGCAAGAAAGCACAGACAGGTTTGGGTATGGCTACTGGTGGAATCTAGGGAAGCTCAACAAGAGGATACCAGTTCTTTGAGGGGAAGAGACAAGCAGGGCTAAGAGCAGCTGACTTAACACAGCTAAACATGAACACTCAAAGCAACAGAAACCTGAAAGATCTGTAGCAATGCAAAACTGTGATTAGCAACAAGACCTCCTCAGCTGCAACATGTCCCAGGCCAACACAGCTAGCACTGCTCTGGCAGCATGCTATGGGCTTTTTTAATCCACCATTAACCATAATCCTCACGTCAACATAGCTGAGCTACTTGTTGAGGGGCTTGTTTTTTTCAGCCAGGACAGTAGATGCCTATCTTGGCATTGCAAACACTCCTCCAAAGCCACACAGTGGCTTCTTTTATCCCCATCTGTTTCAACACTGTCCAACCACTACCCTCTCCAGATTGAAGGCAACACTGAAGCCAATAGAAGCTGCAGGTACTTGACCACTCTCAAAAATACAGGTCCCTGACAAATGTGATTCTGGAGCACAGAAACAGGGCTGATTATTCATGAAACACCAGTGAGAGCCATTACTCCCTCCACCAGGACAAGAAGCATGTCAGAGAGCCCTTTTTTCCTTGCTGCCAGCCACATGAACTGACAGATTTCCTAGGTTTGTATGTCTTAATAGCCTGAAAAGGAGAGAAAGTAAGAGGCAGCTCTCCCTCTGCCATGTCGGCAGTGCCCTCCACCACTCTGCTGCCTGCCTTGTATCGACCCCACATGCAAAACACGTCAGGTTCACCAAATTGCCTGGGTGCTGCTCTGGAATGCAGCTGAAGACAAACATGCAACTCCTGGCTTCTGCCAGCAGCAATCAATCACAGCTTTCACTTGCCCCTTATCTGTATTCCTGGACATGTCTGCGTCAGCATGGCCACACTTGTCCAGGCAGGGCCAGCCTGCTGGGAGGACTCAAAGTCAGCTCCAGAGTGCTGCTGTGAGCACTGAAGCAGGGTTGTAAACAAGGGCATCCAATCACTCTGCAAGAGGCCCTGGCACGGGCCAGGCACAGAGATGGCAGCAAGAACTCCCTGTTAACATAAGTACTTATCCACCAAGTTCTGAGGCAGCTGAACAGCACTAGAAGAGTTGAAGGGGCTAAAATTTTACCTACCGGAAACAGGAAACATGCCAAGCTTCATTGACAGTCTTGTAGAGGCGCTGGCCAGCAGCAATGCTGTCCCCACAGCCTAGGCATTTCCAGATTTCTTTGCCTGCATGCAGGAATGAAGTGACACAACACAGATATTTTACATCAGAGCAAGCAAGTAGTGCTGCATCCCTTAAAGCAGAGTGCTAGCAGGAAAGCCTGCACACACAGAGCTAAGCCAGGTCTGTAATGCCACAGAGCAGAGATCCCAACTCGGACTTGGCCATCTTATAGATATCTTTTTCCTCTAGACAGAATATCACCCTCTGCTCCTCTGCACCCTGCAGAACAAAGCAATCTGACTCTTCAGAGAGGGCAGCTCAGCTACAGATATGCTGGTCTTCACAGCAGCAATTTCAGGAAGGCAGAGATGGAGGGTAACAATCCCCATGGAGAACCAGGCCAGGCAGCTGCGCTGCTGTTTCCCCCGTGCCACTGACTCAGCACATGTTTGCACTCATTTGTATAATTAACTGGATTTCCCAGAACTGAAAGAAAAGAGAGGTGAACTTCATTTAGCAGAGAACACTCGACTACCAGCAAGGAGTGACGCACTTCAATCAATACTCCTGTAGAGACTCTTCAGCCAACACCGGTCTACCCTCAGCCTCAGCCAGAGGGGCATTCGCTAGTGGCCCAATGCCCTTTCAGAAAACACTCGCAATGGCTTCTGCCAGAAAGCCCCAGGACAGGCAGTCACCAAGAAGCATGAAAGCTAGGTGAAACTGGGAGAAAACTCATGCACAAAGAGCATTTGGGACACAGACAAATGCTGCCCAAACCCCAGAGAGCTGTGTGGGCATATGAAAGGAAGAGCCACAGAGTGAGATGAGCACAGCACTGTGCCAGAGGCAGATCTCAAACTGCCTTCTTCCTGATACCAAAAGTTTACTTGCCATGAGGTTGCATAAGGAAAGAAGTGCCCTTGAAGATGAAAACCACTAACCACAAATTTCTATTTTCCAGCGAATGCTAAAACCTGCTAATTGCTCAGCCAAGTTGATAGCGAGGTCGAGTTCCTTGAAGTTACACGAAAGAGAAGCCATCAGCTTTCTGTGTACATTAATGGCAACATTTAAAAGTACCTAAGGTCAGATCTCCTCCACCGTTTTACAAATAGCCGTTTCAGAGGAAAAAAGCGTTGCTCAGCCACACACAAACACTGCCCTCTCCAGCAGGTAAGCAGCACCCATGAAAGTCTCTATACCAGGCTCAAGGGCTAGAATGGGTTAATTCAAATGTGACCTTTGGTGTGAGCTGCTACTTCAGTTCCCAACTGCATCAGCTCCACACCTGGGAGTGCATTTGCACCCTCTTGTTCTCTGGAACACTGAGAATTGCACCTGACCTCGGATCTGCACAACAGAGCAAGGGTTAGGAGAAACTGGGCAAAAGCTGACACACTTCTACAAAGCCAGCTGCTGTACAGCGCTTGGGAAGGAGAGGCAGACCCAGGTGCGGCCGTGCCCCAAGCACACGCACAGCACAAGCCCCCCGATGTCGCTGAGCTCCTGGAAACGCTGCTACACTACCAACGCCCAGACAGCCATTCTGCAGCTCAGCTCCTCCTGATTAGTGCCACTGGCACAGGACACAAATGGGAACGCTGACAGCAGAGCCTCTTGAAGGGAATTCGAACACTGACGAGCACAGCACAGCCCAGCAAACACACAGATGTGACTGCACAGGCCTCACACAGCGCTCTGCCCCTGAACGTCTGAATTCCAGGTAGCTGTCACCTACGTCTGTTTAACTGCAGCCAACAAGGCCAACTGCTCACAAACGGAAGCCAACAGCGCCGGATCCGACCGAAATTGTTTCAGTGTCCAGGAGAGGAGACGGAAATGGAACAAAAAAAAAACAGAGCAGGAAATAGTGTGAAGGAAAAGCAAACGGACATAATCAACGCAGCAGGTCCGTCGAGTCTCCCGGGACACCGGGACTGTTACAGAGGCAGTCAGCGAGGAAAAGCGGCGGCGAGAACGATCGAGCCTCAGCCCGGCCGGCAGGACCTGGCACAGAGCGGGACAGGGACAGGACGAGAGAGAGCAGCCGGCCCCCGTAGGCAGCGGCGCTAACGGATCCGGCAGCCAGTCGCCCTCAGGGCGGGAAGCTGACCCCACCCCCGCACCTTTCCGCGGAGCTCGCCGCACCGGTGCTCGGGCAGGCTCCCCCGGAACCGCGCGTGTGGCCACAAAACGGGGGAGGCCGCCCGCCAGCCGGCTCCCAGGAACGGGACACGCGCTGTTTAGCCAGGGTGCAGGTTCCGAGAACGCGGGCGAGGCCCCTCAAGCCCCGCATCTGCCGCCCCACCAATGGATCGGCGCCCGCATAACGGCCGCCTGGCCAGAGGAGAGCCGCGGCCTCATGTACGCGCTCCCGCCCGGACTGTCACAGAGGGCGGCCCCAGCCGGCGGCCTCACCTAGTAGCTGCTCCATTCCGCGCCGGCCTCGCCGCCGCCTCGGGGCTCGCTTGCGCCTGACGTCAGCGCTCCGGCGCGCACGGCACGGCCACGCTGCACCTGGCGCGGGACCGCGCCCCGCCCCCCGCCCCACCCTGCGCCGCAATTGCCGCCCCGCGCCCCGCCCTCTTCCTCGCCGCAGGCCAATTCGCACACGGCCCCTTCACATCAACGACACCAACCAATCCCCGCGGAGCTCGGCGAGGGCTGTCCCGCCCCTTCCGCGGCGAACACCAATGGTAGGGCGGACGGGGCTGGGCCTCGGCCTGCCAGGGACGTCTTGGCCGTTCCGGTACCACTACCGCGGGGAGGGAGAAGTAAGGCCTGCGCTACCGCTTCGTGAGGCACGGGCGAGCAGCGGGCCTCGCCGCTCCTCGACTTCGAGGTAAGGCTGGGGCAGGTGCCTCAGTTCAGCCCATCTGCCAGGCAGAAAGGAAGAGCGGCGCACTTCGGTCAATGTAAAACCATTTTTTAATTCTAAATCACTTTCACAACAGTGAAAATCAGTGAACAGTTATGGTAACGCACTAAACGAGCCAGGGCGAGCTGCGTGCAGTCCGGGTACAAGGAGAGGAAGTGGTACGATACAAAACACCAAGAAAAAGGTAGGGACAGAAGCGTTAACACTTTCAGACTATTTCATTCTTGGATTGCCAGAAAATAAGAACTCTCGGTCGTATTTCCACCTAAATCCAGTAGATGGAAAAAACCCCAAAGGCGTTATTACAATTCTGTATTTTAAAATATAAGTGTTAGTCACTTTAATTACCTCTCGAAACTCTTACAGTCACTTTTCTGTCCTCTTTATCGGAAAAAGGCTTTAAAGGGACACTGCTCCGACCCGGACCAGCCCTGCTCTTGGCGAGCTTTCCAAACCCGGGCCTCCTAGTGCAACACGAACGTCGTCCTGCCAGCAGCAGGTGGTGCTGCCTGCTCACGCAGGGAAGCCAGAGCTGCGGCACGCTGCTGCAGCCGGCTGCTCCAACTGCCACAAGCAGCCTTTCTCATGGAAAGGGTCCCACTTAACAAGTTACACACTTGAGATGAACCATAAACAGGAAAAGTTAAGCTTCTCAAATGTGACACAAAACGAGAGCTCAAGCACCACTTCAACCACTTAGAGCTGAGCAATGTATTCTGCCAGATTATCACTGGGTCAGGTATAAATTTGACCAGATGTGGCAAAACACTGCAGCAATTTTCCGACATTTCACTTGCCAGATGGAATTTTGGAGGTAGGCAAGTTAAAGTTCACTCATCCTGTCTTGATACTAAAAGTGAACAGTTACATAAATAAGCTTCTACAACAAATAGTTAAGAGTGTCCTGCCCAGGACCCCTTACACACTAGAAAACCCCTACCGAGTGAAACAAAGCTTCTGTGACTTGTCAGCCGTCAGTCTACTGCCAGGGAACTCACATCAATCTTGCAGGAAATCATAATGACTATCAGCAATCTGAATCAAAATAACCTAAGAACTGTTAAAAGAAATGGAATTGCCTGCTCAGAGAAACACACAAACTGTTCATCTTGGCAGGGAATCTCCTACGCGCTGTTCTGAAGGAATCTACACAAAGACTCTTCAAAGCTGCATCCCCAACAGGATTCCAAATCTCAGATATTCTCCCCTCAGTACAAAAATGGCTGTGAGCTCCTCCAGCACTTCAAGTATTATCTTTGGTAGACACTGCAGAGACTCTTGCACTGCAGCCATTCTGCTGTACACACCTGTAGAGAGCAGCTCTTCCAAGAACTCCCTGCCAGGGCAGGTGCTAGCAAATGCAGGATCTCAGCTTTCCTCCTGTGTCATTTTACATTGTGACAACTTTTAACAACAGCACTCAGATAAAGATGCCTTTTGTTTCTCTCCCCAAACAAGTTACCTCAGATCTGTAATAGGATTTTATTTGGAGTACATCACTGTGTGTAGAGTCTCAAAGCCTTGGGCAGAATAGATGTAGCGACAAGGTTGTCAGGGGATTTTTCCAGGAGCGCAGCCCCGTGCTGCGGCACGGAACCAAGGAAGACAACACTGACTGTTGAGCGTGAGGCAGGCAGCTGTGCTGTGCTCTTCAGCAGCCCTGCCTGGCTCCACTGTGAGGCTCCCAGCATGTGGCTCCAGCAAAGTCAGGCTTTACCAAACTGCAGCACAGGTTTGTATTCCTTCTTCTGACAGCCACCAGAGCCGCTTCAGGAGGGGCTTTCCACCACGCTGGGAAACAGCCGCAAGGAAAGAAACCAGTTGGCAGACCTGGCTCCATTTGCACCACGTGCTGTGCCCAGAGTCTAAGCAGTGCTGCAGAGCATTTTGTGCAGCAGGCTGGCTGCTGACGTGAGGACTCTAAACAACATCCTCAGCTCTAGCAGATTCATCGTGGCTGCCAAGCACGAGAGAGGGATCCCACTGCAGGAGTTTCCTTACCTGCCCAGTTTACCTTGGGGCAACTGTCTTTCACATAAGCCTGGTGCCACTGATTGGCACGGGGTTTCACAGCAGCACTCCTCTTAGGAGTGTGGCTCAAAGCTCAGCCCACAGTTTGTGGCAGCAACCTGTTGTACAAGACAGCTGAGCTGCAACACACTCTTTAACCAATGTTTAATTTCCAGCTCTGGTGCAGAATGTGAGATTCCTCATTGTGCTGTGGTACCACCAATTCCTGAAGCCCACAGTTAGGTACCGAACCAGACACCAAGAAGTTTAAAATGGGATGGAGATGCAGTTTGTAACTGTTTTAGGGGCCTCACTGGCCATGGATATGTGGAAAACTGGGAAAGACTTATGCAATCAACAGCCAGAACATTATCACCAGGGCCACAAACAGGAAGAGGCGGGAGAGGAACTGCTCATCCACATATTGAGGAGTCCCTGGAACAGCTGGAAAACAAAGCACAGAAACCAGTTCAATTCCTTCTTCATAATCATGTGTATTCTGAACATAATGTATTTATAAATACAGATATAGAAGGAACCTACACGTTGAGAAACTACTTGATGAGAACCTAATCCCATTTCCTAGTCTCAGACTGGCCAGCCATACTGGCAAATCAGAAGGAAGTTAAGCATCAGCTCCCCAAAGCAGGACTCTGCTAAACCTGCTCATGACTCAGAGCAGCAGGCAGCTCCAAGTCTGGGGATGGTGCCAAGCCAGCTTTGCGGCTTGGCTCACTGCTAACTGCTGAGCTAAGTTCACTGTTTCCATCCTAAGGTGTTTCACCACCTCTCCCTGCACGCTCCTCCCCATCAAAGGTGAAAATCCTCTGAATAAGGAAATGGTGAAACAGCCAAGACCAAGACAAGCAGGAAAAGCACAGAAGCTCTGAAGCTCAAACTGAGCCTTTCTGGAACTGCCCTACTGAACCACAGGTGGAGAGCAGACAAATGAGTAGGTGCAATTACAGCATCTATTTACATACTGCTCGGCTCAGTCACCCCTCCACACACATCATCAGTGCACACTGAAGCATAGTTTCCAGGCAAGTTAATTTGACCCAAGGACAGCAGAGGCAACACGAATATGGAATGAAGGATGTGTTTCCTTTTCTCACAAACCCTACACCATGTTACATGTTGAAGATGATTTGCCAGGCACATCCTGTCACAGAGGGAGTCCCAGAAAGTCCTGGGCAGTAGGTTATCTGGTTCAAACATGTAACCTCAGTGCAGACGGGAGGAGGTTTTCTGGAGATTACTTCAGTTTTAGAGAGCAAGGCCAGTACTTGGAGTAATGAAATATTTTTTCTTCATTAAAAACAAGTTAAATCATTTCACCAGGAAGTTACTGCCTGTGGAACAGTTTTTCCATGCACTTCTGGAAAAGGGGCAGGTTTTGCTGTCATTATTTTGTGGTTACAGGGCACCAGATTTGATTTTTCAGGAAATGGTCTTTTCCTGCCATTGCCAAGAGAAGAGTCTCCACACACCTCTATGGACTCCCCTTTACTTATAAACTCTAGCCCAATTTGTCTCAGTTCTCAAAGGGAGTCTGCTGGAATGCCAGAGACATTTGAGTTAATGGGGAGAAGTCTCCTGTGCCACTGTCCCTCTCCAGCTCTACTGTGCTCTCAGGAGGGCCTTCAGCAGATGACAGGGAAGCGCCAAATGCGCCTTTCACACGGGCACTTGTACAAAACTTCCTTGCCAGGCACTGTGCCCTCTTCAGAGTACTGTCCCTCATTTTCTGTGCACAGCACTGATGTACTTCACTGCTCAGGCAGCTCTGTCATTCGACAGGGTGAAAGGGGCTGGTGGCAGCCCCTGGGAGGGCAGGAGTGCACTGTACCTGGAGGTGGCCGCCCATCGTTGATGTTGAACGCCGTCGCAAATATGCCAAAGGGAAACGCCCCGATGCCGAACGACATCTGGAACCCACCATCGCCGAACCCAAAGCCCTGGAACCCCTGCAGGGAACAAAGCCAGAGGAGGAACAAGACACCAGCCATGTAAGGCCTATGGCAGCTGTTTGGTAGAAGTGCAGGCATTCCCTCTCACTGGCTTCTGACAGCTGAACAGGTGCCATGCTGCCTGGCGGCTCCTGGCATGCCACACTACTCTAAATACCTCTTTGTTCCTCTGGCTTGAATGTGTTTTACACAGTGACAAACTTACCAGAGCCACCCAAAACTCCTGAGAAAATGCAAACTAGGAACCACAGCTCTTGCTTGAAGGCAATTAGCAAAAGCACTTAGTAATGTTTCTCGACTTCAAACAGCACACACTGCTAATACGCTCAAGTTGATAGCACCAGTTCTGTTCAGTGTCTTAAGAATGTACTAACAGTTATCAGCCATGTAAGAAAGGCATTGTAAAAACATTCACCTGCACTGATTTTCATGATACATCAGTTAAACATTCAGTAAAGTGACAAACTGCCAGTAGGATGCAGAGAGCATTATAAAGAACAGTACCAAAAAAGTTAATTTACCAGGGGGACTCTGGTTAAGGTGTCAGATAAAGTCATCTAGGGCAGGAATGCAAGGCATAAGGAAAGGAGGAAAAAAAGAAAAGTTACAACGCAACAGCATTGACCCTTCCAGGTTACAGACTAAAACACCACACCAAGTCAGATCAGTCTTCTCAACCTAGCTGACTGCTACTGTGTAAAGGCAGGGCAGTAGCTAAGACCCATCCACGCACCAGTCTGAGCTCTGCATCACGTCTGAGCCCTGACGAGGGCTGGCAGCTGCCCTGTTGTGTAATCCTGCAAACTGGCCTCATCTCACAACTCAAACAGTGAAGCCAGTTCCGAACAACTCTCTGGTCTATCACCTCCCAGCAGTGGGAGGACAGAGATGGTTTCACTCATAATAAAAGGCAGACATTTTTGGGCAGATCCTTGATTCGAGGAGATAGTCTTTGATTATGAGTCTTCACTGGCGTCCAGCTACCAGCTCTCAGAGACAGCAAAGCTCTCTGCACGGCAGGCCCTGCACCCCCATCAGGAAACAGGGCAGCATCACTGCTGCTGTGTCTTCATACCAGATTCCTCTGACCTAGGGCAGCATCAGCTAAAAGGTTCAAACAAGGTATAGCAGCTGATTTAATAAGGAAAATCCCTAGTGAGAGAGAACCAAGTTCCCAGTACAGGCAGCACAGAAAGGTTCCTTAATCAGAGCCAGCGGAGTTGTTTGCTTGAAGCACGAGGTACAGCAGCACCCTCCAAGGAGACGAGGCTGAGTTACAGGGCAATGTGCCGTTGTTTCATCAGGCCATACTGCAATGGTGCTAAAGAACGTCTTGGTCTGTCCTAGTGGCTACTCCCACAGCTGTTCAACCTGTGCCAGCTGCTCTTTACAGTCACCCAGTGCAATCTCCTCAGCAGAACCACAGGGTCCTCTTCACATTAACACCAATCCAGCAGGTATCTGCCTTCTTTAGCTGGTAAAGCCATGGTCCAGGCACATCCCAGAAATGTCAGAAGCAAGTGTCAGTGCCAAAAACCAGGTTCACACATGGATTATCTCCATTATAGGTATAGTTTGACAGAAATGTCCTTCCACGAAGAACACCCATAGCAAAGTGTTCCCTGTACTTATAGATGGAGAACAACCATGTACAAAGAGCATCACTTCCAGCAATGCCACACAGGGCTGCCTGCAGCACAACTCAAGTCAGCTCACTCTTTGGGATGCTGAAGAATGCTATAGGGATGGAGTCTGCTGCCACACCACAGCTATCAGTTACTCACGAACAGTCTACTGAGGGTTAGTAAACAATGTAAGCTGAAGGACCCTCACACAAGCCCTCAAGCACACACATGTCCTCCAGGGTGAGCAAACAGCACCTCCACTACAAACAACTCTGCTTGTGTGCATTTTCACTTACCCCTCTGTTCTCTGGCTCAGGTCTCTGTCCTTGGGGTCGTGGAGGAGTTTTCTCTCTGTAGGAATTTGTGAAATTAGGTCAAGTGCAAATATATTCATGACAAGAGTATCTGCAATACCCTGGCTAGTAAGACAGAACAGAGAGCAGCTCTCACATGGCCATGCTGCAGCAGAGCTGGAGGTGTGCTCAAGTAGCCCACCCACTGTAGAAGCCTTCAGCATTGCTGAATACATTACTGCACTCTGCACTAACACAATCCCACTGCAGCACTAGCAGCTGAAAACATCAACACTTTATATAAGCTTTTCTCCAGTCAGGTAACACTCATTGCAACCTGCCACATGTAACTGGCAATTAACATCCACATTGAATTAAAATAAATTACCAGCTGAAGATGTGCAAACCCAGGCCCCGAAAAAGCCAGAAACATTGGGCAGAAATTGCAGTATTTCAGCTTGTGAATGCAGCACTCTGTCAGCTCCGTCTTGAGACCTTAAACTGAAGTTTCGTCTTTAGTATCTTACAGTAACAGCTACATTTAGGCTTCTCACCTGGGGTCCTGCTGCCCAGTGCTCCCCCTTCCATACAGAGGAATTACTTTATCTCGGCTGATTCCTGCTTTGCATACAGGGCACACTTGTCTGTTTGGCCTGGTCTCTAGCCACTAAAAGAAAGGGAATTTTAAGAAAATTGTAAAAACCCACAAAAACACCACACAAACCTCATCTGCAGGCAAGCAGAGTAGCAATTTCTTAGACAGCCATGGAGCAAAACATTGCATACTGCCCTGAAGCAGAGCTGGCACTGTGGCACCCCACTGGCTGATCTGCACAGAACTGCACTGCAGTAAAAGAGGAAGAAATAACCAGCAGCAACAGTCCTGCACAGGCCTCTTTTCATCCATCTCTTCCATCATGGCACCACAATGTAGAACGTGAGACACGCACAAAGAAGCACACTGAGCACTTCAGCCTGCACACTGACCACTAGAAACTGCCTACAGTAATTCTGCTGACAAAACTGGGAGCACTCAGTGTTTAAGAAACTCAAAAAAACAGGAGGCAAGTGGAACAGAATCTCAGTTTCCTTTAGACGATGACACGGTATGGCACATAGGGTTGCATTAGCAGGCTGCCACTGCCCTGGAGAGAAAGCAGTGTTGACGAGGGGGATACTCCAGAGAACCAAGTGCTTTATTGAGCAACATGAGCTGATGAAAGACAAGGTAAAATGAAACCTGCTTACCTGGTGTAAACAAGGCCAGCTGTGAGCATTCCCAGGACAATTTGTTCACGGAGCAGAAAGAGAGGAGAAAATAGAATTAGTCACTGGCAACTTAATCTGACAAACACATAAGGTGTACCATGGCAAGCACAGCTTGGAGACAGCAGAACCCTGGCATCCAGCTGGGCCAGTTCCACAACTGCCCATTAACACCACTTCTGAATGCACAGCCCCGGTCCGACCTGCACTGGTCTAGTCAGGTTGTGCAAGCTAAGTTACTAACGTGATTCTCTGCTTATCACCTTTGATCCCTGGGTCCTCATCCACACCAAAGGGCCATAGAGAGGCTTAATTCATCTCAGTGTTTACCGTACAGACTTTCCTGACACCATGAAAAGATATCCCTGAGCCAAGACACATACGAAGACGATGCCAGTAATGACATTTCAGGACCTTAAAAGAAGTCATACAAGGCACATTCAGCTAAAACATCAGCCACATACACAGAACCACACAATAACTCAAACTGGACAGCACCTCAGGTGGCCTCTAGCCCAACATGAGCCTCAGAGCATTCAGATACTCAGAACAGAGAAAATTCCCATTACACAGAACTACTCCTGAGTTAATTCATCAGCTTCAAAAGGGTCAAAGACAAAGCAAGCTACAAGATGAAACTGCTAAGCAGCCATCTGCTTTCTGAGTGGGTTTGATGACACTGCTCAGACAAGATGCATGCTATTTTTTAAGGTTCTATTCTTCCAAACCCCTTTGTGCCATAATCTAATTTTATCTTACTATGCCATCAGCAAGTGATTTTCCATCTCATCCTGAAATAAAGGCCTACATTTTCAGATGTTACATACACTCACACAGCAAAGCCTCTTTCAGGGCTCTTAATAATGAGAATAATTTAGCCTACTGTGTAAAATAAACAAAAGACCCCCAAACATTTGGTCAATTCTTGGCAGCCTCTCAGTGTTCAAGTAAGAGCATCTTCGAGACCAGGTTACCCAGCGAGAAATGCTGCATGCTCCTTAGATTTGTGCAGTGCCCTCCCAAGTCAGATGACACAGCTGCAGAGTTAGGATTACCCCTGCAACACCAGAGGAAAAGAGAAACAGCCCAGCTGTGAAAGCTTCTTAGCTAATTTAATCGTTTTTATAGTTTCAAAGGGAAAAAGAGCAACCTTTAGAAAGTATGAAAAATAGTTTGGTCTCCACAACCTGGTTTCAGGTGCAGATTTAGGTACGCACAGCTTAGACTGGAATTCAGATCTAAACAAGATACCTATGCAGCACATAACCAAGCTGCTGGCAGACACCAGTCTATGTGGAGCTGCTTCTTGGTTTGCTTTCACAGAATAACCCAGAAGAATAGGAGGTTTAAGATGCAGGCAGCCCACCACGTAGAAAGTGAGCAACTGAGCAGCAAACCCAGACTGCTCCTGAACCAAACCCATGGTCCTGACTTGTTTTATACAAGACATTTAATTTGACACCTAGATCTGCAGAAGCCAAAGGCCTTCACTGATCAGCAGCAGGGTGTTTGGGATTATGGGGGGCTGAGTCCTCACCAGAAGAGATGTCCACACAGGCTGATAACTGCGTCCTTGGCAGTGTCTAAACAGATGTTACATTCAAAAGTGTTGTCCTGATTAGCACTGTCCCCAGCACCGTTACTGCTGCTGCTGCCACTGGTCCCCCCAGTACTGGAGCTCTTTGTGGATGTAGAAGTCGTGGATCCTTTGCTCGCCATCCTAAAGAACCACTCAGACCCAAGGTCAGAAATATTTTCCTCTTGGAATCCTGGCAGTGACAAAGGGGGAAAAAAGAAAATTCAAACAATGTCTTGGCATTCGAACACTGCGTTCTTGTCCTGCTCCACACTGGCAGTGACTTATCTATGAAGCATTTGAATCCTGTTGTTGATGGGTTTAGTTTAACACAGCCAAGAGAGCTTTTTTTAGAAACTAAGCTACTTTAGAGTCCTGCAGTAGGCCCTGGCTGATACATGACCTATATTTTCATCTTTCTGATAAGCAACTGAGAGTCACAGCCAAAGCAAACCCAGGGTTTTCTCCTAAATGAGCTCACCTGTCATGCATGCTCCTCCAAACATTCCACCTACAGTCTGAAACAGGATTCAATCGTGAAGCAATTCACAGTTTGGACAGACTGGCTTAGTGCATGCTTCTAAGTGCTGTGCTGACGAGTTTGGGACATGAATGACAACATCAGCAAGCCAAGACGGCTCAGCACTCGGTTTGCCTCTGCAGCAGTCGGCTGACAGGATCATCATTCTGAGGGCTCCAAACTCTCAAATGTTTCTAATCTAGCCGTAATGCAGAAGTACTGCAAATTTCACGTTAAAGTGCTTTAATTTTACTGACATGCTTTCACCCCTCAATAATGTTTACTATTTCAGTAGCAACAACCTCCACAGGCTAATTCCTTCATATGCAATCTCCACAGTACCCAAACCTGTAAGACTCAGAACAAGGCATTTACATCTCCAGAAACACTGACAAGATTTTCAATCCAAGAACTAAGAGTTTCAGCAATTGCAGAAATTAACTGACCAGAACAAAAATCTTTAAAATATTCCCCTGTGCTTTCCAGGAAACTCTGTCATTGTGTTGCTGCTGCAGAGATAGGAATCCTAAGATAAAAGTGGTGAGAGAGAACCAGGTCATTGTCTGAACTCTTCTCAAGTGTACAAACAGTTTAGCATTTTAAAAGGGCAGTCTGAATTTTTCAGAAGCTAATTTCTTAGTAAACTTACCGCACAAGCATTAAAGGCTTTCCTTAGTGCTCCCTCTTCATGCCAGAGCTGAAGCACAGGTGCAGAGCCACCAACTAACTGACAACAGCTTTTGTCATGCAATGCAACCCCACCGAAGGCTCAAGAAGGCCCCGTGCTCAAAGCTGCCGCTGCAGGAAGTGCCCAGCTGCAGCAGGGCAAATACTCTTTTGCAGAGCTTTTTCACCCACTTACATCATTTTGCACGGAGTCCCAGGAGGGCAGCTTTGTACTCATAGATGCTGTACTTCACACTGCTCCCAGCACTGCTGACTCCCAGCATTTCACACCATGACTTCATTTAGACTCAGCAGCACCACAGCTCATCATACAAAATTACAATTCCTGCTAGTTCAAGGCAAGTGGAAATGCTGCCAGCCCAGAAACTACACACAGCACAGGCTTGGATTTTCACACGTCCTCACTAACAATCTTGAAAACTTACCAGCTGGGACCTAGACAGACTTGCTGGGAATTAACATCTTCAGCAAGTACACCTCCTTAAAACCAAGAAATGCAACAGGTTGTAAAAAACACCAGCATCATTTCATAGAGCAAGCACAGGAAATGCCTGCCTCATGTCTTGGCAGGTAGCACAGAGAAAACATCTAGCAGACAAAAATAAATTCATTTATGTGTCCCTAAAACAAATATGGGCAAATAAGGTCCCTTTATCCAAACTATATTCCATGCATGTAACACCAGAAATCTAGAGACTTAAAGAATTCAACTCTGTGCCTTCACACCTACTTAAAGCCTCTTAACTTTTAGTAACTGTGAAAAATAAACAGATCATTGAGTTGTGAAGGACGATAAAGCTGTCCACAGGGCTATCAGTAATGGAATGGAATCAAGATGGCCAGAGCAGAATCAGTATCAAAATGACAGAACCCAGGGGGCAATGGATCTGCTCTCCTAGAGAAAGCTCGTTCCTTAATCTGTACTGGGAACCTTTCCTTATTACTTCTCCAGAGGCTGACTGAGCCTGATGACTCACTGGGGTACAACCAATTTACAATATCCACAATACACACAGTAACAAAAAAGCCTCCTCAAACATTGGCTCTTGCACATTGGACAGTGTTCAACATAGCCAGGGTCGTGAGAGGTGCTGCTGGGGCCTGTGCATCTGCCAGCCATGCTGCACACAGAGAGAGGAGGGAGCCTTAAACTGCATCCAGTGACTAAACTTCACTTGATAACCAGAGCAGGTGTCACTGCTGAGCCTCCTCTTTGAACCCCAACAGAAGAGTGTAAATGCAAATTCAGCTTGTTCTGAGTGGAGAACAAGATCACAATGGTTGAAATGTCCCTTAACCTAATTAGACTGAGGCAAAACTTTTAAGGGAAAAAAAAAATCTAACAGCACAAGCAAACCACAATTTGAAAACCCCCAACAACCAACACATCAGCCCAAACCAGACCATTTTCACTCCCAGGTCAGAGGGGAGTATACTAGGACGTAACATGACCTTTGAGATGACATGAACAGAACTGAGAGACGCCAGTCTAAGTTTACTAAATGCCTGTCCCTTAGATCAGGGCCAACCCTAGACACATGAGGAGCAGCAAAAAAAAAGGAGTGAAAGGATATAAAAAAAATCAGTTCTGATCTAACTGCAAACATGCAAAGATTTTTTTTCATTTCTTGATTCTTTGCTCCCCAGATGTTTACTGGAAAACAGTACTCTTGTTGCTTAAAAGCCATCTATATTAGCTGTCTGTCTTCTTTAATGATGTAACCTATGATATCCCCACAGGTTGTTTGGAGAACTACTGCATCACTGACATTTAATACATCCAAGAGTCAAGAGCGGTAACAGGTGGATGGTTAATAAACAAAGAGTCCATTTTCAAGTAGTCTTCCCAGTACAAATGTCTGAAGGAGCATGAAAAAGACACGGAATTGAAGATGCTGAGGGCTCCAGCACAAGAGCTACTGAGCTGCATGAAGAACAAGCATGGCTGAAAGAGGTGGCAAAACCAGACCTCTGAGGAGCGGATGGCACACTGGGACCCCAAAGCTGCACAACAATGCAAGCACAGGAGGTCCATGAAGGAAGTGAAGGAAACTGGTATGGTCTGTGTACTTTGTGTAAATAATGTGTTCAGATCTCACCACCAGAAAGAAATTTTACCCATATGCTCAATAACGACATCTACAAATGCACACCAGGCAAACATGAGCTGCAGGATTACTGTCAGAGCTCACACCTCTCAGCTCAGCACATGAAAAGTGACTGTGTTTGCCAAAGCACACTAACCTGCCTCTAAGAATAAAAGAGAAAGACTGCAGGACAGACTAGGAGACTTCCCACCACGAGTTAAAGCATACCAAAAAATTCATTGGAAACACAGCAGATGAACAATAACTCAACCCGAGAAAGCCAAAGGGAACACAGACTAGAAGCTAATGTCACCTGTACCAAACTTTGTGAAAGACATGTTCCTAGCACTACAACATCAGACTGCTTGAAGCACTGACTTCTGAATTTTCTTTCAGGAGCAGTGATAAAGTTCTGATAAGGATACTGGACTCTGGCTAGTTTATTAATAACTCTCCATGTTTATTCCACTTTGCACTACCTAATACACAGCCACGACATCAAAAGAAGAGCACTGCTGGATGTAAAATCCCAGTAGGCAGACACTTTTTCATCTGTCCTTCCTAATGGATCTTCTTTCGCCTAGGATTAACGATATTGAAACAATCCAAACCTCATTTGCTTCTGAATGAAGTTCTGATTTACTTTCTGTACTTTGTGCCATTGAAACCAGAAGGAAAACTTGTCAGGTTCTTTCTGTTGTCGCTGCAGTCACAAGGTCATTTTCAGGAACGCCTGACAGATTTTACCAACATTAGAAATCCTGTCTAAATCTAAAAATATTATCCAGGTTTATATAAATGCCCATTCCTAAGTTTAAGGCCGATCTGGTTCTTAACCTGGCTGGACATCCGTACAACTACCGGGGAACTCTAGCTGGCAATTGGTGACAGCCTAGAAGAAAGGACGTTTGCTTCCTGACAGTCACTTCTCTGCATTCTTAAACACAGGACTGAAGCCCGAGTGTTAATCATTAAATACACCTTTATCTCTCACTACCCTTTCACTCTGACTCCCCAGAATGTTACATTTTAACACCTCAGAAACATTTTCCCAGCTCACCTTTTAGTTTCCTGTGCCCTGCAGAGCACTACAGATCTGCCTTGCAGGGTTCCCACCAAGGGGTCCCGACACAGGAGCCTCGCAGACCTGCGCGCCCTTGCCTGGCCTCATCTCATCAATTGGGAGTCTGCAACCTACGTGCTGCTAAGTCGCTGCTTCCAGGACGAATGCCCAGCTGAAAGGCTCTCCTGGCAGCTCTAAGAATTCAACCCACCTCACAAATTCAAGGGGTCGGTACGAACGGACAAAATAAGCATGCAATTCAAGTAGTTGTTGGGGCTTTTTTTTTTTTTTGGGGGGGTGGGGTGGTGGTGTTTAACCATTCCATGAAAGTATAATACAGATGCCAAAAAAACATTGCACAAACCTTTAGACAAAGATTTTATCCTCTTACCTCATAAACTCCAAAGGGAAAAAAAAAATAAAAGAAAACGGATCTAGCCAGTTGGGTAACACCGCCTGAGCGTTTTCCTGGTTCAGAGTGTTGTGTAAAATATTAAATGCCCTTTAAGTGGGCTAACCGGGTTAGCAGCGAAATGTCAAAATGCCATACAACCGATAAAATAGTTCCGACGGGGTTTAAGCGGGAACAAGCCACTCCCGGCAGAAAAAAGAACACGGCACACAGCAGAAGCTGAGGCTTCGCCACCATACCCAGGGCCACGGCGGCGCTTCTCCTGGCAGAGCTCCCAGCTCGGCCGCACAGCCAGGCGGCCCGAGGCACCGGCCGCTGCGAGCGGGCATCTCGGAAGAAAACGCTGGCAGGCAGCGCCCGGCCCTGCGCTCCACGGCGGCGGCGAACCCTGGCCGCAGCTCTGTCAGCGAGGGCGGCACACCCCGGGCCTGCCACGGCGCTGGGACCGTGGGGCCAGAGCCGGAACCGGGCTGGCCGAAGTCGGGGCTCGGCTCCCACGGCGCCCCCGCCTCTCTACGACACCACGCACCACCACCCTCCCGCCTCGTCCGGTTCAGACGGGGGCCGGCGGCTCCGGGCTTCCAGCGGCCCCCGGGGCACAGCTTGCCCCCGGCCCGCCCCCCTCGACCTCAAAGCCGCCGTCCGGCCCCAGCTGCCTCCAGCTCTCCACCACTAGACTGGATCCGCTCGGCTCAGCTCACCACGGGCCTCGCTGCTCCCCCGCGGCAGCCCCGAGCCGCGGAGCCGCTCCACTGCCAGCGGCCGCCGTCACCTGATCGCCCGGAAGCCCGGCCCCGACGGAAGGGACCTACCTCCCGCCGCCGCGCCGGGCCGCGGGGCCGCGTTCCGCCTGCGCGGGCCTTTCCTGGGCTGCCGTGCGGGGCGCCGCCGAGGAGTGTCCCAAGCTGGGCGGTGGGGCTCCCGAGGTAGGGGCGTTTAGCGCTGCCTCTGCTTTCCCCAAGCTCTCCAGACCCTCCGTCCTGTTGTTACCTCAACAAGGGCATCCGTTCGGTGCGAACCGCTGGGGCTGGTTCGGTCACTACTCAAACCCCCAGTCCGGGCCCTCCATGGGACTCTTAGCTCCATTTCTATTGTAGCCTTGCTGCCTGCTCCCGTGAGGCGCTGTCCTACCTGCTCTGGCAGGGTACTTGCTGCCTGTGAACATTTCTCACACAATGCAGGCCACCCCCTTTCAGCAAGATGCAAAAGCAGCAGGGTTTGGCACAGCTTTGGATTCAAGCAAAAAATTGTCATCTCAGTGTAGTACTGGATGAATGAGAAGTTAACCAGCCCCAAAGGTACAAATGGCATCCTCCAGATGCTGACTAAACCAGCGATAAGCTTGTGAAACTTGGACAGGCTCAGTCACCATCTATGTCTACAGTCATAAGAATTTCATCATAAAAAAGGGAAAAGTGTTGATTTTTGGTAGCAGAATCCTAAGTAATGCTCAGAACAGTTGATTTTGTTTACGTACTACCTAACTAAAGGAACCTGAACAGCAATACAATGTAGCCAGGGAATATTTTTGGTGCCCAGTGATAGTTTTAACATTTCCCTGATGTTTTAAGGCTCATAAGGATAGAATTCCATTCCTGTGCATTTTTTACTCTTCTGCACTCAGAAAGTGTGGGTTTTTTTTAATGGAAAAGATCCAGAGAAAGGTGATGAATAAGGCTGGATGAATGGAAAGGCTGCGAGACAAGGTAAGAATGAAAATGCTAATCTTGTTTACAACTAAGGTTAACAGGATGGGAAGAGTCTTATCTAAACCAGTAGGTCAGCTGGAGAATATACATGGGTCACTCAGATTTACTGCCCTTGACAAAGAATGACATTGTGTGGCAATGGCAAGTGATGACAGGGAACACTTTAGTTGCTGAAGCTAAGAAATTGGCTTTCAAAAGGTCACATATCAAAAGCAGGTAGGAGCCTGGGTATTCTAATGCTGCTGTGCAAGTCGTTCTTTGGTGTAGCTGGCAATTACTTAGAGAGAAGCTTGTGCCTGGGTTGCCAGTTCATTTTAGTGTTGTGCATGAGAATAAATTATTGTGATTGATTCACTTTTTCACGATCTAAGTCACACAATGTTGATATTTATGGTACACACAAGCTTTCTCCCAAAATTCTTGATTATAGAATCCATACGTATAGCAGCAATCCAAACTGAAGCTTTCAGTGTTTTTTTCTCATCAGCTCTCCCTAGTTTACTTGTGTTTTCAGCCCAATGGTACCTTTACTCCATCTTGGAATACTCTTTCTTCCTTGAAATTTCCATGCCAGAGGTCATCTGTCTGTGGCCTTTTGGCTTTGTTCAGCAAGAGCCCTTTCCAAGAGCATCTTCTCAGTTCACTTTTCTGTTTTCAACACCACACCAGCAAGGTGGGAGACCATGTCGCTATTTCTGCTATGTGACAGGAGTACCTCAGCAATCTTATCTCTGGAATTGGACATATTTCAAGGAGCAGGCCCAGAAGAACACTGAATTTTGCCTGATCTACTTGAGTAAAATGGGCTTTGAAGCATCTGGCACTTGACATCTGTGAAGGCAAAAAACTGAGCTGAAGCACAGTCATGATCTGTCACAGAAATCCCCATGCCTCTGATGGTCAATCAGAAGGTAGTGGCCAGGGGAGTGGCCTTAAGTTGTGATGAAAGATCCATCAAGGCAAGCTGAGTCAGAGCACTAAGTGAAACATCTCCCATGGCAGGGTTGAGTTAAAAATCCATGTCTTTCTGGAAGCCAGTTTGTTGTGCCTGGAACTTGTCATTCCTCATTCATGGCCAGTGCAGTGGCATGGGCAGAGAACATGAGTTTTCTTTCTCCTGCCAGAAGCAAGGCATTAGATGCTTGCCTGATATATTGTAGGTATCTTAATGAAGCTTCTGTGTCTCTCTCTTTTCTTACCTTCTTTTGAAAAATTACTTCCTGCATCAGATGGATCCCATTACGTTTGTGTGGTAGATTTCTGTGCTGCCTCCAACATCAGAATGCCCAACTCTGCAGTTGCAGTGCTGTCAGTCAGTACTTCTGCAGCAGGATGCTGCCACCTCAGAGGTCAGCAAACTTGGGAAGGTTTCATTCCAGTTGCACAAGCTTCCTACACATTTACCCTTTAATGACATCCATGGGCACCGTTCTTGCCAGTAGCACAAACCCAAGAACAGGTGGTGGGACATAGCAGTTGGGTCCCCTCGCTGCCCTTCTGGGGTTTGTCAGCATGGCTGGCACTGGCAGCACCATCTGTCCTGCTCTGGTACAAATGCCCAGTGTGAATGTTCCCTCGTGCGATGTCTCACAGGCCTGCATACGACACTTGGCTCCTCGCAGTTGCTTTCGTTTGTGTTCTAAGGCTTCCCCAGGTTACTGGAAGGCCTCGTCCGCACCGTTGCCGCTCTGCTTTTCCCGTGAGCGCAGCCTTCACCCGCCCACTTTCACGAAGAAGTGAAGCAGCCGCGTTTGGAAAGCCCTGGACGTGGCCGTGGTAGCCCTCAATGGCCGCTGCAATTCCCGTGTGAGGCCGCCTCGGCGGACTGCAGCCCCCAGCCTGCCCGGGCCGGACGGCAGCGCCCATCGCCGGACTGCAGCCCCCAGCCTGCCCGGGCCGGACGGCAGCGCCCATCGCCGAACTGCAGCCCCCAGCATGCCCGGGCCGGACGGCGGCGCCCATCGCCGGACTGCAGCCCCCAGCATGCCCGGGCCGGACGGCGGCGCCCAGCGCGCTCCGCGGCTGCCCTGCCCTGCCCTCAACATGGCGGCACCCGGAGACGGCTCCGGCTCGGACTCCGACTGGGACTCGGGCAGCGGCGGCGAGGCGGCAGCGCGGTTCCGGGAGGCCGCCTGGGACTGCGCTGTGCAGGCAGCGGCGGTGCGGACGGAGCGGCGCGGCGGTGAGTCTCGGCGTCCGGCTGGGCTCGGTTGCTGCCGAAGCTCTGCGGCCAGCCCTGCCCTCCCCTCCCCTCCCCTCCCCTCCCCGGGGACAGCGATGGTCAGGCGGGCGCAGCTCTCAGTCGCGGGGCCGCTTCGGGGGTCCAGGCGGAGTTCTGGGAAAGGAGCTCGGCCTGGCCCTGCCGGCGGCCCCTTGCGCCGCGGCGGTGCGCGACCTCTTGCCGGGGCCAGAGCCTCCTTCCGGGCTGGGCGGCTGCTAAGACCCGGCGGCTGGGAAGCTGCCTCACGGCACTTTTCCTGGGCAGGCCGGCCCGGATTGCCTCTCGGGCCTGGTCCTTTATGCTAATAAAGCACTCGTGCCCGAAGCGGGCCCGGGCAGGGCCTCCTTCTCTGAACTTGCCTTTACTTATTTTCTTGTCAGGTGGCTTTACGAAGGACCAGTTACACTCTGCTCAGCCTAGCCTAAGGTATTTTTACTTCTGGTTTCACATACAGCTTCCAACTGAAGAATAAAAAAGTATGTTGTGTTTGTGCTACTTAGAGTTAATGCCTGCAGTTAATGCTTCCTTCTGGGAAGGCCTGTTGGGGTTTAGGAATTAGCCCAAACCTACTCTGAAATGCTGCTGAATTTGGGAAAGCAATTGTGGTTTTAAAGTACATTTCGTATCCCTGGAGCAGCAGGGGGAGGCAGAAGTTGAACACCTATCACTGCTGTCAGTTACAGCATTGGTTCCAACTGTCAGGAATCTCCCAAACTCTACAAGTGTTCCATGGAGGGATTAGTAAGTTACATATTAAAAAATGTACTTTTCTTCACCAAATGTTGCAACTGCAAAGGCAAGCACTCCTCAGCTGGAAAGCAGCAGCTGAGATAGGAGCCTTGCAGTGGAGGTGATGCTGCCCTTAATTTGCAGCCTTCTGTAGGCTCAGCTTTGAAGGCCAGGCAAATGAATCAAACTCACTCTCCTGGAGCTGATTTTGCATGAATTGTGGCAACATACACAGGGACTGTGTGTAAGAGAGGGAGTGGGTGGCAGCATTCAGCTATTACAGTGAGCAATAGCACCCAACTGCTCTTATGGAAAGGGCTCAATAACATTTACCTGCCTCTTGGGAATGGAACTGTTGCTACTGAGCTATTTTCCATCTTAGCGGTATTCCATGTCAACTGTGAGCTGATTACAAGAGGATAGGAGATTTTCCAATCCCTTATCTCCTGTTGGGCTAAGAGCAGCAGATGTTATCAGCCTTGAAAGAGATAATCATATTCTTATTTTAAACAGGTGTGAGGTGAATGGTCATGGTGAGGATGGAAATGAGATACAGACAACACCAGAGTTCAGAGCACATGTTGCAAAGAAGCTGGGAGCAATGCTTGACAGGTATTGGCATGCAATCCTAAAGGAGCTTGTCCTGAGGGTCAACTACCCCCATGCTTTTGTGTGTTGAAAATAGGAAATTCAAGATAATTTAAAGGCTGTCAGGAGAATCTTTCATTTATTCTTATAACCTGAACCAGTGCCTGGTTCAGGGTTGTGCTGGCAGTATGCCTCTGACTGGGCTGCCACCCTCTGCCTTTATTGTGTCAGTGTGGCCCTTGGGAGCTGTAATTTCTGATGGTCAGAGCTGGCTTCAAAAATGCTGCTTTTAGGTCATTCCTGTGGCATGTGTTGCTGAGGAGACCAGACATGATCTGCTTTAAAAGCAGCTTCACTAAGAAAAAGTACCAAGCCATGTGTCATCTCCCTCCACTCCTGTTGCCTATGAACACCCAGCCTGGGTTTACTCTGCACAACCCTGTCTAAGCTCTGCCTGGGCTTTTCTGTTTAGTGTCATCACCGTCTTGAAGGACTCATCAGAACCTTCCCAGACTCCTCTGCAAGAGTCTGACTCTGCAGCTGATGGTGAGTGCCAGACACTGTGGCTGTTGGGTGAGATTGTTCAGTGGTGACGAGTGGGGTGGATCTTGGCTGGTGCCAGCTGCATGCACAGCTGACTGGTAAGCATTTGCAGCAGATGATTGTATCTTGGTGACCCTGAAGGCTGTTCCTGGGTAGCTGTGGTCTTTGTGCCCTATGTCCTCCCAGACAGTCCCAACTAACTACTGTCAAGCACTGTGACAAGGTAGTGACAGCAGTGGGGCTTCCCAGGAAAAGGCTGTTGGTTACTTTGTGGCTAAAATCTTCCTTTGCCTGTTTCAGGCTTTCGCCTTTTCTCCTCTTCTGTCCCCGGAGACTCTGGGATATTGCAGCCTCGCCCCACAGTGAGGGGACAGCCCTCCAGCTCCAGGTGAGTGGGCTCAGCTGTTCTGCTCCCCAGGGATTCCTGCACCCCACACTGTGGCTGGGACTCTGGCAAGGGAGGCAGTTGAGAAGCATGTTTGTGACTCCTGTGCTGACTGGAGCAGATTTTGTGTGTGTTTGTTTCTGTTGGTGCTGGCAAACTAGAAATGTTGGTTGGAGTTCTTCCCCTCCTACTGTGTGTAAAGAACACCTTGGCTTCCAGCCTGGGTGAGTGCTAAGTGCAGGCTAACTATGCAGGACCAGAGCCTCTTTCTCAGGTGTTATCTCAGGTTATTCTGCTGTCTATGTTGAATCCGGGGCAAAAGTGTAACAAAGCTTCCTTTTGTTACCTTTCCAGTGACACAGACAGTGACCAAGAGTGGCAAAAATACCAAGAGGCTGCTGTATCAGCCACAGACATTCTAAAGCAAAGTGCTTTTCCTGCGCTGTCCCAGGATCACAGTCGGGCTAATATAGAGCACAGCCAGAAAAAACAGAAGAAGATTAGGGGAGAGAACAGTATTCAGAAGAAAATAATAGAGCCAGCAGAGGGGGACCAGATCTGCAGAGGTTTGCCACAGCTGGTATCTGCAGATGGACAGCGTGAGAGAGGGGCCAGCAGACGTGCAGACAGCTCAGTGTTGGCAGGAGGTGTGAAGAAGAAAAAGAAGAAGAAAGAGAAGAAGAAAGGAGAGTGAAGATTTTCCTCTGCAATGGAGAGGTGATGGTGAGGGTTGAAGGAGACTGAAGCACACCATAACAACCAGAGCTGCTGCACATGAGGGAAAGCTCCTGTTCTAGAACCTCAGTGGCTTGAAAGTCCAATGAAGTCACCTCTTGTGTTGCTAGCACCCTTAGGGAAGGAAACATTGTTCTCCTAGCACAGCAGTTCCAGTTCTCTGTGCTGCTGCTTGTAAGAGGACTGAACCCTGAGCACAGCCTTGCGTGGCAGAGTGATGTAATCACAGCTGCATCCCTCCCTGTGCCTTCACATGTGAAACCAAACCTTCTATCCTGGAGGAAGTATATGCTGAATGGCATTTGGTTTACATGGCAGTAGGTGATCAACTCCTTTTTATCTTCTCCTAGATGCCTACTAAGATTATCTCCAGCCTGTGGGCGACTCTTACTGAAAGCATCCTGCAGGTCCCTCTTGGTTTTTCCCCTATGACGATCATAAACATCTGTTGTCAAAACCTGGCCTGTTACTATTCCCTCTGTAATCTGCACCTCTCCAAAGCCTCTGCACATAAGCAGAGAGTGCAGTGAGCTTAGTCTAGCACTGTTAGAAGTAGGCAGTGCTGTTCACCTTTTGACTGTTGAAATTTCATCTCTAGCTTTTTTATGGCATTTGCTGTTATTAAATTCTGCTATGCTATCAGCCTCATCTGGTAGGTTTTGTACCATGGTGGCCTTCTTGCTGCAGTGGACATCTGCAGTTCCCTGTTGAGCTCCCCTGTGTCTTAACCTTGCAAGAGTCTTGAGCTTATTCTAGTCTCAAGGTTTTCAGCCGTTTCACAGCTGAAAGAAGAGTAACAAAGCCTCAGCTGGGGTTTTGTTTATGTCTGGCCAGTGACATACCAATGATGTGAATGTTGAGAGTAGAGGAGTTACGAGAATGGATCCTTAGGGCTAACCCCTTTCACTTAGTGCAAGTTAGACTCTTAGGTCCCAGAGGAGCTTTTTGCATGTCAAGAACTGCAGAATCTAGGCTGCAGGGGAGCTAGGAGTGACACATGGTCTGTCAGGTGAATGTGAAGGACACCTTTGCACAGAGCAGCTGAAGGAACTGCTGTAGTCTGTGGAGCATGGAAACCTCCCAGCTGTTGTGCAGCATCAGGGAGTGGTGAATGCCATTCCCTGGCTCCTTCAGCCAGGCACGGGAGATGGGAATTCCCATGGCTCATGTAGAGAATTGGAATCTCCTTGCTGCTGTTGAACTTTAATTTTTGATCTGCATTTAAAACAAAGCAGAGCTGTATCAAAAATAACCAAGCCATTTCCACTGGGACAGCATAATTTTAGAACAGGTTGTTTGGAACTGGGAATGTTTGGGACTTCTGTATTTAAAGGATTTGTAGCTTGTAGTCAGTGATCCCATACTGGCAGCTTTGTGCCAAACTGTTCCTGAACCTGCTTCTGGATGGTTTTTGTTGCAAGGTCAGGAAGCAAATTCAACCCCCTTGCCTCCAAGGAGTTCTCAGTGGAGCTTTGTTACAGCAAAGGTGAGTGTTGGAGAGGTGGTGTCCCTTCCTTGACAGCTCAGCTTGAATGGCTCAGTCTGCTGTTGGCAGGCTTGTGCAGACCCAGCTTGATGACGGGCTGAGCAAAGTCTAAGTCCCAGCCACACCTTGGCATTTTTGCCACACTGCATTCAGGTCCCTGTCTTGATGGGATTCCTTCTTGGGCAACACAAAAAGACATCTGGCTGTTCTGGGCTGGCTCTGGGGTTTGCTTGGGTTTTTTAGGGGCAGTGGATTTTAGCAGTGCCAGCATCATCTTTCTATGGCTTCTGTCTTGAGCCTGAGACATCTGCTGTCGTGGAGGAAGCTGAGGAAGGGATTCATATGAGGCAAGAGGGGCTGGAGGTCAGCTGAGCACAGCAGCCTCTCCTTCCTCTGAGGCAGTGGTGACGGTGATGGCAAACACAGCTGGAGCTGCTCTTGACAGGTTGCTGGTGGCAGTGGCCCCTGAGCAGCTGTCTCGGTTACTGAGTGGAGGATGCCATCTGCGTGGAGATGAAGGTCTCAATGACATTGTGAGTGGACGGCAGCAGCTGACTGTGGCTGTTGGTGGAGTCAGAGCTTTGGTACAGCACCAGGCTGCTGGAGGACACTGTCAAAGGCACAGACAGAAGTTAAGTGCACGTTGTCACTGCATTCCCCTTACGTGTGCACACATTTGCAGTGCAACTAAGCTCTCCTGGCAAGGACCATACCTCCTTTTCCTGTGTTGTGTGCCATTACATACCTAGCTGAGGTTCACAGCTACTCTGAAAACGTTGAGAGTGGCAACCTTCAGAGCTCAGTTTTGAGATTCCAGTCAGTTGTTAATGTCCTAGCTCATCCTTAAAACCCGTAAGGTCCATCTGCTGTTTCTTAATGAGGGGGTTGTGGGCTTTGGAGACCTAAAAAGTGCCCACCGGGCTGGACACCCCTGGACACTGATTTTTGTCAGTATTTTTTAAGGTTATTTTCTTCTGGATTCTGAAGAAGGGTTCTCTTTCCACTGTCTGGCCTTACACAGACTGTCCTCTGAATCTTCTCCCTCTACCATCTTTCCCACACCCCTGAGGCTGGCGGAGCCCTCTCAGAGAACTGTGAGCCCCAGTGACTCTTGTCTAACTGCATTTTACAGTGCTGGCAAGAGGTGGTTTAGGATCATAGTGGCTGCTGCTCTTACCAGCAGGGCTGGAGGTGAGGCGAGGGCCTGGCTGAAGGTGCTGGATGGTTGTGTCCTGGCTCTGTAAGTGTATCGTGGGTGCCTGTGACACTGGTGTGTGCATCCCAGACTCTGCATGGGTCTCCGAGTCAGGTGTGAATGCCTATGGAAAAGAAAGTCAGCAGTGCCTGCTTTCTGCATCCTTCCTAACAGGCACACAGAAGAGTGCACAGGTGCAATTCCAAGGAGATTAAACCCCCCTGGATGATGCAGTGTAGAGCCTCCATTATTGCAGCTGGTACCAGCCAGGCGAGAAGGTAAGAAAGGTATCCTGCTGGGATGCCATGGACCCTACACCCCAAAGCTCTGACAAGCAAGGATCTGCCTGCAAACTGGTGCAGTTGAAGGTGGGGGAACAAAGGCACATGCTGAAGGCTGTTACCTGTTTAGTTGGTGTCAGGTTGGTCAGGGTGCTGAGGTTGGCTGTGTCTGTGATCACCATGGTCTGTGGCAGGAGGCCTGTGTGTGTGTACTGGGCCACCTCGGGCTTGGGGCCATAGAGAGCTGTACACAAGAGACAGAACAGGATCAGGTGAGTGCTGGAGCTCTGCAGGGACTGCTCTGCCTAACTGGCCCTCCTCACACATCTGCACCTGCTGTCTATCTCCAGAACAGGGGGGTGGGGGCACAGGGAGATGAAAGCAATAGGAGAGAAGTTCATGGAGCAGCAGTAATGAAGGGAAGGCAGAGTGCTGCAAGGCCAGGGAGCTGCAAGGGCTCCAGAGCAGGCTGTGCTTTTGTGCTGTTCACCTGAGCAGGTCATGTCCTTACCGTGGGGGTTCTGTATCTGGGCCATAGTAGCCATGAAGGGGCTCTGGTTGATGTGACTCTGGACTTGCTGCATGAGGGGCTGCTGGTAGGATGGGTGCAGTTGCTGGGAGAACTGGACAGGCTGCAAGGTTGTGAGGCTGCTCCCCATGCTGTTTATTACAGGTACGCTCTGCGGCTGGGTCGAGGCCAGGCCTGAAAAACAAGTGCTGATGACAGCAGTGCCACACATTATAGGAGGAGCGTGGCTGCTCTGTAATAGAGGTGTCTGAAACGGGCATTGTGGCAGACCTCTCACTGCAGAGTGAATTTCGATCCTGCTTTTCAGGTGTTCTGTTTTTTATTTGTGATTTAGAATAGACTTCATACCTGTGAGAACAAAGAGGGAGTGTGCAGAAAGCACAAGGCAGACAGGTACCAGAAAGCCACCTCTGATCTCCAGGGTTTGTTGCTATATAGCTCACTTGCCAGTTTGGGGATAGCCTGGTACACTAGGTTCCACTGGGGAGGCCTTGCTCAGAGGTGAACTCAAAGCATCATCTCAGTGTCCAGCTCATTTGGTCCTTTTTTAATGGACCCTTTGGCAGGAGAGAGCCATGCTGCAGCTGTCCAGCCTCTGGGAAAGGAGGCCAAGTTCATTGTACTTAGACTGACCATAATGGAATTTGGACCACTGAGAAAGAGGTAGAAGGGTGCACACTTTGCTCCCCATTTCCTACAACTGTCCAGAGTCTGTTCTGTAAAGCAGCACTGGAAGATTTCCACTGTGTGGAAGTCTCCTTATTTGTCTAGGCACTGTAATCCTAGGTGTAAAGGAGGAAGTGGAAACTAGCTCACAACTGTCACCAGGGAACAAAGCAAGGTCTCTTTCTTCCTGGGCAGGAGACATAAGAGTGAATGAGATCCACTTTGGCAGTAGATTGGTCTTGGAATGACAGCTCATACAAGTCCAGGAAAGCTGTCCAAGTGAAACAGATAAACCCCAGTCACTACTGCAGTACTTTCCAAAGGATCTGTGCTGCTCTTGGCAGCAAGGGGAACAGGATGTTTCGTCTTTCAAGCAGTGTGAACATGCTTCAGCTTTCATGGCTTTAAGGAAGCACTACATTTATATTTGGAAAGATGCAGAGCAGCAGTGAACCAAAACATCAGCACAGGCATAGATTGCTCAAGTGCCTTGCTTTCAAGATGTGGGCTTGTGTGTGTCTGACTACTAAAGTGAGTGAGGAATATCTGCCTCTAATTCCATTGGTGCTTGGAGGAGTGCTGCTGAAGGAGTGCTTGGCGTTTGTGACAGTCTCTCCAGGGCTGCATCGCTGCCGGATTAGTGCCTTTTTCTTTGGAAATGAGACAGGGAATTCCCAGCCACACAGGGAGCTCTTTATCTGGATCCCCACAAGCTGAGTCAGTGCAGAAGGCTACTCACCTATCACCAGGGCAGAGGCTCCTGTGTTGGTGAATGCTGGCGCTAGGGATGAGGTCTCACCAGCTCCGATTGCCATTACCCCTGGCAGTGATGCCATGATAAGGTTTTGAGTTTGCTGGCTTAGTGTGTGTGGATTTTGCTCTGTGCTATGCAGGGCAGTCAAGGTGCTGACAGGAGGGAGAGTTCCTCCAGGAGCTGAGACCTGTGTGAGAGGAGGATGGTGAAAGTGTCATCTGCAGCAGACTGAGTATGGCAAGTCCCAAAGCTGTGACAAACATCCTCTGCCCTCTTCCTGCCTGCTCTGATGAACTGGAAAGACCCCACATTTGCTGGCCTGCAGCTTCCCTGTGCTTGTCAGTTACCTGGCAAAGGTCAGCTGGTGAATGCTAAGAGTGAGTCCTTGCTGCTTTAGTTCTCCTGAGAGCCCTAAGGGTTTTACAAGAATGAGGTCAGTCCCCTCTGTGTTGATGATGATGAACTACAGGGAGAGTTCATCATCTGCTTTACCGCTGGGAGGGGGAGGGTGCTCGGAAGTGAAGAGGCTCAGATAATTTGATGCAGCAGGTTTAGCTGAAGAGTTCAGCATGGAATCCAGGAGCTGCACTTCTCCACCTTTTCCTGTGACAAGTGCCTGCCATATCCCTTGCTCCCAGCACTGCTGTGAAATGGGCAGTGAATTTTTGGATTAGGATCTTGAGAAAGGTTGCTGAAACCTCTCCTTAGACCTTTGTCTCACACTATGTGTTTTTCAGGCCACTGTGCTTGGCAGCTCCCTGGTGTTCCAGAGGAATGGTACCTGGTGGAACAGGACTGTGCTTGCACAAGTCTTAACTTGACTGCGTTCTCAGCCTTGAGAATGAACCAGGGAACTTGTATCTGTGCTCTAATGCGGTTTTGAGCCTGCACAGCCTTGGAGGGACCTGCAGTGGAAGTGCACTGAAACAGTGAAATGCATTCTAATAACTGGGCTGAGGATGTTCAGTGCCTTATGTTAGACCTTTTATGCTCCCTCAGATGAAAGGCTGTAAGTAATCTTTAGTAAGCACCAACAAGTTAAGCAGTGGGACAAATCATCTTGATACCAGTTTGAAAAGACAGCCACAGAAGATTTTCTGCACCTTATAAAAGACTCTTTCAGGAAGAGCCCATCAAGCCAGTGAAGTGAGTGGTGACATTTACATTGTACTCATGCACAGTGAGCTTAACTTTGCATCTGGCCAGTGAACACCAGTGCAAACTTCTGGCAGCTGTTTCCTTGTAAGCAAGGGAACCTGTGTGACCTGAGAACAACCACCATGCAGTTCCAGTGCCTCTCTGCTGATTGTGGGAGAAGGGACAGCCAAATCTACAAAGGAGATGTGCTTTGAGAAAGCAGCTTGCAGCAGTCTGGGTGCCCAGTGCATGTCTCAGCAGTGTGTGCTGCACACAGGCTGATGGGCTCAGTCTTTACAGCTGGAAGTGGGGGTCACTGCTCTGCTTGTCCCGCTGGGGTCTGATCAGCTGTCTTGAGATGTGTAGAGTTCAGATGAAAGGTGGAGAGAACAGGTTTCCAGGGGAGAAGGAAATCATGTCATCCCTTGAGCTCTCTTGTTTTCAGAACAGCTGCTTTGATCATGAGAAATGGCTCCAGTTCTTGCTCTTATGCTCATCCTGCCCCCCAGCAGCAGTCTGGAGGGCACCTGCATCCCAAGCCTGCTGGTGTTACATGCTTAGTGCAAAGTGGCTGTGCAATATCTCTGTAAGAAGGTGGCTTTAAGAGTATTCTAGGAGAATCTGATTCTGAATAGTCCATGTTGTAACCACGGGCAGAGGAGCTGACATACTCCACGCACCAAAACTGAAGTACTTACCAGCTTAGTGTCTGTGCTCAGTAGGTTCTGGCTGGGCTCCAGTCCAGGTGGAGAAACTTGGTGCAGGATAGTTTGGGTGGTCACCATGGAGCTGTTCCCATGGTGGCTGCTGGTAGAGGACTCTGCCTCGCTGGATGGCTGCTGGTTGTACCTCACTCCTGCATCACAACGGGGGAAACTGGTTGTCAGAAATGAGAAACTGAGAAGCTTTGGCAAGTGCTGGATTCAGTTCCCTGTGCAAGTGCTTGCCTTTAAGTGCTTGAGGCAGAGGAGCCGGAACAGGCATTCTCAGCCCTCTGCAGCTGCTTCCTCAGATAGTGACACGGCATGGCTGTGTGTGCTGCAGAGAGCAAGCGGGAGCCAGCCTTCGGGAGGTGGGTTTAGAGTGGAGAGAGTCTCAGCAACATCCTTGCAGGGTGAGAGCCCAGGAAGCTGAAAGAGCTCTGCTCTTTTTGGGTGGAGAATGAGCTTTCCTGATGCCCGGAGAATGTCCCCCAGGGTCTGTTGGTGTGGATTGCAAAGAGTAGGAAATGCCACGGAGTCCATCTGTGGTGGCAGCTAGAGGATGGCCCCTTGAAAGAGGATTCCTGCCTGCCAGCTCTGAGGGAGTGCAGGGTGTCAAAGAGCGAGGGAGGAGATAGAGCCGAAGGTTTTGTTCCTGATCTTTGTGCCCCTGCAGTTCTGGCCACTCTCCTCGGTCGGGGACAGGCTCTGGCTGTCAACTGTGCTCTGCCCTTGCGCCCAGTCTGCTTTTTCTACCTGTGGATTCCCCTCCTAAAGGGGTGGGCTTGGCAGACACTTCACGGGTGGGTTCTGCCACACCTTCGCCAGGACTCCCTCGGGTTGTTCCTTACCGTGCACTTTGCTGGGTGAGAGCGCAGGCGGCGGCTGGAGGGAGGAGGAGCTGTGCGGCGGCAGCGCGGGAGCAGGGGCGGGCTGCGGGGCGCTGAAGGTGTCCATGGCCAGCTTGTGCCGGAACGCCTCCTCCTTCCTGCGGTTCGCAAACCAGTTGTAAACCCGCACCTCGGTCACCAGGTTGGAGCCCAGGCCCTGGGCCTGCGATGGGGAAACGCCTCTCTGAATGCACTCTGCTCTGTGGGGGGAAGCAGAAGAGCCCTGCGGAGCTGGGCTTGAGGGCACAGCGAGCGCACGGCCCCGGCGTGGCGGTGCTCTGGCGCGGTGTGGAAGCGCCTGCCGGGCGCAGCAGGCAGGAGGCACGGCTGGTCCTCTGTGCACGGCGAGTGCTCGCCTGTGGCACGTCACTCAAACGTGGCTGCTGTCAGTGCTGACATCCACTGCCGTGCTGCTGGCTGGCCTCGCTGCCAGCAAATGCCCGAGAACACAGAGGCCCCGCTGTGCCCCTGCCCCTCGGAGCCTCACGCCCGTTTTACCTGTTGCACTCTTCCACCAGCGCCTCTCTCTCCTCTTTGCTGGGGTTTTTTTGTCTCTCGTAGGCTTGGAACAGGATCTGTTGTGAGGCAGGACCCCACTTAAAGCGGTTTCTTCTTCCCTTCTTGGTGGGCAGGTCATCTCCCATGGGCTCCTCTGTCAGAATACCCTGGCCAGCATGTGTGAATTCTGCAGGCACAAAGGGGCAAGGAATTTGCTTTCTGGAAGCAGGCCCAGTGCAGCCGACCCTTGGAGAACATCTTGTACAAGACAGAGGGCTGAATCTAATAGGAGTGGGAATAACGTTCCCTAACCTGCTGAACCTGAGAACGTGTTCCTGGCAGGACCTGTACTTTCTCTTGCATGCGTTGCATCTCTGCTCCTGCCTTGCTGTAGTGAAAGCAAGGACAGCTGAGTTTAAAGTAGGCAGGTCTGGAATCCTGCTTTCCAAAACAAGCCAAAAGCCAAATGTCTCATTTTACTTGCAACCACCCGGTACAAAAGCCAGGCTCATGGATGCAGAACTGCAACCTGCGGGGATGATGCCCAGTGGGTGCCTGTGATGAAGGGGCTTAGAGGGCCAGAGGTGAAAGCCCTCAATGGATTTCTGCACAGTGGTTTTATAGCCTGCTGCTTTCTGTAGCTTGAACTACTGCTCCTTTAGCTGAAACTGTCAGGTCTTCTCTGCCACAAGTGGCTTTTCTTTGGCAGGGACTAGCAGGGGAGAGCAGAGGGCTTTATGTAACTGAAATGGGAGAGCAGTCGCTGCCATACTTACGCTGGGCCACCTCTCGCTGCTTGCGGACGTACCAGGTGTAGAGGGCTGCCCTTTTCTGGGTCTTCATGGGAGTGCCCTTGTTGAGGTGTTGGGAGAGGTGAGATTGGTTCAGACCAGTAGTGTCCACCACCTCACGCTGAGGAATGTTGTGCTGCTGGAGGTAAGACTTCACCATCTTTGCTACTCGCCAGGGATCCTCTCTGGAAGGAGCAGAAAACACTTCTGTGGGTAGAGAGACCTAGCACCAGCCCATAGCAGAGCTGGATTCCAGGGAAGTGCACCAGTACCACCTGAGGTGCTCCTTGCAACCACTGCTGCATGCAGCAGGGCCAGGCTGTTCCTCATTGTGGTACCTTGTTCAGTCCTGACTCTGCACTTGGGGTAAAACAGAATGTGCAGTGCTGCCTTCCTTGGGAATGTTCTCTGTAGGCACCTGAATCTCCCCTCAGAAGGGGACTGGTTCTCAAGGAAACTTCCCAATACGTGGCCAAAGTCTGCTGCCTGTGCTCATTTGGATACAGGGCTATGGGGCTGTTCTGTCTACGCAGCAGTCACCTGTAAATGACAGAAGCTGACCAGGGGTGTGAGCAAGGGACAGAGCTTTCTGCTGGGAGGTGAGAGGAGTGGGAAGCATCTGTGGCTGCTGGTGAGCAGTGGTACAAGGAGGAAAGTGACACTGCATTTCAGCACTCAGGTGGATGCTCTATGACTACAGACCTCACAGCTGACATCTCTTCCCTTTCCCTGCTTAGCTTTTCTTTTCTCCCTCTCCCCTTTTCTTTAAGGCAGAGGTGCTTGGTGTTTCAAGAGGTACTTCTAAGGCAGATTTATTGTGGTATTAGGCTGAACCTAGCTCATGCCTTGGTTTCAGTCCAGGTTGGGTTTCCTTGCACTGCCACATGGGAGCTGTGTATTGCACAGGTACACACCAAGTCATCCAGGATGATGTTCTCGCACATCTGCCACGTGTCTTTCAAATGCACCAAGTCACATCTAGAGCCACTCAGACTTCTAAAGACAATACAAGCCAATAGGCAAACCACTTCTTCCTCCTATCACCACCCTCCTCTGGGGTGGCAGCTGAGGGAACAGACCTATTTGAGACCCACTCACAGTACTTGAGAAGCTAATCTGATTTCGTAAGTAATGTGAGTCTCTGATATTTAGGGTCTCTAACTAGAATATTCATGAGGGCTCCTCAGGAAACTAGAAAACATGACTCTGACTTCTTTGAGTGTGTTGATTTCACCAGAGTTCAACATGACAGTGGAAGCAGAAAGGTGTGGAAGCAGAAAGGTGTGGAAGCAGGCAGTCTACATCCTAGCAGTGCCAGAGCCTCTCTAGAGAAAAAGCTTTGGTTCAGTCTCGGCAGAGAGCATCCTCCTGTGTTCTCTGTGTGAAACGCCTGGTGGAAGGGGTTGTGTGCTGCAGATGTGGCATCACACCCAGCACCAGCAGCCACGGAGCAGCCGAGGGGGAAAAGGTATCTAGGATTGCATGGAAACTGTCATAAGAGCACACAGGGCTGAGCAACAGGCAACAGCTCATTTCTGTGTTGACTCAGGAGGTTGCCAGAGGCTGCACAGTGATAAGGAGGACGAAGTCCACACCTGTTCTCTCAGAGCAAACAGCCTTATCTCTGCTCCCCTGCAGCCCGTCTCCTGGTGCCTGGGTAGTCCAAGGAGCAAGCTCTGCTGCAGTTAAAGTGTGACAGGGACACTGTCTGTTACAGCTTGCTGAAGAACCTGCTCTCTTAAAATGGGAACGTTTGCTTGTCTTTCTGATGGGACACTTGCTAGGCAGACTTCTGTTTTCTAACTTTTTTCCTTAGCCATCTTTGTCTTTCAGAAGCTTCAGACCAGGCTGAACTTACGAAAGCTTTCCTTTCCTCAGTGGGGTGCTTTGCTTTTTTTTTTCTCATGCTGTCAGAACCAGGGCCCAGGCTCAAACCTTTGTACTTGTGATAGTCTGTACAGCAGCTGCATCCCGAGTTCATTACACACGGAGAGAAGGACTTAGACTTGGAACCTCTGGTCTCTTAGATTCATGTTCTGGCTCAGATGGGAAGAGAAGGACTATGATATCTTTGATGGAAACCTCTGTTAGGTGTCCGTTCCTTCCTGCACCACAGTCAGGAGTCACTTTTGTCTTCCCTGTGGAGACCCCCACTTCCTTAAGGCAGGAATAAAGCAAGATGTGTCTGTGAGTCTCTTCTCACAGTGATTAAACCCTGTGGTTTCATTTGCTTTGAGACAAAGCAGGGAGCTTTGCAAGGCACGGCAGTGCAGAGGACTCCCAACACAGCCTGACTTCTCAGGGCAGCTGCAGGAGCTCCTATCTGGGCTGGAGGCTGGCAAAGCCCAGGCTGTAACACCAGGGCAGCAACTCCTCCTGGCCTCAGGCTGCTGCACAGCACAGAGAGCTGCTGGTCAGCTGAACCCTTGTGTGAACCACTGCCCAGCTTCAGGTTTCGTCTGCAGAGCCTTCACCCTTGACTAAGACAACAGAATTGCAGCCTCCTCTCTCTCACTGGTATTGAGACTGTCATTGACTAACAGAGGCTAGGATTTCACCCTGAATGAGTTCTCCTGGCTGTAACTGCACTAAGATCTCTGTGCTTCAGTGAGTCAGAACTGTGGAAATGGCTCTGCCTTGCCCAAGCTCTCCCACTCTACCTCCTAGCTGGTTTTCTGCTTTTTAGCTTCCCTTTCTCCTTAAATGCAAGGTGTCTTCCTCTCTTGTCCTTCAAGGTCTAATTTCTGTCTCCAAGTCCTCACAGAGTTTTACTTCCTTCTTCCTAAGTCTTGCTGTCTGCTGCTTCTTGCCATTTGAGCACAGCCCTACTCCCTGGCTCATCTCAGCCACAGGGGCCTGGGTCCCCCCTTCTTGCCAGCTTCCCATTTTCTTAGTTCTGAGGTCACTTTTTAAGGGCGTTTTCACCTCCCTTTTGTTACCTGAACAATAAGTAACCCAGGTAGTTAGTTATAAACTCAAAGGGAACAAGAGGCTGGTTGATAATTTATAGCAACATCTCAAATTTAAATGGAAAGTAAATATCAAGTTGTTAGCATTAAAGAAAACCCATTCCAGAGAGCTGGAGATGCAACATTCAGGGGACCTTCTCCCTCCGTCACTCTTCCTGACTTTTCTTTTGTTCATTTCTCTTACCTCCTCTTCCTCATTCTCTCTGTCTCTCCTTCTTTCTCAGGCAAGAGAAGCCTTCATTTCCTTGAGATGGGTTCTGAACTGCTGCTTTGTGCCAGACCTTGCTTAAACAGAGGTTCAGAGCTGGAAAGTACTCAGGACCATCCTCTGGCCCTTTCCTCTGGAGCCTGCTAGACAACCCTGACCGGTGTCAGTGTGCAGCCTGGAGCTGGGCTAGGCAGAGAGCAGGGAAGGTAAGACCACAGGGCTCCTTTCTGCTGAACTTGGCCTGCTTTGCCTCGTCTTGGTTTATATGTGAAATGAAAGGGGTGTGGCAGCTTCATCTCTGGACTCCCCAGCCAGAGCCATTCTAAGGTGCTGCTTGCATGGGGAAAAGACTGAACCTTTGTCATTGCAGCTTTGCTTTCTTTTTTCCTCATGGAAAACATGCTTTTAGAAAATCTGCAGCTTTTCTCTTTCCTAATGAAACTTCACCCCTTGCCCTGCAGGCAAATTGTCCTTGCACCTCTCTCCACTTGCAGTACCTGTGCTAGTGTGATCTCTCCCTTCACCCAGGAGAGCCTCTCTGCTTCTGTTCTGGGGAACAGCTGGGAGTTACTGCACACAGCTCAGTTTTGTATTCCTGATCGTGACACAGTTTGCTTTTCGCAGGAGTGATCTGGGAAGAGTGTTACTAAATCTGTAAATGCATGGAAGGTCTGTGGACAGCTGAGAGGACAGAATGGCACTGTGCTGGTTCTTTACCAGAGAAACCTTTGTCAGAGCTGCCTTTAGGATCTTGTTCTGTGGGGACGGAATCTGATTGATGCCCACAGGTGCCCCTAGCTGTGTGGGTGTATCTGCTCCACATCCTGTTTCACTCAGCTTTGTCTGGTGTTTTCCAAAATGTAGCTTTGCCTTGAGTGATGCTGCAAGGACATGCTTGGTCTCTTGGTGCTGTCACTTCTATTCTCTCCAGCTCCTGGAAAGCCCAGCAAGGGATACTTGCCTGAGTCTACTTCACAAGCAGTGGCTGCAGTCACCACACAGCCTTTCTTGTGTCACTGCAGCTGCCCACGAGTCAATCTCTGTTCAAATGTGGTCTGCAGTCTTAGACCAGGAGTTGCTGACAGTGCCCAAAGAGGCTCCTGCCCCTATTGGGTTTTGGGTTTGAAATTCTCCTGTGCGTGCCCAGATGGATTTGCAAGCATTGAGGTTCTGTTGGGAATCCCTAGGCATGGAGGTTCTTGCCTGCCTGTCTTTTACTAACTGGTAGGAGTAATTTCTCTGCTAGACTGCTTGCCCTGTCTCATAGTATTTGATACTAGTTTAAGGAGTTCAGGCATCTGCTAATGGAAAGGTTTGTTCTTAAAATAAAAAAAAACTTTAGATAATAACTGCTTGCTTGTCACCAAAGCTTGCCCATGGTTCAGAGCTTGGAACAGACTCTCAGACCTACAGTTGCTTTTGTTTAGTCTTTGACCAGAAATTTGAAACATGTCAACACAGACTTCCTACTGCTTCCACTTTACTTTGACTGGGTTTGATCTGTTCCTCCCTAAGCATAGTCAGGGTTTGTTTGAGGGGGCTCCTGGCCCCCTTGTCCTGTCCTCAGCAGCAGAAAAGAACTGCTCTGTCCTGTGATAACAGGGGACTGATGGAAGAGAACTCTGATGTTTCAGAGTAAAGCTTTGGAATTAAGACCCAGTATGAGGCTTACAAAATCCTTGTTCTTGCCTAGTCTCCTCTGTGCTATCTTAGGGCTTTGGGTAGGTCATAGAACTTCCCTGTACCTCAGTTCCCATTTGGTAGTGGGAATGCTGCTTGGGTGTCTGTCTGGGGAGATGTGAGGCATCAATATCACAGGTTTGCAAAAGAGGTGAGACTTGTGCTGAGGCTGGCAGTGAGCACAGGAAAGGCTGGAAGCAAGCTCCTAGAAAGGCAGGGAGGTTCAGAAAGAAGAATTCATGCTGGAGGGAGTGTGCCAGGAAGGAATTCCCTGCATCCGTGTGTCCTTAGATCACAGCAGGTGGCATTCATTAGAGAAAGAGATAGAGCCAGGTGCTCTTCTTCAGCTTTCATGGCTTCCCTTGTGGAGACATACCTGATAAACCATCAGAAGTTAATGATCAAAAAGCTTATCAGGGTCTTTTCATCTATAAATTTATAAGACAAAAGAGAAATAATAAAGCCATTGGGTAATTAGTAACTAGCCAGGGCCCGCCCGGTGCCACTGGGCTCAAACTACCCCAAGACCTGTACGCAGACTCAGGAAGATGAGAAGGAGACAAGGATAGGGGGGAGAAAAAGAGCGGAAGAGAGGGAGAATTAGCCAGGGCAACAACAATATGGGAGTAACAGCAGCAGAGACAGAAGTGAGAAGGGAAACACGTTAAAAATAAGTGGGGAAGAGCTTAAGGGAGCAGAAGAGACTGAAAGTCGTGGGAGAGGGGTGAGAGATGGACTGGGCCAGGGAGAAGACTGTATTGCTGGGAGTGTTTCCCCACCCAGGTAAGAGCTGATCCAGTGGATTTCCTTCTGTTGAGTACTGCAGAATCATTGACTCCCCATCTGCATGGGAGCTTTCTTCTAAGTAGTCCCAGTGAATGCTAACTCTTGTCATGCTGCTTCTCAGGCTGTGGCCTTTGGTGGTGGGATTTGATGTTTGCTTCTTGTTACACTTGATAGCGACTTCCTTGTCTTTGATCACCTTGTCATTGCAAAATGCCCCCCAGAACAGATGGGCAAGGATCTGCTTCTGTTGCAATAGGCAAGTTGGATGGGGATGGTGCTCATTTGGACAGACCTCTCTAAGGTCTCTTGTGGGAATTGTGTCCCAGCAAGAATCCCAAATGGAAGTGCTGGTGGATGCTTTTCAGTTCCATTGTGAGGCTTACTGGATCAGGGAACTTTTCCTGTCTTTTGATCTCCAAAATGCTTGCATGCAAAGGCAGACTGGTGTGACAGTAAGAGCTGTAATCGTTGCTGCATGTGTGCTTGCTACTTGTGTCAGGCAGTGGGGTGGGAGAAGCAGTTTTAACCTGTGTGTGTTCAGCATTTGCTCTTGCTACACGAAAAAGTCCTGCAGTCAGAAGAGCTTTGCACTGGTGAGAATGACAAAAACAAGCTCTTCTGATTTGTCTGTGGCCAATAATGTGTGGTAAATCCCAGTGAAATTAACAATACTGATCTCCTTAAACACAGCAGGGAAGTGCTGCAGCTTGGCTTTCGCAGAGAACCCCAGCCAGTATGGCACTGGATCGGAGTGACCAAATTTCTTCCTTTATGTATGTTTTGATTTTCTTCCCTGATGACTGAAATTGTGAATCACATTAAAAGTTCCAGCCCTAAACCCTGACATTCAGAGAGGAGTGAGGCACACGGGTCCTGGCCACATGAGCACATCATGTAGGAGATGAGGCTCCATGGCTCCCTTCACACACTCAGTGAGATGAAAGGAAAGTCTGAGCCTTTATGGAGCACTTGGGGATGTTTTGGGACTGCTAGTCATGGCACGGATGGAGACTGTCTCTGTGCAGCTAGATCAACTGTGAATACCAGGGACACTACGCAGAAGGAGAAAGGGAAAGAGATTTAGAGAGAGAGCAGAGGAAAGCAGCAAAGAGGAGCAGCAAATCTGTCCTTACTGTAAGAGTCTTTCCACCACAGCCTTCTGGTGAGCAGCCTCCTCAGGGCTCAAGTTTTCCAGCTCCTTCATGATTGGAGGGGTGAATTCCTCCCCGTCATCTGAGGTCTCATCTTCCGAGAGCCGGGCGTCCCCCGCGCCGTTGGGCAGGGTGGGGATGTCGCCACAGGGCTCCCCTTTCTCGCCCTGCAGGGCGCTGATGGCGCGCTGGCTCTCGCTTTGCAGCGCGTAGGGTTCCGCCTCGCTCAGCGCCTTGATCAGGGTCTCCTTCGTTAGCCCCGACTCCAGCAGCGCTCCCAGCAGCTCCACTTGAAGATGGCTCAGCTTCGACACCATGGTCTTGAGGCAGGTGTCCCCTGGGTTTGGATTTCGGGTGGCTCTGCCCCCAGCTTGCTACACCATGTTCCTGAGGTAGCGCGCCCGACTGTCAGCGGAGTGGGCACAGCGCAGCCTCCCGCCGGCACACCCCCCAAAACAACAAAATACAAAATTGAGCCACTTCAGACCCCCCACGACTGTCCTGAGCCAGTGCTGATAAAGGGACCCTTGGCTATCTGTTTACATTGGAGCAATGTAAATTCTCCAAGGTTCATATTTATCTGTGTGCTTAGTAAGTTACTGAACTTTGGACTTCAGCACTGCAGCAGCAGTTCACAAAGTGCAGAGGGAGAGAAGGCAGGGGGAGGGGGAAAGGGAGGGAAGCAGAGGGGAGAAGGAGAGTAGAATGAAGGGGTAGAAGGTCTGCAGCACACACAGGTAAGCTGTGGAGAAAAAAGCAGGAAATTGCAAGGAGCAGGTGCAGTACCCAAGGGCTGTGTCTGGTCGCGCGTCTCCGGAGCGGCTGCTGCGCGGGGGAGGTTGCAGAGCTCTGGCAGTGGCAAGGTTCGGCCAGGCTCAGCCCTGCCAAAGGCTTTGGGCTGAGAGAAAGCCACCCTGGCAGCTCCACTTGCCCTTGTGCAACCCCTCGGCAGGGCAGTACAAGCTTATGCCAAGGGAGCCAAGACTCACAGAGTGTTCTGGAGCTGCAGCTGACTTATGTGGCACAGCGTGAAGTGCTCCATGATGTTTTTCACTTCTGGCTTTGCCGTGCTGGGTACCTTGACATGCAAATGCTGGCACCTCCACTATGGCTTGCTGTGGTCATTGCTTAACTGATGATCAGGAGCTCTGTACCCACATAGTCTGGGTATTACAGGACTTGCCCTGCTCAGCTTGTGATTGAAGCACATGATGAAGAACATCCCACGGTGTTGGTTCATACTGGAAGTCCCTCCCCTGGCATCAGCTGTCCTGCTTCTTCTGGGGAGTTCTCTGGGCAGGCTCTACCTCCAGTCCCTCTTGATAGCAGCCCTGTGCTGAGGTTCTGCTCCCTCCTGGTGAGTGGCTTCTTCAAACATGCTCCATAGCTCAGATGGAATCACTCAGTGCAGTTCTCAGGGAGTCCTTCTAAGTTGTCTTTTCTGGTCTCTTGGTATGAATGAATCTACGTACTTTGAGTGGCTAGGTGAAGGAGTAACTTGATACACACATGTGGACTTGGTGCACAGCATCTTGTGCAGATGGTTCTTTGTGTGATCAACAGGTGAAGGATGTAAATCTTCTGTCTCTGTGGAGGTTTCCTAGGGGCAGATGCTGGTCTCTTCATGCACCCCTGTCAAGCCTAAGCTAAGAGGAGCCTGAGTAATGTCCTAGGACAGTGCTGCAGAGCGACCTTGGCCCTTGTTGTCCATGTGTGGGCACTACTAGCCATGCTCTCTGGGCTCCTGCCACAATCTGTTAAGTCAGCAGCTGAAGGGCAGAGCTCCTCTGCAGCTTGGACCCCCTCCTCCCTGTGCTGGGGCTGCCACCTGCAGCCAGGGCTGCCATTAACTGCTGGCTTTGGTTTCTGGTGGCCTCTGCACTCCCAGTACTGGGTCCCCTGACTGCAGTGAGTGAACAAAGCTCAGACTGGCTAAACAGCAGGAGCAATTTACATTTACTGTAAGACATTTCCATTTCCCCTCCTACTCGGGGTCTGTCAAGACTGGTGAGCTTTTTGTGCCATTCTCTATCAATGTTTGATACAATGTCTGTCCTTTCATTGCTTTAGTACAGTTTTCCTCATTTCTCCCCCTCCGGTAGAGCTGCCGATAGCAGAAACTGCCAGTTGGGATTACAGCATCCACTCAGGACTTTGTAGTCTCTGCAGCACACGTCCTTGTAATTCAAAGACTTGCAGGCTGTAGACCTCCTGCAAGATGTGACAGGATTCTGTCATTCTCTGGTGGTGTGATTTCTGTTACCTAAAGATGGGAAGGTGAACACTGTTGTTTGTGTCAGTCTGTTCTGCAAGTGTACAGTGCCTGCGGAAGGCTGGAGAAGGCATGAGGACACCAACCACTAAGTTCAGACAAAGAACAGCAACATTTGTCAAGGGAAACTCTACTTTATTGTGTGGTTCCAGGGATTCCTTCTGCACCCAGAAGTCCTCTTGCCTCTGCCTGCCTTGAAGCTGCTCAGCTCCTGAGGCTTTTAAAGCAGCCTGCCTGGAAACTGGTGAGCTCTGAAGTCCATAAACCCAGAAACGAGCACCTGGTTGCGTGTTAGGACCTCTCTGAATGCTACAACTTGATGCCATGTGGAAAATCAGTAGCCGATTATGGAAACCTTCCAAACACTGGGAAAGAGGTAAATGTTCTTTGTCACTTTGTCCTGAGGGGCTTTTTCTCTTGGTCCAAGGGGAAAGAATTGTCCACTGGTCAGAATTGTTCATTTTAAGCTGCAGGAGCATGGACAAGTAACCAAAAGAGGTCAGTTTATATACTGTCAACTTTCCCTGTGATCTTCAGACTGTGCTAGTGAATGGCTCAGCACTTATTAAGTGTTTCAGGTTCCTCAGTGCAGGAAACCCAGCAAAGCTTTCTGGTGTCCTTCAAATGCTGGAAATTGAACTCTTGGGAAGCAGGAAGGAGCCTCCTGCTGCACATTAGCCAGCACTCCTCTTGGTACCCTGGCACTCAGCACTGCAGTACCATTTCTCAGGCCAGTGCAAGTGCCACCAAATGCAGTTGTGAGGTAGTAAGAACATCAGAGGTCAAGGGTGGAAGCTGCAAACATTAGCCCACTCGACTACTGGAGCAGAGCAAGAGCTACACTGTAGAGTGCCATCATCCAGACAGAGTTCTCCCCTAACTGGATTGTACTCAGGGGTTATTTTGTCTTGAGGATGAATCTTTGAAAGAAAGGGTGTTGGGTTTGCTGTACCTGTTCTCAACCACTAGCATGTGCTGATTTCCTTCATTGCTACCATCTACTGGGCCATGGCTTGGTTCTCAGCCTGACTGATAGCATCTTGCTGACTCTTGCCATCACTCTGATAGCAAGAGGGGAAGCTTCTGAAGTTTGAACCCCTCTGTGATGGGTTGAAATTACCCCCAAAATAAAATCACTAGACTAGCTCAGAAGGTTGGGAAGCAAAATGAAGCTATATTTTACAAGCCAAGTAAAAATCTAAAAGCATACAATGCAATGAATATGTACAAGATGTACATTTATTTACAATTCAGAAAGTAACACCAAGACACCCCCCAGACAAGGGAATCCCCCCATAAGGGAGGAAGAGAGAAATCCAGCCCCGCTACTGGTATCTACTTAGCCGTAACAAGAGTATCAGCCAGGGTCAGTGAAGCCATGCATAGGGACTGGCCAGCAGCCAGAGCCAGGGAGAGAAAAGAAGAAAGAGGTTGTGCAGCAGATTATATACTGAACCAGCAAGTGAATGGAGTGATGGAGACTTATCTGTTGTTTTCTTTCTGCATTCAGTCTCCTATTTTCTTTACTTTTAATTCAAACATTTCTTGTTTATAACTTGGAACCAGGCTGGAGGAAAGCACCACAGCCACGACTGACTGCTGCTCGTTTCTCTCAGGTTTGCAGTATCTGCTTTGGTAACTTTCCTGCAGGGCTGCTTCTTGTCCCTTAGGCATAGCTAATGTGGTGGCTGAGACCCCTCCAGTTCAGTGCTCAGCAGCTTTACAACATGAAACTGCTCCCCTTAGTAGCAGGCTTAGGAAAAATGTTGCAGCACAAATCAGTTGGGATGCAGACTGGAGGAACGTATCAGTAAGTAACCACAAGAAGTCTGATTTATGTTTCATTTTCATGGCAAGTTTAATAGAGATTATTTCAACATATCTGTGTACATTTAACCAGAAAAGGCACAAAAGTTGTTGTTAGGATTTGCTTCCTTTCTCCTGCAGTAGCAGACAGTCTGATGGCAGTGTGGCAGCTCTCCCCATTCCTGAGTTCCTGTCATTCTCCATACCCTTCTAGCCAAGGACGTCTTTGATTCCTCTAATGCTGTTCTGGTTTATTGGTAAATGGCAGTGTCTTGACCAACTGTTCCACTGCAGGCCCTTGTGCACTACACAATTACTAATGCAGTGGATCACTCAACACTGAAAGGGTAACTGAGGGTACAGCAGCGATGTGACCCTTATGTATTGTGCTGCTCTGTATTCTGCTTATCACACTAGGGCAGAGCCACAGCAATGGGCAGCAGAGTCCTGTAAGCAGAATGGAAGGCAGAACAGACTCCCACAGCCGGCCTTCTTGAGTCAACACCACTTTTACCTTTGATGTTTTCACTTAGTAAATTACATTTACTCTTGAGTGTACAGGGTGAAACACACAGCCATTTACTAGGCTAAGATGATGTCATGGGGCTCCAAGGAGCATAGAAGGAAAGCCCCTTGAATACAGTGATGACAAAAGTGCTATCAGAGGGAGCCTGTGCAGTGCCCTGAATAAAGGGGTAAAATTGCTGCTGGCAGAAGAAACAGAGCAGTCATTTGTTCTGTTAGTGTTTCTCCACAGTGTTCCTGTGTTTTCTGCTGAGACCACTGAAGGCTTTCTCAGCCTGAATGACAGCAGCATCACCTGCCCCTTGAAATGCCAGAGCTGTTGTCATAAATGCTCACCCTTACTCCTATGGGTGGTAAAACACCTACCAAAGCTGATTGCTTTCTGTGCACTGGGACCTTAGTCCCAAATGGCACAGCCAAGTGTAAGGAGTCTGAGCTGACTGACACTTGGCTGTTGTTTTGTGAGGGTTGGATTTCAGCTATTTGTGCAAACCTCAGCATCTTAGGGGAAAAGACTCACTTGAATAGATGGTTTAAATGCTCCAAATATGTACCCATTTGCATCCTCATGGAGTGGCTAATGAAGATGAGGGGTTACAGAGAAGGGTGCATTTTGTTTTGTCTTGATTGGTGCCTCCTTCAGTATTTCAAGTAGGACAATCAGAAGCAGAAGAACCTAAACCTTCAGAGCCAGGAAGGGGGCAAGGCTACCTTTGGACTAAGACACCGGAAACTCCTTAGCACGGTTTGCAGGATTCAGCTGCACTCACAACAAATGCTTTTATCTGAAAAACAAGACTTGGTAAGCTTATGGAGTCTCAGTTCAACTGAGGCTGGAGGGTACCAAGCATTAGGAGCTGGCCTGCAGCTAGCAGGCATGGTGTGCTAACGGGCTTGCATCACTGCCTGTCTCTCTCCGCATTCCCCCTCCTGACTGGGAAACAAGCTGTGTCCTTCTAACCTCTGTTCTCCCTGCACTCACTGCTCCTACCGTCGGGATGGAGATGAAAGCGGAGAGCAGGAGCAGCTCTGGAGTTAATGAAGGAGCTTCCCACTAGGTGGTAGTGAAGAGAATCGTGTCCCGCCTGCCGGCCAGTGCACAGCTCCCTTCTTTTTATCGAGCGGAATTCCACAGAGATCTCCTGAACAGTAACCTAGTGTGGCTGAGCTATCCTGTCAAAACTCAGTGGTTTTTGCCTTCCCTTTCTGTTAAGTCGATGCTGTTTGTTCCCCCCAAAACAGGCGGAGATGACAACTCTAGCTGCCACGGCCTTCGCTGAAAGGTGAAGGGTTTACGTGGAGCTGCTCTGGTTCTCTTTGCACCTCAAGCCACTGAAGCACTTTGGAGGTGAGGACTACTTGTAGCCAGTACTTTCAGATGGATTTTCTCCACCACGTTTGCCTCTAGGAGCTACCCTTCAAAACAGAAAAAAGGGGAAAAAAAAAACCAAACACAAAAAAACAAACAGAAAGAAAAATAAAACACCAAACCACTTCTGTTGTTTATTTGCTGCTGGTTTTGGAATGGCTTGGCAGGTCTGAGTAATGCACCAGTCTGCAGCAAAGGCTCCAGGCAGAGCAGGCAGTTTGGAAGGGCTTTGTCACCTTAGAGTGAATTTCCACTGGAAGCTCTCTTGTATGCCCAGAGACAAAAGAGATGCTGAGAGAATTACCTGGGGAATGCCTGCAGTGCTCCAGTTTGCCATAAGAGCAACTGTTAGCTCTGTAAAGAGAAATAAACTTCTGTGGATTCATCCCACTGCTCCCCTGCAGTGGCAGAGCAAGCCCACAGAAGCATTTAGCAGTCTGGTCACAAAGCTGAGATGCTGAAGATCACACTTTAATTGCTCATCAACTAGAAATCCAGTGTTCTGGCAATTTTGCAAGACTGGGGATTGAAGTGATTTCAGTGAAGACACAGAGCAGGGATACTGTTTCATAGATACCAATATCAGTTCTACACCTTATTCTCATGGAGAATTAAGTAAGGCTCTTCAGTACCAAGCCAAGGCTGAGGCACTGATTTATCCTTTCATACACTGACTCCAGAGGATGGAGAGGGGTTTTAGCTCTTTCATTCACTCTATCATAACCACTGAAAAGGGTTAACAGGCATCCCAGAGGCACCACAGCAGTGAGAATCCCAAATGATCTGTTTTCTAATGATCACTGGAGATACAGAGGGAACATCTCCATTGTGCATGCCCTGCCCAGAGCCTAAGCATGTTTGTGACAGGGGGTGTGGGAGCAGCAGCTTCCCACCCAGACTGCTCACCTAGGCCATGTACACCACAGTGCCAAAGCTGAGTGTGACTCGCTCCTCTCGCCTTGCATCATAGCCACCAAAGCCCGTTTCCTCTACTTCCTGAGATGGCCACAAGTTCTGTGTTGGAGGGCAAAGAGCAGTATGGGCAAGGAGGAGACAAAGTCTTTCAAGGTAGCCTCAGCCTGAGCTGGATGAAAGGTGTTGGAATTGCCATTTAAGCCCAGCAGCAGAGTGAGATGCCATAGCTGACCCCAGCAGGGATCCCAGCAAGCTAGTCCTGGTGCTTGGAGTATTTCCACCTAGTAGCTGGTAAATCTGAGTCTAAATCAGATCTTAGTAAGAGGGTAGAGTGCTGGTTCTGTCAGCAGCTCTGAGGTCATTCCTGTCCACAAGGCCAAAAAAGGGCTGTGAAAGGCACAGAGGATTTGGATGCTGAGCTGTGTCAAACCCCACATAATTTGTTTTCAATATACAGGGGGAGAGTCCTTCACCGCCCAGTCTGTTTAATTGCAGCACAGCACCCTGGGCATCGCCCTGGACTGCAGCACCAAGCCAGGCTGTGTTGCACATGCAGCTGCCTTCTACAGTGCCCCAGAACTTCAGATGGATGTAACCTGCTGCAGCTTCCTCTCTGCTGAAGGAATTGAGTTGGCAGAGAAGAAATGAGCCACCCAAGATGACACAGGCAACTGCTGACAGACCTGAGAAGAACTGAGCTGTTCCTCACAGCAGCTGGAGCTTTTGCATTGAATAATGGAGATAGACAAGATGGAAATTGTTTATTCAATCCACTAATAGATATCAACTAGGGTGAGCTCCAAAAGCCCTTTTGGAGGCATCTGGCACCTCTGTAGATGCAGTAACAATGTCCCTGTGTCCTGATAACGTTTTGAAACTTGTAGTGAAATATATGAAGGCACAGAATTTTCCCAGCCCGTGGGGGTTTGTTAGTTTGGCTTTTTAAATAAATACCTATTTTCATCTGACCCAGGCATTGTTCTTCCATTTAATGCAGTTACACCAACTCTCAGTGCAAACAGGTTCTTGTCCATTCCACACCAAAGGAACAATGAAGGAGGCTGTGCAGCTGGGCTTCAGCAATTGCTCTGAATCCCCGGAGCCCCACTTGCCCACATTGCTGCCAGGGAGCAAAATGCAGGGAAGGATTACTTGAGTGAGCAGACGCAAGGAAGGGCAGTGGTTCTGCATTCAGGACAAACACAGCCAAGGGCTGGAGATCTGGCAGCAGAGAAAACAGTGAGGAGTGGCATTATGGCAGTGTCACTGTGCCTGAGACTTGCTGTTTCAATAGAGGCTGGAGAGAACACAAAGTGTGGGAGTTTGATTTGGTCAGAACACTCTGAATGTTCCTTTTTCCATTAAAGAGCATTTGGAGCACTTGATCCTCTTCTTTCACTTGCTTTGTCTAGAAGACGCCAAAGACACAGCACTGTCCAGAGAAGCACTGTGGATGTCAGCTGAGCACTTCAGCTTCTATCACACCTCACCTGAGCTCAGCGTGTTCCACCTACCCCCACTACAGAAGCAAGCCCACCACAGCAGGGCAGTCATAGAATCAGTAAGGCTGGAGAAGAGCTTTCAGATCAGAGTCCAACTGTAACCTAACTACCATGACCACTAAACCATATCCTGAAGCACACCTACAGCTTCTTAAACTCCTCCAGGAATGGTGACTCCATCACCTCCCTGGGCAGGCTGTGCTGACCCCTCACCACTCTCAGTCTTAATGTCCAACCTAAACCTCCCCCGGCACAACCCAAACCCATTTCCTCTTGTCCTGTGGCTGGTTACTCAGGGAAAGAGAGTAAGACTGGCCTCACTTCAACCTCCACATTGCCACTCGATTTAGTGCTGTCTGCAAACCTGCTCAAACCCCTCACCCAAATCATTAATGAAGACATGAAACAGGCCTGGCCCCAATACCGAGCCCTGAGGACACTGCCTGTGACCAGCCACCAGCTGGACTGAACCCCACTGAGCACAACTCTTTGGGCCCATCAGCCAGTTCTGAATGCAGCTCAGAGCCCACTCGACTATGCCATGGGACACAGGGAGTTCCCCAGATCCTGCTTTTGGCCCTCCGTGCACACAGGCGTCCTGCCAGAAAGCCTCCAATGGCCTGCAGCTCCCTCGCTAGCCAGGGCTGGGAGCGGTTTCACTGCACCAGAATAGAGTTCTGTCATTTCGTGAGCGCCACCACATCACCCACCAGCCCTTCCCTGCTCGTAAGCAGACAGTCCGGTGAGGCACCTCCCCTGAGTCAGGCAGTTCTCTTCCACACACTGCAGGAACCTCTGATTGCCTCTGCTCTGCCGCGCTGTACTTCTAGCTGCTGTCCGGTAAACTAACGTCCCTCAGGAAGACAAGGGCTGGCGACTCGAGACTCCGAGCCATGCACCGTACGAGACGGCAGGGGTCAGCGGCCCTGCCCGCGGAGCAGGAAGACCAGCCGGGCTTCCCGAGCTTGGCAGAGGTACCCCAGCCTCAGTCCACTGCCGAGCAGGTCCCGCTCGTTCTCCCCGGCACTCCACCAGCCCCTGTTCAGCCTCCCCAGGCCGCCCGTGCCCGCAGCACCGGGTACTTCACTCGTGCGGGTTACTTAACACCGAAGCGCCTTCGACCACGCGGTCAGCACCGCGTCAAGTCCCGGCCTGCTCTCCCCACTGCCCCACTCTGCGCTTCCTCGGAGCGGGCGGGCTGTGGGAAAGGCAACGCCAGCTCGGGAGCCACCGAGTCCAGCTGCAGCTCGGCGAAGCCCCCAGGCCCAAAGCGCCCGCAAATAGAGCGCCCTGGCACTCCCTCCTCCAGGTGCAACGTCGGGCGGGGAAGCAAAGATCCTGCCGCCGCCGTGGCCTGGGCCTGGGCCCGGGCCCCGGCCCATGACCTCTCTCGGCCACGGCGCCTGCGCAGGGCCGGCGAGCGGCACGTGAGGGTGTTGTGGGCACGTGATTCCGCGCACCGCCCCGGCCCCGCCCCCGGCGTGGCTCCGCCCCTCCGTGCGCGAGCGCGGGGACGCGGCGCGTCCTGGCCTGGCCGCCCGGTGCCCGCCCGGTGCCCGCCGCCTCCCCGCCCCTCGCCGCTGCCGCCTCGTCGGCCATGAGGCCCATCCGCCGCCGGCGCCCTAGCACGGCCTTGCGTTGCGACTGCTGAGCCTCCGCCCTTCCCGCCACCACCATCGCCCTCTTCGCCATCCCCTCCCCGCCCGGGCGGGGACCCCCCCTTCGCTCCCCTCCCTGCTCACAGCCGTCGCCATGTTGGGCCGGGAGCCGCAGCGGGGCCGCCACTGAGCCCCGGAGCCTGCGAGGCGGAGGAGGAGGCGGAGGAGAAGGCGGAGGAGGAGCCCGGGGCCTGGCCGTCCTGCACAGCCCAGCCGGCCGGCCGCCCAGCTGCAGCCATGGCGGAGCAGACCTACTCCTGGTGAGCCGCGAGGCCGAGGCCGAGCGCCGGCGCTGCGGGCCGCGCGGGTTGGCGGTGAGGGGGCTAAGGAGCAGCCCCAATGAGGGCCGGTCTGGGCCGGGCCGAGCCAGGCCGAGTAGGGCGCAGTGGGTGTTCCGAGGCGGTCTCCTTCCGGCCGGCCCCAGGACGACTGGGGCTCCGCCGCGGGGATGGAGTCCTGAGCGGGGAGGGGGCCGCAGGTGCGGGAGGTGTGCGGGAAGCCGGTGCTGCGTCTCTCGCCGCGGGACTGCCGGTCGCGGGCTGCGGGTGGGGCCTGGGTCATAAAGAGAGCTGCCGGCCGAGGGGCTGGGGCCTGAGGTTTGAGTGCGGCTGAGTAAGAGGGATTAGGGGGGAGGAGGGACGGCGTGCGAGCGAGGGCTTCGGGCCGCTGGGCTGTGAGAATTACCCCCTGCTGACAGCTGGGGAGTGGGAGAGGATCGCGGTGAGCATTAGTGTGGCTGTCATCCTTCCCTGTTCCGGAGGGCTCCCTGGGTGAGCTGTATCTAAGCATGGCTAGCGCAGGTACACAGCCGTCCACTGTGCCTGGAATCGAGCCGGTTCCTGCTTCCACGTTTGTGGGCTGCAGGTGAACTCTGCCTAAGGAGGGATTTCTGCCGGTGTAGGCTGGTGGGCAGTGGCATGTGTGTCTGTTTTCACCTGCCGACAATAGACTTGTTGTGTCTACAGGAAATAGAATGAGGAGGAAGAGGCCAGTTCCCGCGGGAAGACACGAAGTGTGGCAAATGAGAGGGCATTTTTTCCTGTGTCCTGGCACCGTGTCGAGCCTAGCTGGCAGTGGATCGAAGAGACGGGCTTTGGTTTCTAAATATAATTCTGGGGTTTTTGTATTGTCACGTTTCACAACCAAAGTATCTCAAATACCTGGGTACCAGCTCCATTGGCCTGAGCACGGCAGGGGTTTCTTTGTGATACTCTTACTGCATTTTAAACCCCTTCCAGTGATCTGGAACAGAGTTGTTTCTTAGATATTTTGAAAGAAGTTATAACATACTCAAAGGGGTTAAATCTCAGCTTCCAACCTTGATATCTGCTGACTGTGGAGAAGGGATTGAATATGCAAGGAGTATTCCAACTCCGAATGGTTCTGGAAATCTTTCCCATTACTTTCCCAGTGGGGATTTCTGTTCTGCTGCACGTTGAGCGGTTGGCAGGCCCCTTCAGCAATCTTGTGTCGATTCCTTGTCAGCCCCAATACACATGTTGGCCTTTTGGGTTTCGGATACTCTTACTTTGTTTCAGGAGCTCAGTGCAGCAGCGATCTGCCCTGCTTTGAAACAGCAAAAGGATAACTTCTTTGATTCGAAGGGTTAGCGACATGTTACTCTTACAGTGACTGCTGGTATCTGTTGAGGCAGCCTAATGTATGTCCGTGAGATCTGTTTAGTGAATTAGTGTCTCGGGGTGTTGAACTGCAGAACAAAGGGATGGGTTTGTAAACTGCTCTGAGATTTGTCAGCATGCTTTACAGAAGTAAGCGAAACCAAATGCCAATTTACTTCATTTTGGTCTTAAACTCCCCTCCTTTCTGGGCTGAGTGCCTTTGCCTTGCAGTATACTCAGTAGTCTGATGCAAAGGCTTTGAGCAGCGTCTGGGAGGATTCATTCTTAAGTCTCTGTATTTTAAGGAAGTAAAGTTGGAACTGAAGTTGCTCTTGATGAATGCTTGCTAGGTGGATCCCATGGTAATTCTTCCTTGCAGTGCTGGGTTTGTCCCAGGACGAGGGTCTGACGCTGACATCACAGAAGGCTGTAGTTGGTGTCTCTGTTCTCTAATGTGTGCTGAGACTTCTCTCACTTCGCACTTGGACGTGTGGTCGGCACTGTCTGGAGCCATGGAAAGAGCAAGGAGCCAGCTCCAGGAGGAGTCCTGCTCCGCAACTTGTGTGCTCCTCTCTGAGCGCATGTTTGGTTACTTGCACTTCTAGCAACAATCTTGCATTTGTTTATTTTTAATGACGGTAATGCAGCTCAGCATAAAATTGGCTGGTGCATTGGTGCCTTTGGAACAGACCCAGGGTGTCACTGGGGGTACTTGTGAGCAGAAGGCTGTGCAGAGCTGTGTCCAGGGATCCTGGAAGCTGGCAGGTCACATCCTGGCCGTTTGCTGGACCCCGTCCTTTTCCTGTCTTGTAAAAGCTGCTTTCTCAGAAGGACTGCTTTCGCTGTTCCTTGCTGTAGGATCTAACTGTTGAGCAGATCCCTTCTGTACATCTGAAAATGTAGAACTGGATGTTAGGAGAAGTTCTTTCACATCCTTGTCTCTGTGTGGCCAGAAGCTGGCTGCTGACCACAGTAGTGCTGCCTCTTGTCTGGCAGCACAACGCTCCATTCCACCTCTTTCTGTGCAAAGCTGGCAACACACGCATGATACAGTTCCTGGAGCTGCACAAGACAGGATCAGGGTTTCTTTGGGGTTTGGCTATTTTTAGAATTGTCTCAGATGTGTTAGAGATACCTTGAAAAAAATCTACTTGCAAACTGTGACTGCTGGACATTAGCACTCTCAAACACCTAGGCTAAAGAGGGCTTTTTTCAGTGGTGGACATCGCTGCGGGCGAGGTGGGGTTGATGAGATTGGAGCAGATTCTCTTTCTGCTGTATTTACTGCTCTGCAAATAGAAATCTGATGTTTTAAAGTAGGTTGATATTTTTGTGACCAAATGAAACTGGTTGCAATTACTTTCTTGTATTAAGATGTTGTAAGAAGGAGGTATTTGCACTTCTTCCCCATCTCTTTCGTAACTGGAGATGCATGAGTTGTCTTTTGTCACGGTTCTTGTCAGTTATTTCTTGCAGCAACTTTTCTTTTTCTTTAGTAATGTTCACACTTGTACCCATCTGTACTTATTTAGCTCTTCTGTAGTGTCTTCAGTAGCCTTGCTGACCCAGTATTTCGGATGGGAGGGCATATCCCTGGCAGGAGGATCTGCTGAGGGTTTTACTGCTGAAACTGCATCCTGGAAGAACTGATTTCAGTGTAAGATGTGGGAGAAATACCATCTGGAAATACACTGTCAAAGGATATGCACCTTTTACTCAAACACTCCCTTTTGAAAATGCTTGGTGGTGGTGAGTAGAGAAACTGTCAGCTACCTGCAACAGGAGAGGCAAGTTGTGAGAGCTCAGCGTGACGCTGCTGTTACTCAACTCCGCAGGCCTCAAAAGAACACAACTGCCGCATTGCAAGGTTGCTGCTGATCTTCGATGTCCCAGAGCTGAAATTAATTTCCCATGAGTGGGAATGGATTGAGAGAGGAAAGAGATTGTGGAATAGCCATTTTCCCTTTGTTTCCTGTCTATATTCCAGCAAGGAAATGAGACTGGGTAGTGACAAAAGTTCCTGTTACAGCAGAGGGGGGAATAAATAGGAGAAGAGCTTTTGTCCCTCATCAATGTGTACATGGCGTGGCTAAAAGCGTAGAAAATGCCAAGGGTTTCATCCTCAGGCCAGCGAGCTGTTGGAGGTGTTGCAGCAGATGAGTGTGGCAGCAGCAGGCCCTAGGTCGTTCCTTGGTGAAATGCTTGGTCTTTCCTTAACTTCCAGCATCTCCTGGTGCGATGTTTTCCCTGGGCCCTGTCTGGAGGGCATGGCAGCCTGCCTGTCTTGTTTATCTTCAGTTCTTAGGTGGTTAGTGTTTTTCAAGGCCTGATGTAACACCCCCTCCCTTTTTACTGTTGCCCAGCCTGGCAATAGAGATTGCTTTGTTCTATTTTTTTCCCTTTGAATGCACAAAAGATTTTCACAGCTTCCATCATAGACGAAGGGAGAAAGAGGAGGAGGAGATTTCTGCTTCAAATTCATGATTAATTTCTCCTTTCCCACAGCACTGTGTAAGAATAACACAGACTGCAGTTTGTGTGTGTCCTGCCAGGGTGATGATGAGAGGCAGACTGGGAGGGTAAGGAAGCACAGCACAGAGGAGATGCTGTACCGAGTCACTCATCTTTAAACCAGCAGAACCCCCTCTTAAATGTTTTAATCAAGGGGCTGATTCCTGTATTAGCCATCAGCATTTTGCTGAGGGAAATGCTGATATATTTAGAACTTCTCTTTGTAGTGCCAGAGGCGTGGAAATGAAGTCTGATGGTGTGCCCCAGTGATCAATAAAACCACTGGGCTTGGGAGTATGGTGCAGTGCCATCCTTGCTCTTGAAAGTCCAGATTCAGGGGGGCAGGAACTTGCTGTTGTTGCGTTCAAGCCTTTCACATGGTGCTGCCATGAATTCAAATAGTCTTCTCCAGAGGTCTGAGGCAGTGCTTTTAATTCCGAGCTGGCTGGATTAGATGTGTATGTAGGAGGGCAGGGAGTAAGAGGAGCTACAGCTCGTTGGCAGAACTCACCAAGTACTAGGAAAATCCTTTTTGCATTCCAAGTTCTTTCCTTCCTTTGCTCAGCCTAGGTTGTGCCCTTACCTGACTAATTAAGGTGGTTTACAAAACAAGACACTCACCTGAAATTCTAAAGCGTTGCACATTGCAGAGGCCTGATTGTAAAAGGTGCAGATGAAATTCTGTTGTGTACACTGTGTAAAATCTGCTGAGAGAGTTCAGCTTCCCAGCTCGGAGAGAAGCTCCCTCTAACCCCACCGCTTTGAGGAACTGAAATTGCCAGGCACGTTCCGTCGGAACCATTGTTGGAAGCTGCCTGAGAACAGGGCTGTCCTTGCAGGAGTGTCTGTGAGCGTCTGGCGTCAGGGAAGTGACTTAAACCTCAGTACATTTGAGGATCTTAGATTTGCGCTGCATATGTTTGTCTTTCTGTGCCAGTCTCGCCTCACCTGTTACCCTGCCGCTAGCTTTCACTATCTCAGGCTGTCTGTCACGCAGGCAGGGACTGCAGCACTGCACCGGCAGCATGGCATTAGTGGCGGTTCGCAGGCACCTGGGTGTGCACACAGGCCGTGAGATCAGCAGGGGAAGGCAGTGCCCGCCTCGGCGAGGGCCTGTTTGCCAGTGGGGTGGTGATTCTCCACGAAGAGCGGCGGAGCAAAGAGGCGAACACTTCTGTCAGTGTTCTCTCGGTGCTGTCGTGCAGTACCTCCTTTAATGCAGGTTTCTGCCAGTTCTGCCTTCAGCTTTTTCAGAGTGTCTGGCAGAAGTCAGCGGTTCCTTGCTTCTTACCCGGAGATTAGAGAACTTGGGTGGGATGCAGGAGATGTGTTCCACCCCCCAGGCTTTCTGACCTTGCGTCTCTCGCCTTCCAGTGCAGTCCTCTCATCACCAAACTATGTGCCGCTCGGCAGCCGGGCTTTGTGTGTCCATTTCAGTCTGTTTCAGCTCCTGCACAGCACTGTCAGTATTTGCAGGCACAGGAAGCAGACATTGCCTCTCTGCCCTAGTGATCGAAATGCTCACCCGGGATTGGTGGGACCGGGCTCCGCTTCCTGCCGCGATAGGGCTGCAGGCTGGGAGCTGGAGGGGCTGCAGTCCATGGGCGCAGTGCAGCCTGCTCTTCTGCAGGTGAAACTTGGAGTGAACACAGACAGGAGGTGACCTGACTAGAATTTCTGCTGCCGTGGCTAAGACAGCTGTTAGTGTGCAGGTCTGCAGCATCACTCCCTTCTCTCGTGGTCCCTTCTGACCAGATGGATTCCGTGATTCTGATCTCTTTTAGTATCTCATCTCTTTCTTTCTCTTGGTGCTGTGATGTGTCAACCTCGCTGGCATACCTGCCACCATCTTCATTGCCCTTTGACCTTTTATGCTGATTCTAGCTGTTACAAGAGACTGTAAAAGCCAACAGTTGGTAGAAGCCACTTAGTCAGACAGTCTGATTTAATGGTGATGGCATCTGAGTAAAGTTTCTGGGAAGAACCAAGGCTGAAATTGGTAGAAAAAAGAAAAACTGTGTACATTTTTGGTGTTGCATTGCTTTAGTGTAACTGGTTAAGATGCAAATTGGAAATGATCCCCCCAGCTCTGTGGGCTGAGCGAAGTGGAGTGAAACACAAGCTGGTGTGCTGGCTGATATGGATCCAGGCACTCAAACTGATTTTGAAAGGTGATGATTTAGTAAGATTAATGGAGGATATGTGTCATTGCAACACTTTCTGATCTCTGTTCTCCCTCTTAATTCTTCCAAGGATGTTCACGTTGATGATCTTTTCTCTCACATCTTTTACAAGTGGTGTTTGAGCTTGAAGCACTCTGATCTGCCAGACCAGGTTCTGCTTTCATATGCCATCCCTACAGAGACTTGGGAAGTGTCTGTCCCCCAGGACCACCATCATGATGTTCTCCTGGCAGTGACTGCTTGCATAGCTGTTGTGCTGTCATCTTCATGATTAGATCCTGAGGAGTGTTTCTTTTTTGGACGAGCTCTAAGCCTCAGGCCCCAAATGACCTTGGGTAACCTCTGTATCTGCATGTCACATCAAGTGACATGGTACAGTCGGAGGTGTTAGAAACTCAGAATGTTCTTCTGGCTTCTTGGAAAGGTGCTCTGTAACCAGTAACTAATCAAACCAGAATGTTTTTACTGTCCTACAGCAGCAAGACATGAGAATAATAACTAGGTGAGATGAGGGTGCCCTTCCCTCTGTGGGGATGGCCTTCAGGGCTGGAGTGACGTTGTGTTCAGGATGTCAGAACAGAGGTTCTTAAATCATCACAGCTGGTGTCCTGAAGTAGAGGAGAACACATTGAAGTTGCTTCTCTCTTGCACAGTCTTGTGCTTGAGGTGGCTTCTCACTGCTAGAGTAGGCCAGTGGCATCCTGGCCTGTATCAGGAACAGTGTGACCGATAGGACCAGGGCAGTCCTGCCCCTGTTCTCAGTGCTGGTCAGGCCACACCTTGAGTCCTGTGTCCAGTTCTGGGACCTTCAATTTAAGAAAGATGTTGAGGTGCTGGAAGGTGTCCAGAGAAGGGCAGCAAGGCTGACGAGGGGCCTGGAGCACAGCCCTGTGAGGAGAGGCTGAGGGAGCTGGGGGTGTGCAGCCTGCAGAAGAGGAGGCTCAGGGCAGAGCTCATTGCTGTCTGCAACTACCTGAAGGGAGGCTGTAGCCAGGTGGGGTTGAGTTCTGCTGCCAGGCATCCAACAACAGAACAAGGAGACATAGCCTCAAGCTGTGCCAGGGCAGGTTCAGGCTGGATGTTAGGAAGTAAGTTCTTTGCAGCAAGAGTGATTAGCATTGGGATGGGCTGCCCGGGGAGTGGTGGAGTCCCCATCCCTGGACGTGTTTAAAAGGAGGCTGAATGAGGCACTTAGTGTAATGGATTGGTTAGTTAGAGAAGGGTTAGGTGATAGGTTGGACTCAGTGATCTCAAAGGTCTTTTCCAACCTGGTTAACTTTGTGATCTCAAGTTGGAGAGATGTGGTGGCATCTTACAGTGTGTGTGTAGTAGCATTTTCCCCAGCCAGTGGAATTTGAATGGAAAATGATGTTGTTTGACACTTGCTTCTTCTCTCCTTCCCTCCAAACCAGGATCTTCTGTCTGTCAGGTTTGGATGTTCTTCTCCCTTTACTATCTGGAGCTAATTCCCAGGCTTTTGACTCCAAGCCTTTCCCATGCACCACAGGTGTACAGCTGAGGACTGTCAAATGCTTCTCTTTTGTTTTTACATCTTGGCCACATTTCTGCAGGCGTTTCCACAACACAGCTCATGTGAGGGAAGCAGGAGGAGGGCGTGTTCATACACGCAGGCTGTAACTTCAGACAGGAGCTGGCAAACTTACCTGCAGGAATAATTTTATATCTGGATTATTCTCATGTCCAGCTGCTAAAAGACAAACAAAGCACTACACAGTGTAAACTACTGGCTGGTAAAGCTGATCACCCTCACTCTGTTGGGGTTATCCCTTAGTTCTGCCCAGTCAGTGCTTGCCACTTTCTGTCAAAAAAGCCCAAATGTATTTCTTCATTCCTGTGGACTCTGTTGTTACTGCACAGAGGTATCTTTAAAAAGTCTTCTTGTTCATCTGCTAACAGACAAAAGTTAACTTCTACTAAACTGGCAGTGAGCTCTAATTTTAAACAGTTTGGCAGAAGATTACAGAGCTTAGAGGTGTGAAGAGTTGAGAGTGTCCCATGGAATGGCAGGAGTCTGCCATTGCTAACACCATTTTCTTGTGTCAGTAGTACCACAAATGGCAACTTCATGCTGGAGCAGCAAAGGCGCTGCACAGCCAAGTTCATGGTACAAAAAGTCAAGTGGTCTGCACACGTAAATGTGGTGCATCTGCCTCTGCAGCAGTGCTTCACAGACACTACTGTAGGAGGGGTTCTCCACCCAAGTTAAGCTAGCAGCAAGCATATAACCCTGGAGTTTATCTTGACTTCAGTAGTTACTTGGATTAATAAATTCAGTTTACTCCATTGGAGCTCCTGTAGCTTGGGTAAGATCTGGCATTACAAAACATTGGAGCTCTGTGGTGCTGCAGTTAGCAGGGCAGAGGTGAATGTAGCAGCTGGGCCAGGGCTCTGGTGTCTGTGGCACTCAGAAGCCTGCCATCCCTTCTGTCAGACAGTCAGGCCCAGTGCAAAGCCTGGTTTACCTTTCTGTGGAAGCTGCTGAACTCCAGCAGCCAGCAGAGTTTGCAGTGACCATGGTTGCTAGGATCAGCCAGCTGTGGGTACAGGGGCGCTGCGTGTCTCAGGCCAAAGCTCAGTGCTATGCTGCTATACAAAGGACTGGTTTTTACTGGTATAATTTTACCCCTCTCAAGGCTACAGTTGTGACTTATCTCACCACCATCTGTATCAGACCCATTTGGCAAGATAAAGTAGGTGTAGTGTGACTCTGACCTATTTAGTCAATGGGAAGTCCCTGCTCCAGGTGACTGTTAGCTAAAGGTGAGGTTGGTGAAATAGAAGGAGCCAAAGAGAGCAAACAGAGATGGCTTGGATGGATTTCTTTATTGCAGGCTGGGGAGATGTGTCTCTCTGGCTTTCTGGATTTGGTGGCACAGGGTCGTTCTGGTCCTTCTTAGAGGTTCAGATTGATGGCTGTTTGCTGGAGGAAAGATGACCTCACTGAACTCCTTCCCTGAGGTGACTGACCCCGTACCTTCACCTGAATAGCTGCTCTGAGAAGCACTACAAAGGGCTGAAATCTCTCATGGGGAGTACTGTGGTCTCTGCAGAGTTTTGAAGATGAAGAGCAGGCTCTAATTAAGCTTTATGTGAAAATAGTTTAAAGAGTGCTTGCTTTCTTCTCAGAAAAAAAGGAAACTTTAAAGCTAAACAGTGAAGAACTGAACCTTTTGGGTTTTTTTTACATTTTCTGCTAACTTGACTACTTCTAAAGCAGATGCAGCTGTAAGCAGTTGCAGATGGTACAGAACAGAAAGAACCTCTTTATCATACTCTGGAAGAACCCCAATGTTAGTTTTCCAGCTAGGTATCCTTCTCTGTGGTTTTGGTTTTAATCTCCTTGTAGGTGGAACTTAAAGAGAAAAAGAGCGACCTTAAAGCTCAGTCAGAGGAGGAAAAAGTCCGCTGGAAACACAAACACTGCTCTGCAGGGTGCTTCCCTGGAAGAAGGTCTATGAGATTCCCAGAGCATCCTCTCTGTCGAGAAGGTTCCTGCTCCTTCCTGTCGCAAACAAAAGGGTTTGGATGCTTAGGCTAAAAATGGTTGAGAGCAGGCTGGGTCTGCTGCTGCTGCTGCTGCTGCCGCCTGTGATTTGCACCTGGGACTGAGAGTGCTCCCTGAAATCTGACACTGGAGTGAGTCAGTGCACCCTGCAGCTGGCACGGAGGGGTAGGACAGAGAGCAGGCCCTGCCTGCCCTGACACAGGCCAGCTCCTCACAGCTCTGTGCTGCACTTAGCTGTGGCCCGGACACCTTTGGAACTCTCAAAACAGGCTTTTAAAGTTTTCCCTCTTCGTTGGAGGTAGCAAACCCAGGGTGCCTGTTTCGATGGGTTGTACTCTGTACTTCTGTGGCAGCTGACTCTCCCCTCCTCACTGGCTGCAGCTGTGACCTGCAGTCCTTGCTTCAAGGGTGCCAGCAGCCGCCACCGGACAGCTGTGACCGCTCTCGGTGTGGCCCCTGGGCTGCCTGGGCTGGCTGCTCTGCAGCTGCGGCCCGCGCTGGGCACCTGCAGCAGTGCCACCGCCGGCTCGTGGCCTGGTCCTGACGGGCGAACTCCTTCTGGGATGGAGTTGTCATGGAAGTGCTGTTTGACCCTGCCCGGGCACGTCAGTGTAAGGCATCTGTCAGGATGCCGTGTGCGGGTAGGGCAGCGCAGCAGCACCCGGAGCTGCTGTGCCTGTGCAGCCGCATGGCATTGATCGGCTGGGCTCGGGGCAGGCCTGACTGTTAAATGCTTTGATTAAACGATTAGTCCTTGGCTTTATTTTTCCATTTGACTTCTGAATACACTGCTAAAAAGGCTTTGGATTTCCAAGCACATAATCAATGCAATACTGGCGTGAGTGTCAGAGGTATGTGGTGTGGCTGTGTGTTGATTTCCAAGTCACCAGCAGAGTCAATGCAGAGGAGATAACTTCCTCGTTCCTGGCTGTAGCAATAGAAGCAAACAGACACTTTTCCCGTTAGCCTCTGACGTTGTGGTGTCTTGAAAAGAAAAAAAGAAGTCTGTGCATGTGTAACTTGAGTGTGAAGTTGCTGTGGAAGTTAAGGTTTGAAATAAGAAAACATACTCTTTGGCACCGAGGTGGAGATTTTGTCTAGGAAGCAATGCGGTCGGTGTCCTTCTTGCCTGGGAGCACTTGAGAGCCTCTTAGGACAGTGTTCTTGCAGCTGCTTGGCCAGCTGCAGTTTGCATCTCTAAACTGCAAAGCCATGGCACCCAGCTGCTGGAGAAGACAGACACCTCTGGTCTGTGCTCTACTCTTTTCCTGAGGCCTGTGCTAGGATTTGTTTCAATCCATTCTTCCCAGCAGTGCCTGCACATGCAGGTGTGAAGTTCTGGTGCAGCAGACATTGTGCCATTGGTGATGCAGAGGATTTCCCTCGAGCAGGCTCGCTCAGAAAAGTGGTCCTGGCTGGTTGGCAGTGCCCAGGATGAGGTCTCGGGTTAGAGACTGGCTTGCCTGGAACCTTGCTCAGCTGACACCAGGCTGCAGCTCTGGGAAGCACTGCTGTAGTTTCCTTTCCTTGTGGTAAAATGGGGACATTTGTCATCCTTTTAACTCTGAATAGCCTGGAATTTACTGTTTGCATTTCAACAACTGGGAGCTTTTTTGTAATGGAATTTGTCCGTGCTCTTGGGAAACTTGCCGTTGAATATCCTCATCTTGGCACTTCACAGGAAAAGGATAGCTTTGGAGGAGCAGAACTCCACAGCTCTGTGGCACTTGGTTAGTAGGATCTGTGTGGCTAATTTGGATAGGCTGCAGTGTTCTGTTCTGTTTGCTGAAGTGAGCTAATAGAATTCCCTGACCCCTTTGGACACCGAATAATGCCCCCAATCATCTGAAAAAAATCCAACTCCTCCTCCATCCCTGTGGCTTGGTAATTCTTTTGCTGGCAAATTGTGCAAGAGAGAGGAACAAAGGATATGATTTAAAAGCAGTTGCAGGGATGATGTGAATTGATGATTCTTGTGGAGCTTGGTGCCTTTCCAGGGAGCGATGCCACGCAAGCTACTCAGCACTGTGAAACCAAGCTTTTGGGTTTGCTTAAGGTTGTGCACACCTGAGGAGACTGCCTGCAAACCACCTGGTGACTGGAAATGCACAGTGCTCTTGCTTTGGAAATGAAGGTTGCTTTGAGCAGCTAATGTTTGACAACCAAAAGTGTCTTGGCTACATAAAGGGTTGAGCTGTTTCTCAGAAATCACTGTGAAATGGATGTTTTCTTGCTAATGGGGGGCTCCTGAGTTCAAATTTTAGTGTATTTGTAACTAAGTTGTTGTGCAGGTTGTGGCTTGGTTTGGTTTTTTTTTTATAAAATCTTGTGTTACTGACGTTAAATACACCCCAGCACCCCCATTTCTGATGCAAGGCAAGTGCAGAAGGTAAGGCCAAGTGGTGATACAAATCCTGCACAACTCTGTAATCCCATTTTTAGTTTCCATCACAAAAGCATTTTTTTTCAGATGTTGCTATGATACAAGTGTGCGAGACAGGTCCCAGAACTTGCTTTTGACTCTGCAGTCAGGGAGGTGGCTGACCTGTGCCGGCTGCCTCCTCTCCAGAGGGAAGAGCAGGTGAGAGAAGGTGTGCTGGGCCAGGCTCGGGGGGCAGGTCTTCTTTCTGCTGCCGTGCCATTAGCTGTGTAGCTCCTGATTCCTACTGCAAATGCTCTCTTAAGTGGCAAGGGGGAAGAGAGTAGCTCAGAACCCCTTTGTGTGGCACTGCTAGTCAGGGCTGTGGAGCTGGGAGCAGCTTAGAACCCCTTTGCGTGACACTGCTGGTCAGGGCTGTCAGCTGTGGAGCTGATGCCATGACATGGAGAGAATCTGATGTCTGTGATCTCAGCAGAGGTGAATGGCAAAGGAAATCAGTTACCTGCTTTGCTTATGACCAAGCCATTGTGTTCTGTCCCAGGTATAATTGTCACACTAAGACATACTCCATCTCTTGACCCCAATCGGGAGGTGGGAGGCAGTGTGTGCTCCTGAAGCTGTGGGTCTGTTCAATGTAGGGTGCAGCCATTTGCCTGGCACTGCATGCACACAGTGAAGATCTTCCTGTGGCATCACCCTGGGATGTGTTCCTGTGCATAGCTTGTCTCAGAAGACACCACTGGTGTCAGAATCATTAGCAGAAGAAATCACAGCACTGGCTGTTACAGTTCTCTCCTGAAGAAGAAACGCCAGGTAATGAGTCACTGAACTTGCTTGTGTGGGACAGTCAGCTCTGCCTCTGCTGCCTCTCTTCTTTGTTCTGACACTTCAGATTGCTGGGGGGGTGCTAATTATAAAGGGAAATATTTCTGCTGTTCTACAACATCCTCTGTTCTAAGATGCCAGAAACTTGAGATGTTTTTGGTAGTGTCACACTGCTACTCCAGACTGCTCTGGAGAAAGAGTGAGTGGCTCTGGAAGCACTAAACTTCAGTTTATTCTAAATGGAATAACCTGGTCACAGAGGTTAGGAGGAGCTTCAGGATGTTTGCCTGGACTGATTTTACTTGTTTGTTTCTGTATAGGGTTAACACTCCAGGGGGAGTAAACCCTGAACCTGACTCTAGGTGATGGCTAGCCCACTCCCCCTTCCTGTCCCATAAAAGCAGGGGGACTTCCTGTTCCTCTCTCTCTCTCTCTGGACCACTCTGCATCTCTCTGCATCCCTGCATCTCTCTGCACACATCAGCAGCCGTTTACCACGTGGCCATCACCCACGAGGCAGACAAACCCACCACCATCACAAACTCGGGTTGTATTTATACCTTTTGTATTTGTTGTTTCCCCTTCCCTACACCTTTGTAACCTCTCTACCTCTGATACCCTTTTAAGTTATTGTTAAATTTTCTTTTTTTTTTGAAACTTCCAAACCGAGTGCGACTGCTTTATTTGGCTGTGCTTACCTTTCCTCTCTACTTCCAATTCCTTTCTTTGGGGAAGGAGGGGGGAGAGGGAAGGGCACTTCACAAATTGTTCTATCATATTTATTAGAGCCTCTGGGAATTTAAATTAGAACCGAGACAGTTTCTTTTGGGAATTCAAAGTTGTTTAACTTCTTGCAAAGAAGTAATTTCTATGGAATGGCTTATGCTGTGGCATCAGGGATCTGTGGCAGGTGCTGCGCTGCTCTGCTGCAGCCTGCCTGTGACAGCTGTCTGAATGCTGTCAGGTAGCTGTCAGGGATGTGCTAGGACATTGCCAGGCTCAGCTGCTCACATTTCTCATAGCTCACTGTGAGGAGCACCACAGCATTCATATAGCTGTGTTGTGTTCGGTAAAGGCATTTTTCTCTTGAGCCACAGTGTGGGCTTGGATGTGGCAGAAATGTTTCATTCTTGTTTGTCTCAGATGGTGCATCTCTAGCCACTGCCTTCCCTTTGAACTTCCAGGGAAATCAGTCTGTGCTTGGGTTATTTCCCTGTTACCATGGTAAATAATACATGCTGCTAATTAAGACACTGCTAGAACTGCACAGAAAGATGGGCAGGGAGAGAATGTGGCCTATTTACACATTGTGAGCAGATGCCATCAACTTTTACAATAGCCTTTGCTAAGGTCACTCACTTTACACAGGAAAATAAATAACCTCCTGACTCCTGAGATCTGTCTGCTGAAGGAAGAAGGAGAGAGTCACATCTTTTGAAGAGCCTCCTTTTGTCAAGTGCATATGCAAAGGTGTGCCCAGAAGAAACACTGTGCCCCAAACTGGAGCACGATGGCTGAAGAAAGGGAAGTGTGCCAGTTCATCTGCTGAGGTGCCAGCAAGGACTGGTTGCTGCTGGAAGCTTCTCTCTGACTTGCACCAGTGCAGTCGCCATGTCATCCCCTGCAGTACCACCACTGAATGTGAGCCCTTGCCATGACATGTATGCTGGGAGCATGGCTCTGGGATTGAAGTGTGCTTTCCAAGAGCTGTACAGGAATTTCTGGAGAGATTAGGGAAGAACATTTGGAGAAACAATGTTACGTCTTGGATAAAGAGAAGTTCTCTTCAGCTTTCCACCTAGAAATCAGAGACATTGATTCAGAACTCTCTTAAAATGCAGGACATGAAACAGGCAGGAGAAATGTCTTCAACTTTGTGCTGATTTGATTGTGGCACTGCTTAGTGCTGCACCTTGTCTCCTGAGAAGCACTGGAGCAGTTCAAGCCTTGTCAGCCTCTGCTGCTTTCCAGTGGTAGCCAGAGAAGCCTCAAAGGAGAGACTCTGTGTGTGTGTTTGTGTGCTTCTGCCAGGTACAGTGACATGGGACTGCAGCTGTGGCTGTGCCTGCACTTGAGGAAGCTCCTCTGGGCACTGCAGTCCATGCGTGGAACAGCATTCCAGCCTTCATTGCTGAGTTGGACATACATCTGGTCTGGACAAGCTGGGATCTCTGATCTAAGTCTCCAGCAGTCATTTGAATCTTCACTGTTGGAATTTGGGAAGAATAATGTTTAATAGAGAAATTCAAAAATTTCTTCCTGCTTCTCCTCCAGAGGCTTTTGATGTTTTCCTGGCCAGCAGCTGTGCAGAAGTGGCCATCAGATGGCTGTGTAGTTGTGTTAGGACTTGTATGCAGGCCCAAGTCACACTTTCCAGAGCGCTCTGGGGGTTTTCTGGCTTGGGGTGTGTGTAAGCAGAGCTGTTTTTCTTAATGCTCTAACACAAAGAGCATGAGCTTGTTCCAGCTAGGTGTTACTGATCCCCTTCTGGCTACAGCCCCCTTTGGAGTGTTCAGAAGCAGCAGCACATTTCGACTGCTGCATTCTGGCATCTGTTTCTGTACACTTGTGGCATTGATGCCTGAGAATGAAGTGGATGTGATCTAATTCTCTGTCTCTCGTGGTAGTGTTTGATTTGCAGCTTTATGCATGGCTGATGAAAGTTAATCACACACTGATGAAGGTAATTTTCTCTTCTTTGCGTTTCAAAAAGCACCAGATGCAGTTGTTCACGCATAAGGTCTCAAGAGGTGTCCTGCACACCTAGCAGTAATGACATGGTGGTTTGGAAACAGCTCAGAATTTCTGTAGCTGCAGCCTGGCTGTGCTTTGCTTCTTACACAGAAGGAGTTTTTCAGTGGACTGTGAGGGCCATTAAGTGGCATTTTTAAATGATTGGGTATGCTTTGTGCATCTCTGTACATCCAAATATGTATGGTGTGGTGGAAGTGCAATAGCATTTTCAGATCAGTGTGGACTCAGCACGTAGAGACCAAAGTGACCAGCTGAATCTGAGTCATGTCGGAATCAGTGGGTGACTTGTGTGTGATGCTAGAACTGGCAGTCAGCCAGAAATGCCAGCATGCTGGGGGAGCTCTGTCACTCACCACTGTTTTTCTGGCTTTCACTCCTCTTGGAGCTGAGTTTATCTTCTGCTGCTTCTGATGGGAGTACTTTTGCCTGCAGGCTGCTCTGGGATTACAAGAGCACTGCAAGGGTGAAGTTGGTTATTTTTAGGAAGGTTAAAGCATCTGGGTGTTCACTACAAAACCTCTTCCAGGAAAGCATCTTGTTCCTGGGCAAGAAATACCATCAGAACTGGAAATGCAGCCAAGCAGTAGGTAAGCTCTGGTTGCCCATTTTCAGACTGTTGCTTTAAGTAACCGAGGATTACAGAAGGATGTTTGGAGGATTTACCTCAGTAGTATTTCTGTAGGTGGCTTTGAGATGTAAGAATCCAGAACAGAGATGAAATCAGGCAGAAGTGCCAAATCAGTAAGGAAGGAATGGTTACAGGGGACATAAGACATTTGTGATGTTTCTAAGGCTCCAGGTGTTTTCATTCTGACAAAAAAAAAAAAGTTAGATTATCAGTAGGTTCATTACTGAAAATGTTCTCTTTGTCAGTCTTAAATGGTTTTCCGGATTCAGAAAGTGCAGAAATGTTACAGGGCCAAGATGTGATCTGGGGAGGAAAACGCAGGTTGTGTGTGGTGGGTGTAAGGTGTTCCCAGATAGACTGAAAGTGAAATGAATTGAATGTATTTAGCTGAAATAACTTTGTAGAGGGCTAGACTTGGGTGTTAGATGTGCTGTGCTGCACCCCCGATGGTACAGAATATTGCTTTGAAAATACATCCTGTCTGCCTGGCCACCCATGTGGTCAGAGCAAAAGTCTTGTGCAAATGTGCTGATGATGTGTTCTGGGATTCCAAATTTCAGCAGTTCTGATGGCTGCTTGGGTGACTGGGACGTGCCCTTTTCGTCTGTTAGGCTATTCTGAGTATCTTTGGCTCTACCCTTTTTAATTATCTTAAACAGGAGAACTTCAGATTGTCCCATTTTCAGCCAGCTGCTGATGTCGATGTGATGGCAAATATTCGTGGTGAGAGGCAGTTAAGTAACGGCTGTGTGGGTTTTGAACCCCCTCATGTTTGTATATTGCAAAGCTCTTGTCTCTGCAGTTGCAGCTCAGCTGGTCCCAGAGGTTGCTCCTCTCCACAAATATTGTTTGATTTTGGTTGTAATGATTGCGGCAGCACAAGACTGCTGCCGAGCTCAAAAGAGATTTGATTTGAAATGCTTACATCTGGTCCCTCTAATCTGCATTATTTACTGCACAGACCGTGTGAAAATAGCTGCTGAAGGGTCAGCATTCAGGCTTCCAGCACGTAGTGTTTCCTGGAAAGCAGATTCCTCTGCTCTACCACCAGTAGCAGTCTACAGAACCACACTGAGTTTGTTTTATAGCATCTCCTTGGTGCCAGGCGGCCATGAAGCCATCCTGAGCCTGCTGGGCACGTGGACATCCCTGTTGAGCTCAGCAGTTCTTGGTATGTCCTCAGGTGTTGAGCTATTAATTCCCTGATCCTTAGGGAAATTATTTTAAGTTAACATGAGAATTAGAGACTCTTTCAGTGTCGGCTTAAAGCCCTTCTGGTACAGGTGGGGAAAGCAGAAGTCAACCTGACATGTGCTTGAGAGTTCTGCCTGGGTGCTGAAGTGTCAGGAGCTTTAGTAAGGGCTGAGACATCTGATGTGGCTGCTCTGGCCTTGCTGGGCTGGACTCCTGTCTGGCTTTGACTTCTGTTGGAGATTTAATCTGACTCTGCTGCAACATTTAATGAATATCTAAGTGAAGACAGTTTCATAGAGGTGGATCAGGGCTCTGGTGTGTTCCAGTCTGTTCAGTTTGCAACACCTATTAAATGAGTACAGCTTGAATTAACGACATGCAAGGAGTGCAGCACGGAGAGGGAGCTGTGGACAGAAGCTACCATCTGGGGTCCACTTGCTGCGGTGCCAGCTGTGTGCTCAAGATGAGCACTGCAAATTAAGGTATGTCTTGTGAGTAGGGGAGAGCTTCAGAAGGCAAGTATTTTGCCCAGTACAAGGAATCTTTTGGGAGTTCTCATAGCTTTGAACCTCCTGACTCCTGAGCTTGCAGAAACGTTCCAGACCTGCCTCTCTGGTGTCTGCCCCTGGATTTCTGCCCTTTGCCTTCTGATTGGAGCAGGGGAACGGGACGGAGTGAAATGGTAACAGCTCTGGTAAAGCCAGTTACATTGTCAAGTGAGTGTAACTTGATCCTGGTCAAACACAAGTTTCGCTTGGTCCTGCACATGGCGCCTCCTGCACTGCGGTTTGCCCAGGAGGTGTCTGTGGTGCAGTTTTGAAGAGGTGAGGACTGCCGAGGGAAGTTTGCTGTTGGGCAAGGCAGCATGCAGAGGCTCAGCGCCTGAGATGCCTCTGATAATGTGTCTGAGCATTACTGTACCCTTAAAGCTCTGCTGTTTGCAATGAGGGAGTGCAGACAGCAGCAGGATACCATCTCCCTCTCCTTTCTCAGCGCTAGAAATGCTGAATACTGAGTTTGAAACAGGCCTGTCTGGGTTTGGTGGTGTCTGGGCTTTGGTTCCTCCTCCCGAAAGCACAATGCATGAATGCAGAAGAGCTGCACTCTGGTGCTGTCACTGGTGTTTGTGTGGCTGGAGATGTTAAACTGAGAATGGACTTGGGTTTGGGGGGAATAGTTCAGCTGGAACAGTTTACTCTTCAGTGTTGGGAGAGAATGTGAATTCTCCTGTTGCAAGTAACACAATTTTAGGTGATTTTAATTTCCTAGTTAGCCCATTTATGTTAACTTCTGCCTGTGTCCCAGCTTCTCCCTTTACTGTGGTATGTTCTAGCCTAAATAAACTCAGTTCCTATCTCTTCTAGTCACCTCAGAAGCTCTTTTTTTGCACTCCTTCCAGTGACGGGCTGCTAACTCTGCTCGGGTAAAGCTAAAGTCACATTTCAGTACCAGTCCCTGCCTTTCTCCTTAACAGCCCTCTCTCCTTCTTCTGCTCTATTGTACACATGACAGGATGGGATTCAAAAGAAGACAAAGGAAGAGGAGAGAACATCTCAGGGAAACTGCAGAAGGGTCTGTCCTGCAACACCTTCTGCAGTAAATCATTTGCAGCTCTGGCAAGATAATTGCAGTGGAGTCTGTTCACATGTGTCCAGTGCCATAGGAACAAAGTGTGGTGAAGTTCTATTTCCTAGCTTCCTGCTGCCCTGAGTCATCCAGCCCTTGGCACAGCTGCCTTAGAAAAAGAATGGCAAAAGAAGGGGCAAGGACAACCTCTACTCTTTTACTGGATGCAGAGGGGAATATAGTAACAAAGGATAAGGAAAAGGCAGAGGTACTTAACAGCTTCTTTGCCTCAATCTTCAATAGTGGGACAGGTTGTCTCCAGGACAACTGGCCTCCTGAGCTGGCAGATGGAATCAGAGACCAGTATAGTCCCCTTGTAATCCATAAGTAAGCAGTAAGGGACCTGCTGAGCCACTTGGATCCTCACAAGTCCATGGGGCCAGATGGAATCCATCCTAGGGTGCTGAGAGAGCTGGCAGATGAGCTGGCGAAGCCACTCTCCATCATTTATCAACAGTCCTGGCTCACTGGAGAGGTCCCTGAAGACTGGAAGCTGCCAATGTGATGCCATCCACAAGAAGGGTCGAAAGGAGGAGCCAGAAAACTCCAGAGCTGTCAGCCTGACCTCAGTGCCAGGCAAGGGCATGGAACAGGTCACCTTGAGTGCCATCACACAGCACCTACAGGTTGGCCAAGGGATCAGGCCCAGCCAGCATGGGTTTAGGAAGGGCAGGTCCTGCCTGACCAACCTGATCTCCTTTTATGATCAGGTTCCTGCCTGGTGAATGTGGGGCAGGCTGTGGATGGAGTCTACCTGGACTGCAGCAAAGCCTTTGGCACTGTCTGCCACAACAAGCTCCTGGCCAAGCTAGCAGCTTATGGCTTGGACAGCATGTCCTTGGGTCAAGAACTGGCTGGAGACCCAGGCCCAGAGAGTTGTGGTGAATGGTGCCACATCCAGTTGGCAGCTGTCACCAGTGGTGCTCCTCAAGGATCAGTGCTGGGCCCAGGTCCTGTTCAATGTCTTTATTGATGATCTGGACAAGGGGATTGAGTCCAGCATCAGTAAGTTTGCAGATGACACCAAGCTAGGAACAGGTATGGATCTATTGGAGGGTAGGAGAGCCCTGAAGGAGGGACCTGGACAGGCTGGATGGGTGGGCAGAGGCCAATGGGATGAGATTTAACAAGGCCAAGTGCAGGGTTCTGCACTTTGGCCACAACAACCCCAAGCAACGCTACAGGCTGGGGACAGAGTGGCTGAGAGCAGCCAGGCAGAGAGGGAGCTGGGGGTGCTGAGAGAGAGGAGCTGAAGAGGAGCTAGCAGTGTGCCCAGGTAGCCAAGAAAACCAATGGCATCCTGGCCTGTATCAGGTGCAGTGTGGCCAGTAGGACAAGGGAGGTTCTTCTGCCCCTGCAGTGCTCAGGCCACACCTTGAGTACTGTGTCCAGTTCTGGGCTCCTCAACTCAAAAGAGATGTTGAGGTGCTGGAAGGTGTCCAGAGCAGGGCAGCAAGGCTGGGGAGGGGCCTGGAGCACAGCCCTGTGAGGAGAGGCTGAGGGAGCTGGGGGTGTGCAGCCTGCAGAAGAGGAGGCTCAGAGTAGACCTCATTGCTCTCTGCAGCTGCCTGAAGGGAGGCTGTAGCCAGGTGGGGTTGGTCTCTGCTGCCAGGCACCCAGCAACAGAACAAGGGGATGCAGCCTCAAGCTGTGCCAGGGCAGGTCTAGGCTGGATGTTAGGAGGAAGTTGTTGGCAGAGAGTGATTGGCATTGGAATGGGCTGCCCAGGGAGGTGGTGGAGTAGCCATTGCTGGAGGTGTTCAAGAAAAGCCTGGATGAGGCACTTAGTGCCATGGTCTGGTTGATTGTCTAGGGCTGGGTGCTAGGTTGGACTGGATGATCTTGGAGGTCTCTTACAACCTGGGTGATTCTGTGAAGGGTGCTGCACTGATTGTCTGTGCTTCCTTCCAGGCTGTCCTCTTGTGCTCACAGTCTGAAATATTCTTCCGGTAATAAATACCTGGGGCTCTGCCCGCTTCACTTCTGTGGTCTTCCTGTTCCAAGTCAAGTACCTAAGAGACTGTGGAGTGTTCTGTGCTTGTGGGAGTGAGAACTTAACTGGAGCTAATAGAGAATCAATGATTTGCATCAGGACAGGGTCAAACTTCTAGTTTTAAACTTAATTTCTCCCCTCCTGATGGAGAGAAACCCTTACACCTCAGTGGCCATAACTACTGATGGGGTGATGTCTGCTCAGATACATCTTTGTGCCTTCCCTCTGGGTGGGATCCATTCAGCAGGGGAAAGCTGCTGCTGTGACATACTAGTGCTGGAGATCCTAACCATGCTTGAACTGTTTTGCCCTTTTAAAAGAGTTTTTCAGGCTGCCTTGCATTTACCTTTTAGAACACAAAATACGTTGCTGTGTGGTTCTTTGGCTTTGATGCTTCTTTCAAGAGTGACCCTTCCGGGTCTAGGAACAGTGCCTTGTCCCTCTGCACATGCAGTGCTGGGGCCGTGCAGTGCTGTCATCACAGCAGTGTGGAGAAGCTGGTGTGAGACTGGACTGAAGCTTTACATCCTATCTGCATATGAGCTTTGGGGCTTTAGTGGTGTTTCGATGCTTTGAACTGCTTGTTCTTGCCCTTCTGCTGGAAAACAGAATGGGTGTTGTTTCAAGTGAGTGCTTTTGCTTCAGTGAAGAAATTAAGCATACCTTGAATTGTCTGGACTGTGGTGGTTTGGGTGTTCCCCCCCCCCCACTTTAGAAATCCCCCAGACTAGACTCAGCTGGCTCTGGAAATACGAATGAAGCTTATATTTACAGCTAGCACAATAGACAAGCAGATATTTACAGTCTATACAGTTATAGACAGAAATATACAAGGTAAAAGGTAATACAGACACACAACTCCCCTCCCAGAAACCTGAGCCCCCAGGAGGGGCTCTCAACCACCCCCTCACCTTCCCCCTACCCCTCTCAACCTTACCCTAGTCCCAAGGAAGAAATGGAGTTTTGGCCAGGAGGTTAGAAAGCAAAGTGGATTAGTCCAAAATGGAGGGTGAGGTTAGAGAGAGAGAGAGATGGAGTTCAGCCAGCAGCCCAGAGCTCTTCAGCAGGCAAAAAGCCGAGAGCAAAGCCCAGAGCGAAGTGACCTTATTTCTGTTTTGCTTTTTATTCTAATACATCTCAGTGAGACTATGAGGGAAGTAGACATCACCATTGTTTTAATTTCACAGTCTATGATCTAATCCTTCTCTCCAAAACATTCTAGCTAGACTCAAACTAGCACACAGACTAACCTGCTGGCTGAGCCACTGGAAGCTCATTTTCCGCCCACTTGCATGCTTTCTCCTGTTATTGGGCATAACTGTGACACCTTTTGCTTCTGTCAGTGTGCCTTTTGAACAGATGTGTATGTCAGGGGTCTGCCTCTCTGTGTCTGCCAAAGGAGTCAGATGCAGTTGCAGAGCAGACTTGAGAAGCTTTTCTTGGGATGGACAAGGGTTCAGTCTAAAGTTCTTGAGTTAGAAAAACACCAGAGCCTGAGTGGCACAGGTTTAAAGCACTCAAAAGTAAGCTAGTCCAGTGTAACCACTGGCATGAGATTGTCCTGCTGCCCTGGGAGAGCATGGGAGAGAAGTTGGGACTTTCGATTTTTGGTTTTTTTTGGAGTGGGTTGGTGCCTTCTTTTTCCTTTTAGTGAAACACGTTTGTGTGTGCAAGCCAGTCCTACAGAGCATGCTGTTGTCAGAGGCGTGCGTTGTCTGCCAATAGCTTGTGAAGTCTGTGGGCATCTCTCAGTTGTGAGACAGAGGTGAGATGGTTTCTCCCCACTGGCTTCCTCTTCCAGATGGAGCAGCAGTGGGGGACAAATACTTGATTCCAAATACTGCAGACTCCCACGTTTTGTCAGCTCAGACAACTCCTAGTGATGGCTTGGAGTGCTCAGGGCTGCTCTTGGCTGACAGCACTACCTCGTGCTGTGCTGGCTGTGCTGACACTGAGTCATGGTAGGAGTTGCTTGTCAGCATTTCCACTGCAGTGGCTCCTAGCCCTGCTCGGAACAGGTCTTTCTGCTCCTCTGAGAGCAGAGTGCCCACGTTGGGCCTGTTCTGACTGCACCGTGGCTGGCAGCAGGAGCTGTGAGGCTGCAGACACCTCCCCAGAGAGCTCGGATGGGGCTTTGTAACTGAGCAGCAGGGACTTGTGCTTGTTCTTCCATCAGGAAATGTGTTCTATTGTGAACTGACAGCAGGCAGCATCCTCGTGGTCTTGGCGATTACAGTCGTTGTTAATGAGCTTTTCTGTTCAGCAGAGAAAGGCTTGCAGGGATTAAAACGCAAATGGGAGCCTAAGGTGAAGACTTGGGGAAGTTTTTATCTTCTTCCTTTAACCAGAGTAAGTGCCCGAGAATGAAACCTAGCACTAGGAACTCTCAGGCAATTGGAAACTCCGGGTTGCATATGTGAGCGGGTTATCAATTGATACCTTTCTAACCCGAAAGGGTCCTATCTGTGAAAATTGCAGCGAAGTGCTCTGTGCCAGGGACAGCCACTGACAGCTCCAGACAGCCCCTCCTGATCGCATGATGTTATTTGGAGCACGGGGAAGTTGCCTATCAGAAAACCGGGGACAGCCGGCACAGTGGCAGTCTGTGGACGTGAATCGCATAACCACACCCCTGGTTTGCCTTTTTTCTCTGATGTAAAAAGGGCTATTTTGGGAAAATTCCTGCAGTTGAAAGTGGCAGTTGGGATAGAATTGCTGTTTCAGCAGAGCTTTGGGATAGGCTGAATATTGGAATGACCTTTACAGAGTTCACTGGGCTGTGGAATCTGAAAGTTTCCATAAAGGAGTATGCCTGTGGCTGTAGGAGACGGTTGTGCCCAGCAGGTCTTGGTTCAGGCTGCTTTCCTCTGCATCCAGTCCTCCCTTTGATTATTTGTGGAAGGTGGAAGCGATTTTCCAGATGAGCAGAGTCTAAGCCACAAGCTTTTTGCTTGGTCAGATGTCTGGTATGTGTATTTCTGTGTATTTTCATGGCTACACATTTACATCTTGTTCTGATACTTTCTGACTTTGGGTATGCCACAAGAGCCTTCTCTTAGTGTTTTTGCTGTGCAGTTCGTGTGGCTTGGATCTGTCCTCTGTGGTACACCCAAGGCTTCTAGAAACGGCTGAACTGCAAAGAGCTTTGCAGACAGGACAGGGACTTTGGCTCACTCTTACCTCTTTCCCATTCCCAGAAAATGTGTTCTTTACCATACTAACAGCCTGGCCCTTGCCAAGTGCAGGATGGCTGCTGCTTGTGCCTGAGCTGTTAACGTGCTGGGCTGTACCTCGCAGGCCCGGGAGTGGGGGCAGTGCCCCAGCAGGTCGTGCTGCGGTGCCTACCTTTGCTGCAGCTGCAGGGATCAGGAGAGCTGGGGGTTATGAAAGCTGCAGGTACTCAGAGGGCTTGTGGGGACAGCATACTTAATAAGACTGAAGGTAAGCTGCTCCTGGAAGGGTTTTAGTCCCACCTTGGCCCTGGCCACATGCTGTCTCCTTTAGCTCCGCGTCAGTAACTGTGCAACTGCTGACCCGAATGAAAACTGCCTGCACAGGGATAGCCTGCCAGGGCAGCTTGCTGCTTTACCAGGCTTATTTTTCCACTTCTCTTCTTTTATTTGTGGGCAAGAACAGAAGTTTTAATGGCAGCCCCCAAGCTGATTATAATGGTAAATGTTTGAAAGAGGAGGTTTTGTTAGCAGAGCTTTATTATTGGTGCTGAAGTCAGAGGTAAGCTATCTGAAGGTGACTAGAATTCACAGCGTGAGATGGGCATGTGGAAAGTCTTTCTTGCCCTGGCCTTTTCAAAAGAGTGCAGGCAGATCCTGCCTTAAGCTGGAGTCCTTTAAATGTAATTGTCAAGAAGGGGTAAAAGCAATAGTTGTTTTAAAAGATAAACCCAGGGCTATGCCTCGGCTCAGCAGCTTGCTGGGGCTGGGCTGCAGGAGGATGCCAGTGGCCTAGAAGAGATTAGCTGATCCAACTGAGCTCAGTTGAAATAAACATGACACAACTGAAATACAGAATTGGGTAAAACCTTTGGTACCAACAGGCTCTGTGTTGATGTCACCTGCGAGTTCCCACGTGTTCCTCTTTGGTTTAGCTCCTTGAAGGGGTCCCTGCTGGCTTTGCCCCCTGGGGCTCCTCTCTCTCAGACATTGTCGCATGGATTCCCACTGTCAGGAACCATTTGCAGTTGTGCAGAGCTTGTGATGGTTTCCAAATCTGCTTCTGAAGGATTCCTTGGCTGCTGTAACATATATTTGGCAGTGAAGACATGCTCTGTTTTTCATGACCTCTTGTTTTTCTTTCTTTGAGGAAGAAAGAGAAGAGAGGAGGTTCTCAGGGTTGGGTTGGGTTTGGTTATGTTTTGTTTATTTTAGAGCAAAAATCTCAACCCAAGCCAAATCAACCAACCCACCCTCCTCAGGAAAACAATGAACCTCAAAAAAAGTGAATTTACGTTTGTGTGTAAGGAGTGAAAATTATGTATCCAGCTCCCATTCAGGCTACAGCTGGATGTGGCATGAAATAAAAAAAGTCTGTTCTGTCTGTTGCAGCAGTGTCAAAGATTCAGTGCGTTTTGGGAGGTTTATTTTGATTTTGGTACTTAACACTCAAACACATGCATGGGTCCAATACAACTTACTGAAGATGGAATTCCTTGGTGATACTGTGATACTGTGAATTTGTCTCCATTAGCCATGGACCATAGATTTTGCTCCCAAGTATCCTGTTCACTGTGGTTGCAGCAGAACAGAGGGGAGATCAGGAGCTGAGGATGCTTTTGAGGGATGCTGCAGTGTTGGTGGTTGGAAGTGAGGCTCCTCTAAGTGCCGGAGGCACCTGCAGTCCCCCAAGCAGGGACTGCAGGTTGTGCTCCCATTCCTGCAGGGAGCTGAGTACTGCAAGCTGAAAGGTGCCATCTGGAATGCTTCCAGGCACTGTAGTTCTTAAATCCTGTGAAAGATGTAATCCTTGGTCTGCTGGCAAGTAGTGGGCTGGACCAAAAGGGCAGCTCAGGTGGCATTCTGACAGAGCATGTAGGCTTGGGCAGTCTTGGTGCTTTACTGTCTGTGGACTGCAGTCTCCTCCTAGGGTGACCTCAGAGCAGTGTGTTCTCTTAGCACTTCAGTGAGGAGCTTGGGGTTTGCTTCTAGAGTGAGAGGTTTAGGTTTTTGGATTGGGCGTGTAAAATAGGTAACGGCTTGGTATCGGATAGTGTGGAAATGTTCTGAGCCCTGTATGTGCTGAACACCAGAATTGTTCTCCAGTTACACCTCTGAAACCTGCCCAGGCTGCCCAGAACAATCTGGCTTTAATGGGACATCTCAAATTCCCCTACTGTTTTTTTTCACTCGAACTGGCTTTTAATTCTTTGTGTTTTGTATGATCCATGTTGCCATAAATCACTGGGACTTAGCAGACCTTATCCATGGGTGACAATGAGGTGAAGTTGTAAACTTGCTTCAGCAAGCAAGCTGTTGCTTCAGCATGAGTGAAACCCTAGCAGTGTGGTTGTTTTGCCTGCGAGTCACACTAAAGAATGGCATAGTGTTGAGTGATGTTTGCAGTTGTGAGTGCCCTGAATTCACGCTTCAAGTTATACCTTAAACTCAGATTTAGCTTGGGATAGGCAGCAAGCCTAATGGAGCCCCTTAAATGTGGAAATATCTTGCGCATCCAAGGCAGTTGGAAGAGGCTTTTTAGTTATACCCTTGACCTGGAATCCAGGAAAAGAGAAAAGTAGTCTTGGTTTTAGCTAGGGAATGAGTATGCCCCCATCCCAAGTGAACACTTGTGCAGGTAGCTGTAGGTGAGCTACTCTACCTGGTGCTACTTTTCCTTCATCTGCCCTAGGGCTGGGCTCTGCAGTCCTTCGGTGTGATTTGCTCCTCTTCATAAAAGATGCTGCAGTAATGGCTCACAAATGGCTTGCACTGGTAGCATCAAACCCGAGCTGCTCTCAGCAGTAAGCTGTCCTGACCCCTGTGTTCTCTCATACTTCTTGTAAGGAATAAAATACTTAGGAGACTGCAAAGTGTCAGAGATGAGTAGAGGTAAAAAAAACCCTTTTCCTCCTAAGTGGCATATCCTTGCGCCAGCAAAAGAAGAGAGATCATTGGTGTCATTCCAACAGGGTGAAGGTGAACTTTGCTTTCTGCCTGCAGCTGGTAGCTCCAAAAGCCAGAGATGGGGTAGGGGAAGCAAGATGCAAAACATCCTTCATCTTGTCTTGAGTTCCCCAGCTAGCACTGCCTGGGCTCGTTGTGTGCTGCCGTAGCAGTCACGGATGTAGAGAACACATTAAACAGCCTCTGAAATGTGGAGAGGAGGGGCAGCTGGGAGCTTCCTCCTTCGATTTGTCATTGGACAGCAGACTGCCAGCAAAAGTTGACCCTCTGGACTTGGGAAGTTTGGGGGTTTTAACTTTTGTTTGGGGGGGTGGAGGTGGGGCTTTTTGTTCCCCCTTGAAAGAATTGGCTGCTGAGATGGGACCTGCACATGAATGTTTGTACTCAGCAAGCTCTGACAGCCAGGCCTGAGCAACAGGGCAGTGAAAGGGATGGTTCAGAGTCACCTTGGCAAAACTGCTGCCTACTTAGTGGGAAGTGGGAAAGTGGGATACATGTTTTTGTGGGCATGGATTGTTGTCAGCTGGTGAGCTGATAGTAAACCTGGTATTTTAAGTGTGGATGAAGAGGACCACAATGGTTGAACACGTAGCTGTGTCTTTTAATACAGACTGAAGAGTATGTGAAGTTTTGTATGGTCACTTCTCAAGCAGCAGGGAATTTGTATCTGGGTCCAGTTTGCTCAAGTTGTGTCTCTGTGTGAAGCTTCCTGTGAGTCTTGAAGGACTTTCTGTATAGGAAAAAAAACAGGTGGTGAGGAGGAGCTTAAAGATGAAGGCCAGTGCTTGCCTTGACTGGGTGGTTTTCTTGAGCTGGAAGTGCAAAAGAATTACCAAGGCCAGAGGAATGAAGACCATGATAGGAGAGCAGTAGGGCTAAAAGGAGGGAGGGATTGTAGGAAATTTCTAAGTAGTCAGATGGCAGAGACCCTCTAGGGTGAAGGTTCATAGACAGGAGAGCTTGACTGTGGGGCTACAGGAAAAGAGAGGCTTCCCTGCAGTTACTGACAGGGAGGAAAGTGCTTGCAAGGGTCTCTGCTCTCAGGCTGGGACTCTTGTGGTTTCAGCTTTTATTAGCTGAGTACCATCTTCTGTAGCTGGGAATGAAGCTCTGTTCCCTTGGGAATACAGAAGGGATTCATTTTTCCCAGAAGAGGGAAGAGTGCTGCTGGGAACGCCAGCTGTGGCTGCTGGGTCTGGTTTGCGTGGTGCCTGTCTGGGACGCGTGGATGTGGTGCTGTGTGGCAATGGCCGGGCACTCCTGCAACTGCTCTGTAGGTAAAGGTCCATGGAGCAGGCTGTGCCAGGCTGGGGAGCTCGCTGCTGGGATTGTTGCTGGGACAAAGCTGTGACTGTATCACCCTCAGGCTGACACACAAAGTACGCTATAGAACAGTGCTGACTGTGTCTCTGGCTTGGCATGCCTCAGCAGGCTCTCTCGCAAGCACTTGCCCATGGAGCTGCCAGAAATAGATGGCTGATGGCAGAGAATTGGCAGAATTGATCTGAGCCCTCTGGAGATGCAGGTTTGGGGTGAGATCTCGAGTTGTGGAGAAGGCATTTGGGAAGCCTCAGCTGGCTGAGGAAAGGAGCTTGAAGAGCAAAGAAAGCCCGTGGTGTGTTTGGCTTTTTGTGACATTTGGGTCTGATAATTAGTTGTTTGTTACTTGACTGGGTTAGCAAGAGCCTGTCTGGTAGCCTGATTATTTACCTTGCTTCTAAACTACCTTTCTTATGTGGGTGTTGAGTTTCAGGCAGCATAAGAATCCTAAAAACGTCCTTCCTGGGAAAACCAGTGGTGGCTTTGTGCTTGAGCAGTGCTGGGTCAAGGGTCAGACAGGATGGTCTTAGAGGTCTTTGCCAGCTGAGTGTTTTCTGTGATTCTGTGTTCTGCATATAGGCTAGAGTTTAATGTGGCGTGCAGCTGAACTGCTCTAAAATCCTCCCAAAGACAGCAGTCTGTAGCATGGCCTCGTCAGTATCAGTTTTCAGGATGAGAGTGGAGAGTAATCACCGTTGCTCCGTGCATTGCCATGTAGTGGGTCCTACGAAGTGCTTCTGGAAACCAGCATTCCATCAGGGGACAGCACTGTGCAGGCTTGGCACAGGCCTTTTCCATCCAGGAGTCTCCACTCCTTGCTCTGAGGTTGGTGGTGGGTTGTACAAAGTAGCTTGCAGGAGCAGGCTGGGTCTGCTGTACATGCAGCCGAAGGCTGCTCAGCTGTGGCTGCACAAAGCCTGCTCCAGCAAGTGAGGGGGGGGTGTTTTGAGTGATGCCATTTGAGAAGAGAGTGGCTCAGCTGTCTCATATGTCTGTGGGGCTCTGTGAGCTTGCAGACTGCAAATGCACTTGTTGGGGAATCCAGCTCTGTCCTGAGCCTCTTGGGCTTGGAGGAGATCATTGAGGCCTCAGCTTAAAAACCCTAATGGGTTTGCAGATCTCTGTCTGGTGTTTTGACCAATCCTGAGAACTTTGGAGCCATCTCCCTTCTGGATTCTTCACTGTGATGCTGCCGTGTGCTTATTCTTCCTGCTCTAGATGAACGCATTAGGAAGTGTACATCGGGATGAAGAGGCTGTGTCCCCTTGATGCCCAGACTTGTGTGGCCAGGTTTTAGGGGGCAGTTGTGCCCTTGAGTTTTGTGTAGCATCTTGCTAATCCAGGGAAGCTGGCTGTTAGAAAGGTGCAGGGGTGGTTAGGAAGAGATTCACTTCAGTATTGTAGGATTGTTCTTGGAGTCTGCATGTGGGCCACTTGTGTTTGAATCTTTGACTGGAATCTGGCCACCCCGAGCTGCTCGCTCTGTTCCTGCTGTGCCGTTACTCTTGGGTGTATCACACCTGCTGTCTTCTGCAAGGGCTTTTTCCAGCTGCCTCTGAAAGAAGGTGTGTGACTGTATCTCCCAGGCCTCATTGGCTGGAGTATCAGTCAACACAAGTCTTCCCAGACTGTAATCCTGATACCAACAGGGAGTGTTTAAGAAGTCCTGCTGGAAGATCTCTGTGCAGAGAAGTCAGGAAACATCTCTGCTCTGCAATGAGTTTGTAATCCTTGCACTTCTTGTGTAGAGTGAAGGACTTTGGATTCTCCGTTCTCCTTGGCATAGAATCGGCAGATAGCTGACCTCGTCATCACTGGGCTCTGTCACTAGGATACAGTAGATCAGAGAGTCACAGGAGCTTGGAGGTTGGCAGAGACCCCCAGGCCTGAGTGCAGCGGTGGGATCATTGTTTAGAAGGGATTTGCCTGTGTTTGTTGCTTTCGTTGTGCCAAAGTCCCAGGTTTTACTACAAAACTGCGTGGATTGTGCGGAGGGCTGACCCATGAGCCGTGTGCCAGCCTTAGCTGGATGTTCTTGAAGTCTTTCTAACCTGTGCAGCCTTGTTTTGACTACTGCCTAGCGGTGCTGATGAAATGGCATTTTAATGATCACAGCTGCCCAAGTTGCCACTGATTAATTACACAGCAAACACTGTTCATCTCTGAAGTCTTCTCCGTTTAGGAAGACTGTGGACATCAGTTAACATTCAGTGCCCCCTGGGATGTGTGCCACGCCAGCTGGAATGCCCTTCAGTTACTTTGCTTTTCTTACGAGTTTGGAGGTCCTGAATATTCTTTTCATAGATGAACTCCACTGTTCACTATCAGATGAAATCTAAACAGGATATGAAGTTTCCCTTTCCCCACACCCAGGGTTGGTTGAGAGCTCTTCTGTCTGAAGCGAGGAACAGGACATGAAATCAACTTGCCCCTGCTTCATCTCCGTGTGCTCTGCTACAGATCACAAGCTGTGTGGTGTGCAACATATGAGCAGTGTTCATGCATGCACCGAGTGTCTGGGTGCACGTTGCCTGTGCTTGCAGGTCATTCTGTTGATCTGGATGGTGGCTTTTAAGACCTCTCTTCCACAACGTGGAAACTAAAGGTCAAACGTGACCCCCCACAATGCAGAGAACTCTTGGAGAGGGCTGCCGTTGTGTGGTAGCTCGCTGGGAGCACAGGACGCAGCTGGCTGTTGCTTCATGCAGGTGATGCTGAGCTCTCTGGTCACTGAGGAAAGCACTTGCTCCTTCCTTCAAAGCTCCTTCCAGGGGTGTGTCATTTCATTTGAAAGAGGCAGTCTGTTTTTCAGTGGTGTTTCATGGTGAGTTTCTAGAGGAGATGGCTCACACTTGTGATTGTCTGTTTGTGCTAGTTTGAAGCTAGCTAGAATGTTTTGGTGAGAAGAATTAGATCATAGGCTGAGAAATGAAAACAATGGTGTCTACTTCGCTCACAGCCTTGCTGAGATTTGTAAAGAAAGGAAAAGCAAAACATTAGATAAAGTTACTTTTGCTCTGCACTTTGCTTGGGCACTTCGTTCTGGGCTGTGCTCTCAGCTCCCTGCCTGCTGGGGAGAGCTGAGGCTGCTAGCTGAACTCCATCTTGCTTTCTAACCTCACCCTCCTTTGCTTGGCTGCTTCACCTTTGCTTCTTAATCCTCTTGGCCGAACCTCCATTCTTCCTTGGGACTGGGGTAAGGTTGAGAGGGATAGGGGGAAGGTGAGGGGTGGTTGAGAGCCCCTCCTGGGGACTCAGGTTTCTGGGAGGGCAGTTGTGTGTCTGTATTACCTTTTACCTTGTATATTTTTGTATATAACTGTATATACTGTAAATATCTGCTTGTACATTGTGCCAGATGTAAATGTAAGCTTCATTTAAATTTCCAAAGCCAGCTGAGTCTAGTCTGGGTGATTTCTAAAGTTGTGGGGGGCGGGGGACACCCAAACCACCACATCTTTTATTTTGGCGCCCAATGTGGGGCCAAAAGTAAAACTGTTAAATACTGTGTGGTCATTTGGTGCTTTTCTCTAAATTGCTTATAGATTGGCAACAGGATGAGTGGTTCTTCCATTGTCTTCTATCTTTCATTTTTATTTGCTTAGTGATACGTAATTTGGAACCTTCTTGCAGTTTAATTATCTTTGTTCCACATCCATAGTCTTGCTGCAGTTAGGCTTTTTGGTTGGCTTCAGCAATGTTTAGTTACCTGATTTGTAGGACGAGTCTAAAGCATTTAGTGGTGGGGACTGTTGTTTTCCTTTAGAACTATTGGGAGTTGTGCTGTAAGTGCCAGAGCCTCTCCTTACTAATGAACCCCAGCCAGCTTCATGGCCCTCTGCCTGGATTACCCAGTGTGTCAGGCTTGTTCCCTTTGGGGTTCCCCAAAACTGTGGGCAGAGCTTTAAATGCAACCTCTCAAGTGCTGGGTAGAAGGAGTGATCATTTCCCCTGACCTGTCAGCTGTTGTGGTCTTGTTGGTCCATTCCTTAAGGTCCCTCTTAAAGGCTTTCTGTCTTCTGCTCTTTCACCCCTCTCTCCCCAGCTGGCTGTCAGCTGAGCTTGCTGAGACTGCCTTTTGTCCTCCAGGCCTGTATCAGAAGCAGTCTGCTCTGACAAGGACAGGACAGAATATTTTACACATATTTACACATAATCATGGGATGGTTTAGGTTGGAAGTGACCTCGAAGATCATCCAGTTCCAACCCCCTGTCATAGGCAGGGACACCTCCCACTAGAACAGGCCACTCAAGGCCTCATCCAGCCTGGCCTTAGAATAGAATCAACCAGATTGGAAGAGACCTCCAAGATCAGCCCCTGCTAGTGCAGCAATTTCTGTGCCTTGTGCACAGAGGTGTGTTGGAGCAGAAAATGGTCTCAGTGAAGCTGAGAGTTAAGCCTCCTGCTGAAGCATCCCAGGAGTCCCAGATGGAGTGGTGTGTTATAGGGGGGTAGCTGTGTGTGGTTTCATAAATGCCTCGTGCAGCTTCTAGTGAGCTTTGGGCTTGTTTTCCTGGTTTGAGTGAACCTTTCCCGCCACACTGCAGCATAGCCGAGACAGAGTGTGTCCAGAAGACAGGCTGGTGTGAGGCGCGAGGCTGCACTTGTTGCAGCTGAAGCAATTTTAATGTGTTTTAAAAAAAAGAAACCTGATTGCAGTGAGGTTAGAACAAACTGCCACAAGACTTTGGAGTTGTCCTGTGGTTGCTCTACAGATTTTGCTCACTGTGGTCATGAGTATTTAAAAGTGAATGTACAAGTTTAAGGTTTTGTATTCCTAGACAGGAGGAGAGCTTTAGAGAGAGCTGCAACAAAGATTTTCCATCCAGCTCTGTATTTGTATTAAAATAAGAAAAAGAATTAACAAGTGACACTGGGGGGATGGACTGTGGTAATGACACACCTGCCTTCTTTTTCCTAATTCCAGGGCATACTCCCTTGTGGATTCCAGTCAAGTGTCTACCTTCCTGATTTCTATTCTCCTCATAGTCTACGGCAGTTTCAGGTAAGATTTTTCCATAATGTTCTGCAGAAGTTTTCTGTTTCAAATGCAGATGTGGCAAGTGGCTGGGTACAGTTTATGCCTTTTGTTTCACTGTATCTCTGTCAGACTGGTGGCCAAGGTAGATGAACTATTTCTTGCTTCTGTAAAGGAAATGGAAAAGAGAAAGTAGCTAGCTGGGGTTTCTGAAAGACAGAATTGTGTTAAAAGCATGTGTAAGGTAACTTAGAAGTTAGTCCTTGAAGACAGCTCTGTGAAATTATCTTTTTGAGAGGATAAAAAGGTTGTCAAGAGAGGGAGAAACACCATGCCATGGATGCTGGAATTCTGTGGATGGTGTTTCAGTGCACATCCTTGTTGCGATTGCAAATGAGCCTTGTAAAGCAGAAATCCCCAGTCCTGCTGCTGCTGACTTCAGTGTAACAGCTTAATAGAGGAGTGGGAGACTCCATCAGTTTGAAAAAGCTCTCAAAGTATCTGAGAAGTGCTTCAGGATAAGTTTGAGTCTTCAGAAATCAAATTTACCTCACTTTGGGAGGCTTGAGTACCATTTAGAGAAAACATGGCTGTCCCTTTAGAGTCGCACCTGGTGTTACAGTTTGTTTCACGTAAGGCAAGTAAGGACTGAGGTTCATACTGACACTCTGGGAAAAAAAAGAATCACAAGATGAAAGCATTTGACTTTTCAGACCTAAATGCAGGATTCTTCTCTTCCTGGTCCTTGAAGACCCAGTGGTCTTGCTTCATGTAGCAAGTCCATGACAAAAGGCCTTGCTTTCAGTAGAAGCCACAGCTGTCAGGACAGGAGTGTTAAATCACCATCAGGAGTTAAGAAGATCATACAATGAAAGAGCCAGGTTCTGCTTAGAGCTGCCTGTTGCTGCTAGCAAGTATAGGGTAACAGTCCTGCTGATGGAATTAAAATAGAAGTCTTGAGGAGAATAGGAGTAAAATGCTTGTTTAGTTTTGTCTTCAAGTAGTTGAGGGAATAATTCAGTTTGCAGCTGTTGGAGTTTCTGCAGGTGTGTGCCACAGAACTGTGCACCTGCACCACAGAGAAGCCAGAGCACCTCTTACAGTTCAACACTGAACACATCGTGCAGTGCAGACCAGCAGGAGTGCCCCAGCTGCAGCTGCCTGCCCTTCTCGCAGCTTCTTGCTCTTCAGAACTGTCCCCAGCTCTCAGCCATCCCGTTCGTATCTACCCATGCTCTTTTATCACCTTGTCCTGTGCTTTACATTTCAAACTGCTCATGTAATGAGAACTGTAGACTTCAGAATGGCTGGGCTGGTGGAATGATGGTGGGCACAAGTCAGAGGAAGAGATGCCCTGTTGTGGTCCACTTCTTTGCCTGTATCCTCAAGAGCCTAAGACACAAGCTATTACAGACCAAGAGAGGCTCCTCTAGTCTTGATTCAGTAATTGATTTCCCATTTGTCATTCCTCTGCCAGATGTCTGAGCTGACACCCACAGCTGTGGTGGTGATGTAGACAGATTCCTGTTGTTTGCTCACAAGTGAGGCTAAAAGCAGTTTTTTATCAGTTATCCAGGGCTGTTAACAAGGGGATCTGGGATACCATTAAGTTCTTTAAGATGTTCAAGTGTGGTAGCAAGGTGCAAAATGGTATCCGCAAGAAGTTCCTGAAGTAGCAAAATGAAAACTTGTGGCAGTCAGTGGATCCTCTGAGAAAGGCAGCTTGCTGGAAAGACAAAGTGCTTGTGCTCGAAGGACAGCGGTGATGTCTTCACCCAGATCTGAGTCATAAGGCAGAAAACAGCACTCCTTAGTTAACCTTAATGTTGCAGAAAGTGAGATTTGTTCTGGTTTTCAGGCTGCAATGCCCCAAGTCAATTTGCTGTGGTGTTGCTTGTAAGTGACTTGAGTAGAAGTGCAGTAATAGGATCAGGAAGAATTGGGTGGGTGAGTCACTGGGATAAGCCCCACGTGCCTGGTGGATCCACTCTAATGCGGGACGTTCCAGGGGAACAAAACAGTGCCTTGCTCCACTCTTACTCATACAAGCAGCACTGATCCAAACCCAAACCAAACCTACCTCAAGATACTCAGAATGTCTGAGAGGTGTCTAGGAGAGTAAAGTCTGCAACCAGAATGAAATACAGGCTGTAGAGTGGAGTTCCAGCTTTTTTTTACTGTTAGGGATATTTCCTCTCTACATTTGTGCTGGCTGAGGAGTTTTAGCTTCAAGCCCTCCTGAGCATCTCCCCCATATGCATTCTGACTGTCTCTCAGCCCTTGATGTGCTTTGTGATGGTCTGCCAAAGGGGCAAGTGTAATCCTTTAAACCCTTACAAGCTGGGAACTGGATCATGCAAGTGCATCTGCTAGTTCTGGGTCTTTAAAGAAGAGAGTTTAGCTTGGACCAGGTTGTTTGCTCTGGGTTCTTGCAAGACAGCCGCCAGTTCTTGGGCAGAAGCTTCTCTGTGGCTCAGGTGGTGCAGCTGCTCTGCAGGCAGGTGACAGCTAAATCTTTGCCTGCCCTATTGTGTAGACAGAGATGGTCTCTCAGCTTACATAAAGTTAGATTTATCCCAGGAGCTGTCTGCCCAAGTACCTGCTTCTGAACTGAGGAACACAGAGTGAAACTGATGCCTTTGTCTCCAGGCTTTGGGTCTCTGAGGTGCCTGCAGAAATAGAAAGTAACTGAAACAGTGTCTTTACAGTTGGCTTTAGGACTTGACCTTTATGGACATCAGGACACAACAGAAAACCCAAAGGCTGCGCTCAGAGCTCAGAACCACCTGCAGCTGCAGCACCGTCAGGGTGGGAGAAGAGCTTTGGACAGACCTCCTCACCGGAGTGTGCACATGCAGACAGCCTCAAGTGCTGGAGGAGAGCTGTGCTTAGTAGAAGCACAGCCCTTGGCAGTCTCACTGCATGCAGGCAGGGAAAGCATTGCTGCATGCGCTGCCTGCTCCTTTTCCCTGCTCTGGTTCCCACTCCAGATCCTGCCTTGGACCCCTTAATGTCACAGGGAGGTTTTACAAGCAGCTGGTCTGTGTGCTAGAGCACACAGGATATTTTAGGCTCTCTCTGTGCAGCGTGCAGAGGTGAGGTGTCTCCAGTCTGTGGCTGACTCTGGTTGTCGCCCTTCTGCTACGCAGAGCAGCTGCAGTGTGGCAGTTCTGCGGCAGCCCACAGTTCTCCTAGCCCCATGGCTGCTGAGGTGGGTGGCTGTCTCCACTAAGCAGAGCAAGAAGAAGCACCTCGCTATGTTGCACCTGCAAGTGACTCTGTAACCCTTGCTTTCATGTTCTTCTATGGTTTCATAGGAGTATTCCCTACAGGGTTTCCCTCAAGCGTTCCTGCAGTGGAAGTGATCCATGGCTCAAGCTGAACTTCCAAGATAGTTGTGTGCCAGCATCTTACTCATTGGTTTGCCCCAGTGTAACCCTCCTCATGGCTCCCTGTGGAAGGCTGAACCCATTGTGCTAGAAATCTACCAGTTTGAACTGTTAAGGACCCACAGGATATGCAACTGTGCAGTTTATGGCCAGATGGGAGGTGCCAGCTGGATGCTGCCTTTGGAAGCCCAGCAGAAACTTGGAACTAAGAAGCAAATGTTTCTCAGTTTGCCATTTCTTTACAGTCCAGGAGCTTTGAGTACATCTTGTTTTACAGGAGGAGGATGTCTCAGTGGTCACTTTTTTGGTATGATGTTAGTGATAATTGGTAGCAAAAGGAAGGGCCAAATCTTTAAACAGTTGGAGATGATTCAGAAGTTGTCTTGGATCAATCAGCAGCTGTGTTGCTAAGTGAAAGTTATTTCCAAATTTATGCTTACTGTGGAGGTAGGGAATGCTGATAGGTAATCATGTAGTTATTGCTGGCACTTGAAATGAGAGAGAGGGACCGAAGTTTTTTCTGAGCAGTCGATCTAAGAGTTAGGTTCCAGTATTCTTTGCTGCTAGCACACCCAGGAATAATGAGTTGCTTGCTGCTGCTGGGAGAATGATGGTGTGAAGTTCTTGCTGAACTGAGCTGATTCAGAGCAGAATGAAATGCTGCACTGAATTTGGCTGGATCCTGGATCAAGTCCTGGAGGATTGTCAGCCTCCTCACAGAGTTTTACAGCTTGAGGGGAAAATTATGGGGCTTGAATGCATGAATGGGGAAGAGGTAGGTGTGGGTGAAGAAGAAGGTGCCCTGAACAAGATGCAGAGCAGAGACGTCTTTAGAGGAGCAAGCTAAGAACAGGTGAGTTTGTTAGCATCGTAGTGCTCTGTGGCCCCTCTGTGCTTTTCATCACTTTTAGGTGGTGATCCACAGCCTGTGCACAAGGGCTGTATGCCTGAATCGCTCAGAAGCTGCTTGAATTTCATACATATTAGAAGCAAAGAAGCAACCCAGTTTAATGCTGAAAGAGCCTTTCTCTTCGTCCTGTTTTACACAACAAAGCTGCTCATCTCCTCTGTCTTTAGGACCCCAAGCCTGCCCTGCTGCTGGGCTGTAGGTTCAAGTGGTGTGGCTGCAGCCCAAACTGCCCCCTTGTGCATTGTAACAAGTAGCCTGTACACTAAAGTCACACAACTTTGGTGCCTGTGGAATTGTACAGAGCCTTAGGGTATCTGAGCAGTCCCTAGGGTTAGTGTACTTTGCATGGTGCAGCTGCTCACAACTGAACTTGAAAAGAAGTTTAATGCCTGTTGACCTGGAAGTTTTATTGCAACACTTGAATGCTGCTGCAGAATTCAGGCAGAAGCTGGGCAGTGCTAGTGGTGGTTCTCTACAGCCTCAGTGAATAACTGAGTAAGCAGCTGAGTCATGGGTAACATTTATCTATCAGAACAGAGACTGCCATGGTACTGTTGTTAGAACCCAGAGGATGGGACAGCAGAAGTGATTGCTGGCCCCAGGACAGCTGAAGTGAAACTCCCCTGTTTCAGACAGCTCTGCAGAATTGGTTAAATGTACTGTAGAGGCTGCATCAAAGGGAAGGACTGTGGCAAAAGGGTGGGAGACTCTGTTGGTTGGGAACATTTTAAACATCTGTACATCAAAATGAAAAGATGACTCGGATGACTTAGAGCAGATCTGCGTGTATAGGGGAATGCCATCACCTCCTCTGGATTCCTTGCATCCTGTCAGGCTCTTTGTTCAGAGCTTCCTCTGCTCACCTTTGCTGTATGTAAGATACATCTGCTCATTTTCTAGGCAGTGCTGAAACTCCTTCAGTGAAACCCTTGTTCATCAGACAATTACTTTTAGGCTAGTTTTGGTCGTCACTCCTAACATGATTTAGAGGAAGGAAGTAATATTGTTTCAAAAGTGAAAGCTGATAGCTAGATCTGAAGAAAAAGGGTCAAAATGAGAATTTGGAAAGAGTTGAGATTCCTCAGAGAATTGAAATGGTTGTTGCATTTCCATCGTGTTCTGCACCCCCCAGTGATGCAGAAGGGTTTCCTGTGGTTTGTTGTTACACACCAGTTCAGACACTGGTGACAAGTGCCACTGTCAGAGCCTGTAGGATCTGGTGTCCCTTTTAGAACTAGAGGGTGCTGGTGCAGAGCGGTAAGGAGCCTAAACAGGAACTTGAAACTTGTCTGTTAAGTTTGCCTTGTTCCCTGCAGGTCTCTTAACATGGACTTTGAGAATCAAGACAAAGAGAAAGACAGCAGCAGCACAGCCGGGTCCTTCAATGGCAACAGCACCAATAACAGTAAGGGTTAGCTCTGCTCCTTCTCTTGCTTTGCTCGCTTCGCTCTGCTGCTGCTTCTGCTTCACCCATCCCCGCGGGGCAGCTACCTGGAGCTCTGTTGTCTGGGAACTTACTGTCTTGCTGTGTACTCCTGCTGCTGCCCACTTTGTGCCCGTGGAAGCTAAATGCGGAACCTCAATGGGACATTGCCACAGTGCATAGAAGTGGCTTGGGTGGTCAGGTTTCACTGGAAATGAAGGAGCTTTGCTGGTGAAAACCAGCAGAGAGCTCTGAGAAGGAAAAGCCACTGCTGCCTGTCTGGAGTCACTCACTCTGACATACAGGCCAGTCTGTGAGCCGTGGGAGATCTCCTGCTCCGACAGCTCGTCTGTGGGGCTAATTCAGCTTTATCAATAGAGATATCCAGGTGTGGAGCTCCCATGGCTTGAGGCAACTTGTTTATAATGGAGAACAAAATCTGTGTCCACAGTCTGTTCAGAGTGGAGGTTATGGTGCCAGCTGACACAGCGATTGTCCCCTCTGTGGGCTCTAAGCAAGCTGCAGGCAGCTTGGCTGTTTGAGGTGCGCTGGTTCGCAGGTAACAATAAGATGTAAAGAGAGTGCAGCACATGCACAGTGTGCTGAAAATGCCCACCTCAGGTTCACTTGCAGCAACTGATGTGGCCATGTCCTGAGAAGAGGTTCTAGAATAGTTTCCCTAAGTTTAGAAGAGAGGAGTGAGATGTGAGCAGCCCTGTGCACAACCACCTGAGTGCTGAGGTTGCTGTGTTTTGAGTCAGAAGTGTTGCTCAGGACTCCCAGGCATGTCCATGATGCTGCATGTGGCTGGGGCTTTCTTCCCCTTTCTTTAAATCCTGACTCTTGGAACTTAGGGAATTGTTGGAGCACTGTTTCTGTTGTCAACACAGAGCTCGACACAGAGCAAAGACGTTGCTGTGCTTGTTGATTCAGCAATGAACAGTTGAGGCTTTTGGCATCCAGGATGTAAGAGAAGCCTGGCTGGGGCTGGGGAGTGAGCACAGTAAAGGATTAGCTGTCAAAATAATCAGGGCTGAAAGGAAGAACTCTGACATTTAACACTGCAGGCACTGATTTCTGTGCGCCAGAGTGGCCTGTAAGATGGACTTTCTGGGGGGTTGTTTTGTTTATTTTCCCTTGGCAAGCTGAAGGGCAGATGAATAAATGCTCTTGGAGCAGGAGGAACTATATTGAAGTCACAGATGGGAGGTGGGAAGTTCTGTGCCTTCACACCCTTGTTGCTGGGCCCTGTTGCCCTTCACCCTTCTGTGCCAGACCCCGGTTGCTGAAATCCCAGTGGCTGAGCCCTCCTGCTCTTCATTGGTAAAATTTATTGTGCTGCTTTTCCTTAAGGATAATAGATCTGTGACCTGAGCTAAGTATTAGAATGTGCAGGGCCAGGTAGGCTGTTCAGAGCCTCATCTTCTCCCTTTCATTAGCTATTCTAAGAACTGGGGGACCATGCAGTTTGCTGTCCTGCTAGAAGTACCGCTGGTAGTCACACAGCAAGACTGAGGTGGGGGGAACAAAACCCTTTGGTGTCTCTGCACTGTTTGAAATTGCTTCCAGCTCTAAAATAGGATGTGAAGTTTTGGTTCATAGCATCAGAGGTGATTGTAGTGCAGGCTGTGCTTCGGGGTAGTTTCATGAGCAGGTGATTGAGTTGGGTGGGTTTGAGAATACCTTGTGTTGTTAGCACTGATGGTGTCTGGAGAGTGCCAATAGCAATGCAATTTAAGTGCATGGTGGCCTTCACCCAGGCAGCATTTGAAGCTGTGGCACCCTTTGGATGAGCTGGGTTAGCCTGGCACCATCTGCAGCTTGCTCTGCCTTGTGCTGAGAGGCTGAACAAAACCTTCAGGTGCTCTGTTCAACAGGCTTGTGTGCTCAGTGTAAAATGACACAAATAGATCATTGCTGTGTGATCATTTCTCCTGGTGCCTAAGTAATGCTTATTCTTATAACTTGTTACTCTGTGTGTGTGGCACAGGACAGAACCCAGACCCTTTCTTTGAGCTGCACACAGCTTGGCCTCACACAGCTGCCATGGTTGGCTGTGTTGGTGCACAAGGATCTCTGAGGACATGTCTGTGGCACCATCACTGAAAAGTCTTGTGAGTCCTCAGCTGTGTGGTGAGGACAGGCTGTTGGTGCCTATGTGGTAAGAAGCAGCCCAAGTTAAATGTCTCCTCTTTTCTCCTGCAGGTATTCAAACCATCGATTCTACCCAGGCGCTGTTCCTGCCTATTGGTGCTTCTGTGTCTCTCCTGGTTATGTTCTTCTTCTTTGACTCCGTTCAAGTTGTCTTTACAATATGCACAGCAGGTGAGCACCTTTCTGAGGACTGGCATAGGGCAGAAAGCATTGCTACAGTTAAAGATGGGTGATCAGAATTGTCATATGTGTCATGGTGTATGGTTAGGCCTCACAGTTGTATCTTGATGTCTCTGGAGCTGTTCATAACGTGCCAGCTGTGGTTCCAGAAGGGTTTTCCACTGGGAGGTTCGCTAAACCTCTTGCACTACAACTTGCCAGAGTTGTGAAAGATGCTGGCTGCGTTGCTGCAGTTGAAGTTCACATGGTGCTCAGAACTGTACGTGGCATTTCACCATTCAGGTACTGAGGGCATGGCCCTGATGGTCCCACCCAGAGATGTCATTGCAGAGTTCCATTGTGGCTTTTGCACCGTTTTTCTTTGTCTCGAAGCTGGTTTTGGTCTTTCTTGCATTTTGAGTGTTACTCTTTCATACTGCTTGAATTCAGAACAAAAATGAAACTTGCTGGCAAGTAACTGGCAAGTCCTCTGGTTCTGCTCAGAATTGCTTACACTTGGTCATTCTCAGTAAGTAGCAGGACTTTGATTTGGGGAATGTTTTGGCCTGTTGATCTTTGCAGTTCTTCAGGAGACCAGCTGCTGTTCAGGGTAGCAAGACTCCTCCTCCCGCTCCAAATACACAGCAGCTTTAACAGCTGCACTCCTCTGTCTGTGAGCATTTTTAGCCCCCTGAATAGCTCTCATCTTCATAGATGAGATAGCTCTCATCTACATAGTTCATGTATATGCAATACACCCTTTTCCCTCATTATTTAACTCTAGCCTCTTACACAGGGCTCATATTGATAGGAGAATCTAAGTCTCTGCTCCTGACATGAGCCTTGAGACCCCTCTTGCTAGTTCTGGAGGCCTGCTGAGTTCTCCAGAACTCTGCTGAACACTGGTTCTCTACCTTTGCCCTCTGGCACACAAGTTCCTTCCTGCTGAAAAGCAGTGACTGCTCCACACAACTCTTGCTGTGTGTTGGACCTTAGGGGAGTGCTGCACACACACGGAGAAGATATTACAAGGGAGGACTGTTGACAAAAGACAACTTCTGATTTGCCAGCTTTGTTGGCCTGTTGATTCCAGCACAGCCTTGATATTTGTAACTTTATTTGTGACATTTCATATTGTAGTTTGATGATAAGTGGATGGAAACTACAGCACAGGAAGTTCCTCCTCAACATAAGGAAGAACTTCTTTACTGTAAGGGTCACAGAGTACTGGAACAGGCTCCCCAGAGAGGTTATGGAGTCTCCTTCCCTGGAGCCTTTCAAAGCCTGTCTGGATGTGTTCCTATGTGACCTGAGCTAGATTGTATGGTCCTGCTCTGGCAGGGAGGTTGGACTCGATGATCTCTTTGGGTCCCTTCCAACCTCTGACATCTGTGATCCTGTGGTCCTGTGATAATTGGCAGCTGGAGCTCGTTGCAGGTTTCAGAGGATGGAGTCTGTTGGGGCCAGTGCACTTGAATATCTTTATTGTTGACCCTGGGTTTACGATGTCTCCGTGCCTTGCCTCAGAGGGCGTCACTCAGCACAGGGGACTCTGACCTCAGAACCTCTGAAATGCAAGTCTTTGTTAGAGGTGATACAGCAGAGTGTGGACCCTGCTGGACTTGGACTTGGGGAGCTGTGAGACTTGGTCCCTCTGTCCCCTGAAGCTCTGGCAGTGCTATGTCACATCCTCTTTGTGTAGATTTTAGAAGCCAATGCAAGGGGACTTGTCAGTTACAGCTGATGTCTGTTTCTTAAATCACTCCAAAACCTCCCTCCCCCAAAGACTGCCTTTCAGGGGAGAGACAGGGGTACGTGCAGCACAACCCGGGGCCAGGACCAACTGCTAAGCAGAGGGCAGAGCTGAAGAGTTGGCATGTGGCCTGCAGACAACAGTTAAGCTGACTGAACAATGGATACTGAGATATGAGGAAAGAGAAAAATGGTGACTGGAAGCCTGCACAGTCAGAAACGAGCCCAGGAGTGGGTCTTGGTGGGCACTGTGTGACCGCTTTTGAATTCTAGCACTCTCTGCCTGAGCCCAGCTTTGGGCTGCTGGCTGCTGGGGATGCCAGGACAGGAGGTGCAGGATTGCCTGCTGAAAAAGAGCTGGAGGAAGGGAAGGGGAAGGAGGTTTGATTTGGGGTGAGGAAGGGCCAGTCCCACTGAGGGTCGGGGTGGGCAGGTAGGAGGCCTGCAGGACTTGGGGCAGCAGGGACACAGGCTTTGCTGTGCACAGTTCCCTGCCAGGCACCTCTGAAAAGCTGCCAATTTGGCATGGAGTTGCCACACTTCATTCTTTCCCTACCCATTCTGCTTTCTTTCCCTCCTCTCCTAAATACTGCTGGAGCTGAGTTTCCATGGTGCTGTTGCATGCAGACACTTGGTAGCGCTCTGTTTTGAAATGGACTGGTCTCTTCTTAAAAACATCTTCTTCCCATAAGGAGGAGCAGAATTGAGGGGAGGAAAGTTGAGGTTTGACCAAGTCCATTTCTTCCTTTGAGAAGAGGAAAAAGTCCTCCTTTTCAGAACCAGGAACAACCTACCCAGTAAGGAATGAGCAGAGCACATCACAGAGACTTGATCTGTAGCGTGCAGAAAATGCCAAGAGACTCTTCATCTTAATTTGAGTCTGTTCTTGCCTACAGCAGGTTTGGATGTATGCTGCTGACACCAGGGCGTCCCCACACCCTCACTCCTCAGCCTTTGAAACAGGCCTTGGTACAGATTTGGTGCTGTTATGTTTAAAAAAAAAGTGGAAGGGAAAATGCTTAAAATCCCAGCAGCTACTAACTGTGTTCACAACTGTGTGGGTGGGATGAGTTTGCTTCTGAAAAAGAAAATGTTGCTGGAAATAGACTGCTGAGATATTTGTGTGTTTGTCTCATCCGGTGTTCAAAAACTTGCTTTGTATTTAAAAACTGTAACTTAGCTGCCGACTGCAGCTTACCTGAGGCTGTACTGTGTTCAGTAATGAGTGAAGGGTTTGAGTGGGATGGGGCAAACCCTCTGAGTTTCAAAGTGGGAAACCCTGCGTGGTGCTGACTGACACGTGGGGAAGGACTGTCAGAGTCACAGCCGGTTCCTGCCGAGTCCTCTCATTTTGTTTGACTCAGTAGTTGGGCCCTTGCTGACAAGATCATGACCAGCTTTAAGAGCTGGGGGTCTGTCGTGGGTTTACTAAAGATAGGCGACAGAAATGAAACTCTCAGATCAAATTGGAGAGAAAATACAGAATTGTATTTAGAGAGAGAGAGATACAGCAACAGATCTTACAGAGCAATTTCCCCATCCATGGCAAACCCCCTTGAAGTTTCCCCATCCCCAGAAAAACTAAATCTACCTTCCCCAGTGCTCCAATCCTCCCCCCTGGCTCCCCAACGCCTCCAGCCAGCCAAGAGGCCTACTGCTTATTTGTTCCTGATAGATTGGCTCCTGCCACACACCCAGGGCAGGAGGAGGAGGAAAGGAGCATGAACTGAGCTTGTGAGTCTGTAAGGAGATAGCAGAATTATGGGATTGAATAACAAACTTCTAGTCCCCAGAAAACTTTTTTTAACCCTATAGCCTCAACCTGGGACAGGGTCGGTAGGGTTTGGGGATGGGGCACTGCATTCCTCTGGGAGCTGTTCCCGTGCCTGACGGTGGGGAGCTTGCTGGCAAGGAAGTCCTGCAGAAAGCCCTGGGGCCTGCAGCTGCTCTTGCTTTAACGGTGCTACAGCCTGTGATAACAGGACATTTCAAGCTCGTTTGTGTACTGCAGAAACGGGGTCTGAACGTGCTGATGTTGCCTTTTCTTCTTTTTCTAGTCCTTGCCACAATAGCTTTTGCTTTCCTGCTGCTCCCGATGTGCCAGTACTTGACGCGACCTTGCTCACCGCAGAACAAGTAAGGACTTGAGAACCCCTTTGCTCCTCTCCCTGTCTGTTGCAATTATTTCTTTTAATGAGAGTCCTTTACTGGAGTCTCTGGTTACCTGCAGTAAACTCAGGGCTGGAGTTGGTGCCTGTTTTGGTGCCAACAGAAGGTTTTCAGGTTGAAAGCAAGAAGCACAAGGCCTGCAAGTCACTGCCAGGACAGCATCTCCCAGCAGTGCTTTTTACTGGGTTTGGATTTATTTTGGCTGAACTTCCAGTGTCTGGGGTGCTGGATTTTGCTGTTTGTTAATGTGTGGCTCTGGATTTCAGTGCTGCCTCTTTCAGAGGCTTGGGTTACTCTGCTGAAAACTGCAGTTGTTAATGTCATGTTTGGAAACTGGTGGTGGTCTTTACCCTGAGACTGGATTTGCTGTTGCAGAACACACTCTTAGAGGGGACAGGGAGCTAGTAGTGATGGTGAAGTATGACGAGAGCTGCCAGCATCCTCTGTAGTTGAGGCTTTGCCCACCTTTTTTGGACAAGGAATGCTTTTATTCCTTGCTGTCTTGGTGCCTATTTGTGGCAAAGGAACTTCCCTTCAGTTGTTCTTGGCGCCTCTCATTGGCAGTTGAGCCTTGTTCCAAGAGCATCCCTTTTCTGTTCTGTAAGTGAAAACACCAAGCCTGCTGCCTGATGTTTGTGTGTTCTTCCTAGGATTTCCTTCGGCTGCTGTGGGCGGTTCACTGCTGCTGAGCTGCTCTCGTTTTCTCTCTCTGTGATGCTTGTCCTTATCTGGGTCCTAACTGGCCACTGGCTCCTCATGGATGGTGAGTATGGAAGGGAGGGGCTTTTGTTCCTGGTCTGGCCTGCTCTGGCACATCCATTCACGGGGGAGGGTTAGTGAAGTTTGCTGGTCCTGCTGGCTTGCCGAGTTGAGATGCTGTGTGGCAGAGTCCCGGAACGGCAGCGCTGTCAGGAGCGCGTCAGGGTAGTGCCCGGGACATGTTTTTCAGGTTTGTGAAAGCTTCCAGGGAAGTGCCAGAAGGCTGCTGAGAGATGTTCTGCACCTGTGTGGCACAGGGTGAATTGCCAGCTTTAGTTAAAGATGTCTGCAGACAGTGGTTGTTATGAATCATAACTTGATCTTAACAGCCTCGTTAACATTTGCTGTGCATCTTGCTGGGGTTCTGGTTCAGATGATCAAATGATTTGTTGTGAGACAGTCCACAGTAGCTGGTTGTCTTTGATCTGTTTGATGCTTGCCAGTTAGGATGGTGAGATGGGTGAAGCTGGCAGGCATCCAGTTGGCCTGAAGGTGTGATTTATTTATTTTTTTCATGCTAATTGAACTGAATTCTCACATCTTAATGTTCCAAAAAGAAGCTTTCCTTCTCTCTCCTGGCTTCCAAATCTCTTGTGCCTGCTCTGGCACTCACTTAATCATGTGCTGAAGTGATCCAGCTCCCTAGAATGGCAGCATGCTGTGTTTCTGCCAGGCTGTTTTGCTGCTGCTGCAGTGAGCTGAATTCGATCATTGTGCAGCCAGGTATGTGCTAAACTTGGCACGAGGTAGTGGCAGCGTGGTGGGATCCCAAAGGATGGAGTGGAGGTGGCAGCAAAGGGATGGAGAGGTGGCCAAGGGCAGGACCCCTGCTTCTCAGCAGTGACAAGGCAGCTAAACTGGCTTAGGATATCTGGTGAAGTGGCACCCTGAGGTTGTGATTGCTTTAGGAAGGCTGGGATAACATTACCCACCCTTGAAATTGCCGTTGCAACAGCAAGCATGCATACTGCCAGCTTCCCTGCTTCTCCTGAGGGGGGTGGCCACAGCAGGTCCCTGGGCACCTGGCAGACCCTTGCTTGTTTCCTGTCTTCACACTGGAGTCACCTGAGTTCCTGCTTTCTGCTGCACTTGAAAGTCCCACTTGTTACTTCATAAAGTACCCAGGTGCTGCATGAGGAAAGGCAGGTGTGGTCTGGCTTGTGTTCAGCAGAGCAGCCCACCATGGCATCAGGAGTGGTTTTGCATCTACACCCCTGAGTGAGTGTCAGGTGTGGATTTTGGCAACATCTGGCAAGAGCTGCCAGGTATGAGCTGCACTGAGCTATGGGCAGGAGCATTGCCTTAAACTTGGCTGCTTGTGAACATCTCGGTCTGGAAGAGTGGGCTTGAGGTGATCCATCTGCAGAGTCATGAACTGCTGCTGCAGAGGATCTGGGGCTTGTCTCCTGTGCTGGTGGTTTATGATTTACTGCATTGTGTTGCCAGTGTCCAGCTTTGCAGTACTTGATGCAGTCTGTTTTGAGTTTGGCCTGTGCAGGAGCAGACTCCTGCCCTTTGTTCAGATCCAATTAAATCAGCACTTGTCTGTGACACTGCACAGGGAGCAGCCTTTACTGGCTTTTGTTGTGGGAACACTGTGCAGTTTGAGTCCTTGCTCTAACCCATTGCAAGTGGGATCACATCAACTGTGCCTTTGCTTCTCTGTAACTGCACACTCAAGACCAGATCCCAGGCAGTCTTGTCTGGGGGGCAGTGTAGCTGTAGGTGCAGGGTGCTGCAAGTGGAGCTCTCTCTGCTCTGTCAGGCTGTGCTGGGACCTGGCTGCTTCCTGCCTGCACAGGTGGAGCTCGTTTGGCTGCAAGCAGAGAATGAAACAGGTGTTGAGAAGGTGCTGAAGGGAGGAGTGGGGCAGTGCACCTCAGTTCTTGTGTATGTGGTTTGTTGTTGTGCAGCTAACTGTGAGGGAGTGTTACTGCTTCAGAGCTGGGTGAAGAGATTCAGTCTGTCCAGACTGGCAGTGTGGCAGTGCTGCCAGAACAGTTCTCTCTCAGGTGGTGCAGTCCCCCCCATCTGCACAGGAGCTGATTGGGCTGTTTCCAAAGCCAGATCCTGTCACTGAGGGCTTGCTCTGAGTCCTGAAGTGCTTATTTCTCAGAGTGGATTGTTTGATGATAGAATCATCAGGGATGGTCACTGTCCCCTCCAAAGCCTGGTTAAAAGCTTCTCTAAACATTGCACTTAGCTGGATCTCTGCAGTGGGAATGCTGTGGAGGTGCAGTGTCTGTATAGCTGCAGGGTGAGTGGAACAGCCATGGGTACCTTGGAGGCTGCTGCAGCAGTCGGTCGGAGGCCGTTTCGTGGCACGTATCCTGGTTCCCACTCTTCAATTGAAAAGACACTTGGAGAGCTGTGTAGGATTATGATTAGGTCACAGCTTCAGTACCTGTTTGTTTTGAAGGTCATCTGGTGGCCGGTGGGGAACCTTGATCTTGCCAGCTTGCATAATGCTTTGTAAAGCAGATGCCACACCACCAGCACCTTGGTAGCATCTGCTCCAGATGCAGCAGTGCAGTAAAGCTGCAAAAGAAGCTGGAGCTGGAGAGGCTGATCACACAAGCAGGAAAATTCCTAATCCACAGAATATCCTTATTCCATAAGGGCAGAGCTTGCAGGCACTGCAAAGTTAATTCTTTCTGCTGGCTGGAGGTTATCTCTTGCAGTTACCTTTGCCATTCAGCTCTGTTAAGGCATTGTCCAGAGCAGCTGTTTGTAAGGCTGTTTGGTCTCTCTCTCTCATTCTTTTTTGTAGAGATGCTTTGGGGTGCACTTGAGTGGAGAGATGACTGATACTGCTCGTCAGTACCTTCCCTGAGCTTGCACGTGTAGGACTTTGTTCCTCCTGTATTTCTGGACTACTTCATTGGAAAGGACCTGGCTTGCATTTAGAGAAGCCCCTGGGTGCTGCGGCTGCACTCTGCCCTGTGTTGCTCACAGCAGCCCTTCAGCATTCTGTTCTTTTTAGTTTACCAGTATTTCTTAAGGCAGTTGCAAAACTGCCCAGCGATTAGCATGTGTGTTTCACTGCCATCCAAAGGGGTTTCTTTCCAGCTCCTCCTCTCCCTGCTGTTTGCACAGTGGGATGGAAGTGCCTCACGTGTGTGGCTGCGTTCATTTCAGCCATGGGCAGATGGAATGTGTGAAGGTAAAACTTCAGTCTGGTTAGAACATCTCCACTTTCTAGTTCATTATAACATGGAAGCCCTCTCCTAAATAAAGGCTTGCTTGAGCTGTCACTAGCACAGGCTGTAGAGAGAAACCTCTCTATCTTTAAGAGAAACCTTTAAGACATTGTTCCCTTCTGCTTACTCTCCTACCAGAGGAGGTCTGTAAGTGAGGGCTACCCTGTGTTACCGAGCGCAGTTCTCTTTCCTGCTGCTTTGCTGTGACAAATTCTTTAAGCCTTAATAGTTTTCATACATTTTTTAGCTGGCTGCAGTTGTGCACCACACTGCAGGGTATGTTTTTCTCTGAGGAATCCCGTTGCTCTTAGAGCTGGCAGCTGTGACATTCACTGTCATGCCACATTTGTCAGCTTTCAAAGGACTGGGCAATAGGTTGGACTGGATGATCTTGGAGGTCTCTTCCAATCTGTTTGATTCTGTGGCCAGGTGGGCTTGGCAAAGCTGCCAGTGAGATGCAGCCCCTGGGCACTGCTATGGCTGGCAGGCGTTTGTGCTGGTGTTTTGGCTTTGACTCTGTATGGAAAGGTTTCCTCAGTGTTTGGGAGGCAGGTGGAAGAGGTGCAGGGCAGTTTCACAGCTGCATGATTACAGCAGAACCCGGAGGCCAGCATGTAAACCCTGGCCTGGACAAGCTGCCTCACCAGTGGCTGCAGACTTCCCGAGTGCACGATCCCTGCAGCTGGAGTTGGTCAGGACAGCACTGTCAGGTGTGCTTTGTGTGCAGCTGTCTGCATCCTTCAGTGCAGCCCGGGCCCCACAGGGCTCGCTTACCCTAGCAGATACAATACTGTCACGGGTGGAACTTCACTTACTTGTAAAGGTCTGCTGTTTTTTTAGTATCTCCTTAAGGATTTGCATGTAGCCATCTGGGATGTGAAATATGCTTGAGAGCCAGGTGAGTGTCTGTGGTAGTGGGCTAGGAGTTACTGCATTTTGGATAACATCTTTCCACTCTGACAGAATTCCCCTTGGAACAGAACTAACATCAGAGCTGTGGCATGGTCTGTAGCCTGGTGACCTGACTGAAAACTCACCCTTGGTGAGGGATTAGGACAAGACTGGGCCTCATTTTTACTCTGTGGTGGGCAGACTTTTGCTCTGTAGTGAGCAAATCCCTGTCTGCCTGAGCCATGCTGCTTCACAGATGCCATCTGGGCAGCCTTGCACAGCCTCGAGCTGAGAGGGGTTCTGTTGGAATGGGTCACATAAGCAGGCTGCCTCTGGACTGGGAGCCACACACTGGGTTTGTTTTACACAGTAACTGTAAAACCTCCTCACGCTGTAAGAGCAGAGGCTTATGTTTGGGGCACAAGGAGTTCAAAGTTGTTTTGCTGCTCCTGTTTCTAACCGAGTAGTCAGTGGGAAGTCAAGGCTCTAGTACACAGACACACAGACGTGAAAACATTTCTTTGTGGTGGGTGGGGGAAGCTGAGTGGAATGGGCAACTGTGCCTTCAGAGGCATTTCTGCTTCTATGGCAGCATGTCCACAGTTGGCTGCTGAATGTGTTTTGACTTTTCTTGACTCTGGTGAGAAGAATTTCACTCTCTGGAAACAGAGAACAGTCTTCTAGTGCATGCAGTGCTGCACAGGTGCAAAGAGAGGCATCTTTGCAGGGGGAAGGGTGGTTCAGGGGGAGGTTTTGGCAAAAAGGTTTTTGTTTTGGTTTGCTATTTTTAATGGACTAATCATGTGCTTGCATTTTGTAGCTCTGGCTATGGGCCTGTGTGTTGCAATGATAGCCTTTGTTCGGCTGCCCAGCCTGAAGGTTTCCTGCTTGTTGCTCTCTGGGTTACTAATTTATGATGTCTTTTGGGTAAGTGTTTTGTTTGGGTTTGCTAAAATTGTTTTCATCCTTTGGATCTGTAGTCAGCCTCGGGCCATTTTGACATGGACTGTGCTAGTATGAGTTGATGAAATCTGGCAAAGGCAGAGGATGGGCTTTGTTGCTCCATTCTGAGGTGTTAGTCCGCAGCAGGATACGGACTAATTACTTGACAGAGCAGAAGCATGGTCAGAATATTTCAGCTTTGCCATATGATTTTAAAAATATAAATCTGAACCCAGTTTTTTTTTTTCAGCCTGGCTGAAAACCAGAACGAGCATTTGCAAGTGAGCCCAAAGCCTTATCCATGCCTGCACGGCACGCGGGTGGTCGGCAATGAAATCTGCAGAACAGGAGTGCAGCCGAGTGCAGAGCCAGTAGGGCTGGCAGCAACTTTTAACTGCACTTCTGCTGGAAGCCTGACAGGACATCGTTCCTAATGCTGGCAGGATTTTGTTTCACCTTTTGCATTACAGCCAGCCATGATCCAGGGGAGTGCTTGCTGACAGCTCTGGCAGCTGCTCTGTTTCCCAGTGTGATGAACTGGAGCGCAGGAGCCCCTGAAGCCAGTGCTGCATCATTCCCGTTACGAGTCAGCACCACTTCTAGCTCTTCTCTGCTTTCTGGCTTTCTCATACTGCCTCTGTAGACTAGGCTGGGCAGATGCTTTGTCTAAGGATCTCAAGATGCTGGTCAATATCATGAGCCCAGAAGCTGTTTCCCAGTTACTATTGCTAGGTGTAAAAATCTTTCCTGAGTTGCTGGAAAGTCTTTTTTGCCTTCTGTCATCAGTGCAAAGGCACCAGCAGCTCCGAGAGTTCAGCTTGGCATTTCAGTTTCTAACGGCTGGTGATTTTCTTGTTCCCTAGGTGTTTTTCTCTGCCTACATCTTCAATAGCAATGTCATGGTGAAAGTGGCTACCCAGCCAGCTGATAACCCCCTGGATGTTCTATCTCGGAAGCTCCACCTGGGACCAAACGTGGGCAGAGACGTTCCACGCCTGTCACTGCCGGGCAAGCTTGTATTTCCGAGGTACAACCTGCAGCTCCCTCCCCCTGCCCTGCACCAGCATCAATTCCACTGGAAATTAGCAGCTTAGTTCCCTGCTAGTCACCCATCTTTAATTCCACTGGAAATTAGCAGCTTAGTTCCCTGCTAGTCACCCATCTTCACAATGAAATGGTCCATAACAGGTGGTGAGACTTGGGCACTGCGTGGGCTGACTCTCACTGCACAGAGGTGACCCCAGTTTGGCTAGAACCAGATCTTCAACACGTGTGGGAGTTATGCTGCTCTTGGAAGGCTTAAGACCTAATGTTTAAAAGCAAAAGCCTGAGGTTTATTATCACAGCAGAACTGATGACAGCACAGTGCAAGTGACTGGGAAGGGAGCTGGAAACTGACCTAGGCAAGGGCAGCTTACAGGGGGAGTGCTGTGCTGGGGGCAGATGTTCCACCTCCCTCTGCTCTGGGGGTTCCTCCTTCCATCTGTTTTTAACCAGGGTGTGCACAGGCCTGACTGAGCAGCAAGCTCAGGCACCTCAGCAGCTGTGCAGTAGGTTATGTTGGGATGTTTAGTGTGGCTTCTTTAGATGTTGGGCTGCTGAAATCACAGAGACTAGGACCTAGTTGTCTGTGATGACAAAACCAAAATGGTTCATTTTGTCAGTTTGCAATAACTTGATTTGGCTTTGTTTGCATGAAGAATATCCTGGAGTTAAGATAAGGGGCAGTGTTAGTTCATCACCTACCTCACAGCTGGCTCTTCCCTGGGAACCTGGAGGGACTGTAGTTTCATACCTGTTTTGTCTGAACAAGGCCAAAGATCTGAGAAGTCCATAAACGGACTTCTTGTATTGGAGGCAATCTTTGCAGAGGGAGGGGAGGTGCAGTCAGTGTTTGTCAGCCCTAACTGAACGCTTTGGTCAGCCAGCTGGTGCCTCCCATCAACACAGAGATGGCTGACACTGGGTTGATGGATCTCTGTCACAGGGTGAGTTAAGAGCAGAGGCAGCTTCAAGACTGCTGGCAGAAATAAACTGGTTGGCAGCGACACGGCATCGCCATCCCAGTGAGGCTTTCAGACTGAACTGGGGCAGTGGTGAAATCACATAGGAAAAGTTCTTCAGGAGCCAGCATTTAGCTTCTGCCACATAAAAGTCTCTGGGTAGGAAGACAGCTGAAAAAAGCTGTAAACCAAAGCAGAAGGGCTAGAGCTCATCACCTTGTAGCTGAGCATGAAGCCAGCTGCAGCTGCTTTCCAGTTCCACAGGCAGCCACTTCTCTATGCTGGGCATCGGGGACATCGTGATGCCAGGCCTCCTGCTCTGCTTCGTGCTGCGCTACGACAACTACAAGAAGCAGGCCAGCAGCGACTCCTGCGGCACCCCAGGGCCGGGGAACATCTCTGGGCGGATGCAGAAGGTCTCCTACTTCCACTGCACACTCATTGGGTATTTTGTAGGTGAGTGAGCAGTGTGCCCTGAGCACCACTTGGCAAGCAGAGCGGGGCTGGGAGATGATGGAGGCAGGGGTAAAGAGGGTTTAGGAGAGTGCTGGGCTGTGTTCTTTTGAATCCTTCTCTCCTTGGGTTTCGTTTGTGTGCTCCGGGGAGGAGACCACTTCTACAGTCTTCTGAGTGGTGGTGGTGCATTGTATTTAGAAAATGGAAGAGGTTATCAGTGCAGGGTTTTAGCAGTTGTTCACACTTTGCTTTACTAGCAGAGGTAGTGCACAGGTGGTGTAGCTCATACCTGGCTGATGGGAGGAATATGGGAGTTTATAGGTGGCTTATGCTGTGCAAGAGTACATCGAGGTGACTCATCCAGGTAATTCTTGCACTTTTGTATTCCACTGTTAATGCTCATGACCCTGGGACGTCTTGTTACATACAGAAAATGGTAAATGGTCACACCTGGAATGCTCTTCGTGCTTTGCTGTAGCCATCTCTCTCCTCCCTAATGTAAACCACTTTTTTTCCCTAAGGTCAGGCCACAAGTGTGCATATCCTGACCCCCTGCAGTCCTTCCAAGGATGAAAAGGAAAGATTATTTTCTACCCATACCCTTCCCAAGTATCCAGGAAAATCATTCCTGGTGTATGCAGCCTTTCCTCTCGACCCCTGTTTCTCAGGCTGGAGGTCCCAGACTGACAGTGTCTAGAGGTACCAGCACTGGAGTAGCTCTTCAGTGTGGTGTGCTCAGCTTCCTTCCCCTTGCCTCTTCCAGTGTGTCAGTTATTACTAGCTTAGTCTTTGAGATTCCAAACTGGAGCAAGTGGCTTACCACAGCCTAATGATAGAGTAACTTGAACTGCTTTGTTTCAGTGGCATTCAGGGAATGGGGAGCACAGACAGGGACCTTTTCCACAGCCTGCCTCTGGCAGTGCTGGGGAAGGAGCCATGTGTGGCTGTGGCTGAAGAGCAGCCCCCTGCAGCCAGCGGACACTGAGTCCCTTTTCTCCGTCACAGGTCTATTAACTGCCACCGTGGCATCCCGCATCCACCGGGCAGCCCAGCCTGCCCTCCTCTACCTGGTACCCTTCACTTTATTGCCGCTGCTCACCATGGCCTATTTAAAGGTAAGGCAGGGCTCTGAGGGCAGCTGCAGGCAGGGGCAGTTCTTGCCCTGGCCAGCAGTTCTGGTGAGAATGCTGTGTCCCCAGCAGCCTTGGTCCAGAACCGAGTAGGGTGGACCGTTGTTCTGGGGGGGCTGAGCAATTGAGAGGTGAGCTCCTGGGAGGAGCTGGTTCATGTACACAGGGCACCAGCATTGATGGAGTGACTCCACTCTCAAGTGTGGAATGCTCCTTTCATGACATCAATGAATTTGGCCTCCCCCAGCTGGTCACACCAATGTGCACAAAGGTCAGAGGCTGGCAGTTGCCTGCTCTGAGCTTGAATTTTACCTTCAGCCGTTCTGTGGGAGGGCTGTGGCTGAAGCACTGCAGGCTGAGGAGCACAGGGAAGGGCAGAGCTCTCTTCATGTGAGTACTTCCTGCTCCACACAAACTCCCTGGGGGTAGCTCTGCCAACAACGAAAGAGAGTCTGGCCTGCTAGGGAAAGGAATTGTTGTTTCTGTCTTCACTTAGTTTGCAGCACAGGCAAGGCCCAGCTTTGCTAAGGCATACTGGTGATGCATTTCAAACTGAATTCTGAGTGGCCTTTGAGGGTCCTGAGGCTTGGTCCTTCTGCTGTTTCCTTGCCTAGGGCGATCTACGTCGCATGTGGTCTGAGCCTTTCCACTCCAAGTCTAGCAGCTCCCGTTTCCTGGAAGTATGATGGAACAGAGAGGAAGTGACCTGAACTTCTGCCGTGGTCCTTTAACTTGTGGCTTTGTTGTCTCCTCAAGATGGACTGGCTGGTACTTGGGAAGGTACCAATTACAGGACTCGTATGAAAGGACTTGTTGTTAAACAGTAGGGAAGGAAAGAAAGGCTAAGAACTGGAGCTCCAAGTGGCTCTGTGGCTCCATGCAGATGTGGACCTGGGGACCCTTTGTGCAACTGCAGCCACTTTCCTCCTTTCCTCACTTGGATGGAATAGCACCAGACTTACCTTTGTGAGGGAGGAAGAGACAGACTGGAGACTGAGAACGGCTTGGAGTCGTTCCACACCTTGCAAACACTAAAAGAAACAACAGTTGAGCAAACTGAAGCTTCTTCAGAGAACCCCTCATGGACACTGGGACCAGTTTCCTGCTGGACTTTGGTTCTGAACTGAGACAGAAAGTCTTCTGTCACTATACTGGGTTTTTTTTGAGCTATTAAGTATTTCCTGTGGTGTGAGGTTACTTATTAAATCCACAGACATTGAGTGACTTCCCGCAGTATACATATGAAGATTTGTTGTACCGAGTTCCATTTCCACCCAGGTGTCATGGTGCAGTGACAAAGGGCACGGTTTTTATACAGCTGTATATCCCTAGAGAGGTAGCTCCCAACACACGCGAAGGAAGCCTGCTAAGATCATGCTGTGTAGCAGACAGGGGCTTGCTGTAATTTCTAGCATGTAGAGCAGTGTACTCTGGCTTTCTTGTATATGGATCTACAATGAGCTGCTGTTCCCCCCCTCCTACCACTGAACCTGCAGTTTAAACCCAAGTGTAGTGTTTGTACTGGTTGTACTCATGGACCTTAGGGGATACTTGATTTTGATCAATGTAGCAAACTAGGGAGGAAAAAAACTCAAAGTCAGCCCTGTTGGTCTGGGGGGGCGGGGAGGGGAGGGTCCTTTTGTTGTTTTCTTCTTTCTTTTCTTTTCTCCGAACAGCTCCCTCGCAGGTTTTCCGTAGTCCCTGCCCCGTGCATGTATGATAAGCAGCTGTCTTTGTGCTTTCCGATCATAGTAATGTATCACTTGTAAATACATTTTTTCTATTTTCTATTTTTTTGTATTTTTGCATTTTGTTTCAGTAGTGTGCTGTATCCTCCATGCCCCTGCCCCTTCGAGAAAAAAAAAAGGAAAAAGAACAAGAAAAGTCCTTTCCTGTCTGCCTGGCTGGAGTCTCTGTGTTGACTGCTTTGTGTAGCCTGTTACAGTGTGGAGTTTAGCACTTCTAAACCAGCAGCTGCTGTTCTGTTCTTAACCCAAAGCTACTCAGAACTTTTTTCTTTTACTGTCCCAGACTGGGTCTGGGGAGCTCTCCCAAAGCTTGTGCCTCTTGTCTCGGGGGTTGCTGCTAGTCCCCGTTGGCTGACTGTAAGGAAAAAAAAAAAACCAGCTCCTGACTGAGCAGAAACATCCTCGTGGGGCAGAGCAGATGAGAAGCTCCAGTCTGGTCCTTCCTGCTCCATCAGATGGTTACCAGAGGAGGACGTTGTGCCTGACCACAGCTGAGTACTGCCAGCAGCAGCTTCCTCTGTTCTTAGGCACTGTTCACAGGCAGAGGGTTGGACGGGGCCCCTGGGCTGACTGTGACAGATCTCTGAGGCAGGTGGAACTTCTGAACGAACAGTAAAGGAGCAGCACAGCCCTACAGGGGCTCAGATTTACCAAGCTGGGGTGAGTGTGTGTGGCAGAGGCTGTTCTGCCTTTCTGCTTGAATGGTTTCCCCCCAGCTCATCTCTCACTTAACTGAAAGCACTTTCTCTAGCATGTGCCTGCACTGCTTGCTGGCAGGTAACTCACTTTGCAGAACAGTAAGTAGGGCTGAGTTAAAATTCTGTGTCAGGTCCCAGACCTGCAGTCAGGTTGGGACAAAAGAGGGACATCAGATCTCAGCTACAAACCTCAAACATAAAGTGAACAGAATATTGATGAGGGCATTCAGAGAGAGGAAGAAAAGGCATATTTGGTTTTTTTTTCCAGCGATTCTCGGCAGTGGCTCTCGTTTGCTACTGCTGCATCTTCCCAGCCCTTCCACACATCTGCCAGCTCTCCAGTGCTTACCGCCTCTCAGCAGGTCTCTCCTGTCTCGGGAATGAACAGAAAAGGTCTTTCTCCAGTTTGCAGTGGCATTTCTTAGTCCCTGCCTGTGAATGATTATCTACACTTCTGGATCTTCTACCAGAATGCTTCCTAAGGGCAAACTGACAAATGCTTAATGAGAATTAATTCAGCTTTCCCCAAAAACCTCTGGCCTTCCTTGTTAAGCTGCACTGGCCTCCTGCACTCTGCATCCTTCTGACTTGCACCAAGGTAAGAGAGGCGCTGCAAGTGCCTGCAGCACCAAGATGACTGCTTGGCTTCCCCGAGGAGGCTCACACCTGCCAGGGGGCAGCTGTGGGCCCACAGCTGTGCCCCTCCAGCATGGGACAGCAGCCATCAGCTGTGGGAAAAGCACTGTAGTGCTTTGCAGAGTAACCCAAGCAGAACTCTTCAAAAGCCAAAGATCTCAGGATGCAGAGGGAAAAGCATCCTCCTAGGGTTTTTAGGTAAGGTAAAGCTTTGTCCCACAGCTTTCAGGGGGATTAGAGATTCCTTGCTTTGCCTCAACAGCTGCTGAGCCCTCTCTGCACACACTTCTTGTTCTCCTTTGTTCTGTCTGGCCAGCTACATACCAGCTTGGCAAAACTGCAAGCTGCCTTGGGTCCTTCAGCTTTCTGGAGGCCATGGTGGGCCCAGGGTTCCCTGTCCTGGGGGTGTGGCATTCCTGCAGTTGTGGTTTAGCTTTTTGTTGACCTACTTGGCATGGCCTTGCAGTGAGATGGCCATACCACCTGCCCTGCTTTCTGAAAAGCTGTCAAAAAATTGTTTGACTAAGTTAAATCCTGGAGGAAGGCAGAAGTGATAGACCAGGACATGTTCTAGCAAGGCTGTCAGAACATAGACCAGAACTGTGATGTACAAACCTGGAACCAGTTCTGGAGTCTTTGCTGCTGCAGATTTGGGACCAGTAGGTTTAGAAATGTTGCTGTTTTGTGTTTTGGCCCTAAGGTCACCCTCGATCTTGGAAAGGGTTCAGCGATGCCCTGGGGTGGTCTGGTCAGCCAGTACGGGCACAGCACATCGGACATGCAGCTGCTCTTCTCTGTTCTGGCCTGCAGGAGCAACTCAGAAGCTGTCAGAGCCGTGACCAGGCTGCGCTGCTCTGCCTGCACAGGCTCAGGAGCACACCCGGGTGCCCCTCACTGTGGTTCCAGTTGGGTAACATGTGGAAGCCTTTTGCTGACAGTGTCTGTCATGAGTCTGGAACAGCTGCGCCAGCCAGGTGGCTGTGAGGAGAAATGGGCACGAAGTACAATCCCTGCCTTCTGGAGTCATGGAACTGAGCCTTCGGCAAGCATCAAAGTGGTGACACATGCTGGAATCAAGCAAGGACAGCCCCTCCCACTGCTAGAAACCCTCCATACAGCACAACACAGTCATCAGATGGTTCGGCACTAGAAGTACCCCTGCTAAATGCAGAGCCTGGCCCCGTTTCCGCACCTGCTTAGGTCTAGGAGCACAGTAAGCAGAAATTCAAGCCATGGAGCACTTGCCCTCTAGCGACCTGGGACGGCTGTGCCAGCGCACTGCCTGTCTGCCCTGCTGCTTTATGCTTCTGCCGCTTCTGAGGGGAAGAAAATGTTCTCAATGGATTCACGTTTGCATTAAAAAAAGAAGGGGGAGGGGATGGTCCTTTAACAGTCAGGTTTTATTTGTCTCCTTTGCTCTTTTGTAGAACAGAATCCTGCTGTGTTTCTCTCCACACAACTCTAAGGAAATGGCATCACAGCACAATAACCATTTAGTGCACTCCTCCTTGGACAAGGGGACCCGAGAGGATGCAGTCTTGTTACCAGAGTTTAGAGCTTTTGTTTTGGTTGTTGGACCTTCTAAAAGTTAATTTCTTGACGAAGAGCAGTGATTGAGGATATGTGCTACCACTAAAGCTTCCTGGTAAGGTTTTGTGTCATCAGTTCCTTTCCTCCTTGTTGCTCAAAAGATGTAGAGATTAAAGGCTGTTGCTGGCACTTGATGCACTTTCTTTCCTGTGGGGCAGTAGTTTGCATAGTGGAAGAGGCTTTGGGAGCAGCATTGGTGTTTAAAAAAATCCAAAGAGCCTCAGGCACTGTTGCTTTTCTGTCCTTTGCTTCTGCACCGTGAGTGGCTGAGCAAGAAGGCTGCTGGGCTCTGCAGGGCTGGAGCAAGGGCACGTTTCTGACCTTTGTTTTTGTCTAGAGGCAGCCAACCACAGGCCATACAAGAGCCCCCCCGGGCACAGGTACTACCGCGCATCTGATTCCTCTCCAGCTGCAAGGATTCATGCAGGGGCTGGAGCTCACACCTGAAATTCACTGAAGGCTGGGCAGAGGAGGCAGCCTCACCTCAGCCCAGAACAGGGCACAGGGGCCACAAGAAGAGCTTCTGCCTTCACTGAACAGCAAAGGCCTCCACGAAAGCAAGGCTCCACATTCAGGAAAAGGCCTGTGCTCCCCTGCAAGGACAGGTTCACTCCTGCCCCCACAGCCCTAACACAGTCTCCCAAGCAGAGACCTTTGTCCAAGGAAGAATCAGCACATGTTAACAAGAGGGTCAGTTACTCATTGGTGAGGAAACATCCATCATTAGCCTCAGTCACGAGGACCAAGCCTCAGTCACTGCTGAGCACTGCTGTAAGGCACTCTGGGGCAGTGCCTTCAGCCACGGTAGGCCTTCAGCAGCTGCCCTGCTATCACCAGCCGCTGGATCTCACTGGTCCCCTCGTAGATCTCGGTGATGCGAGCATCCCGGTAATGGCGTTCTGCTGGCATCTCTGTCACGTAGCCCATCCCACCCAAGATCTGGATGGCCTGGAACAAAGGCAGCAGGTTAGAAGGAAAGCAGGGTAAGGCAGTTAGTCTGCTACAGAACACGGCTGCCTAAAAAAGGAGCTAAGCATAACTGAGAGGGACACGTGGGGATGCCTGCAACCCACTCAAAATAAATACCAGAGGTCTTGCTCCCTTTGTTTCCTGTGTTGCAAACTTCCCAGTTCTGACTCATGCAGCCATGCTCCCTCTCACATCACCCAGCCCATGCCACCCTGCCCTGAACAGCAGCATGCACTGGAAGACTTTGATAACAAAGCTGCCAGAGGCCAGCAGCAATCCCTGCCCAGCACAGGAAGGTGGCTGTGCGATCAGCTACAGAAGGGTGAGTTGGTTTGCCTGAGGCTTTTTAATCTAGTAATTTCCATGCCTCCTTCCCAAGCACTGCTGTGACAAGACCAATCTCCTTCGCAGGCCTCTGCCACGGCAGTTACCTGATGAGCAATGGCTGTTGCAGCTTCCGACGCAGCCAGTTTGGCCATTGCCGCTTCCTTTGGGGAAAGAAAACACTGCTGAGGGTGCAGCTGTCACAAAAAGGAGCACCTCACCTGCCTGAGCAGCTGGGATACTCCTAGAGCAGCTGGCTGATGGTGATGGCACCCCTGCTACCCCAGCCGTAGGCCCTGGCTACATTTGGGACTGGGCGCAGCATGCTGCCCGAGGCCAGCCAGCAGAGTCCAGTGTCTGCTGGTGGGTTAAGCATCGCGTGATGCTAGGCACAGCATGGCTCTCTTGTCCTCGGCCTGTGCCCTGTGCTGTCTGACAAATGCAAGGCTGGAAATACCTTTGTGAAGGGCTTCCCATTGTCCTTCAGCATAGCAGCTCTCCAGGTCAGTAGGCGTGCACTCTCCAGTGCCACAGCCATGTCTGCCAGCTTAAACTGCAAGGACAAACAGTGCCTTTGGCCCAGGTGGCACGAAAATACACAGCACAGGTCTCCCACCCATTGCTAGGAAAGGATTACCTCCACCCCAACAGCCAGTTTAAGAGGTGGAGAGAAAAATAACCCACATCTATCACTGACAGTGCAAAGTGCACCATGTGCTTGGAGGCACACCTGAGAGGACACAAGAGGGTTCCACCAGCACCAGCAGTGCTCTGGCCTCTCACTTGTACCTGCACTGCCTGCAGCTTCGTGATTGGTGACCCAAAGGCCATTCTCTTCTCAGCATAGTCCACAGCGCAGTCCAGAGCGGCCTGTGCTATGCCAAGGGCCTGCGAGGCAATGCCAATCCTTCCTCCATCCAGAGTTTGCTGAGAAAGACAAAAAGTACCTGTTAAGTCCAGTCATGATGATCAGAAACGGCACACTTGCCTTTCTGATCTTGCTGGGAAGATGCTGTAGCTTGGCTCATCTGGTCAGAGACCTCACTGATTCAGAACGCTGCTGGTTATGTAAGAACGGGGAGCCACAAAATGCACTGGGTGCTGCAGAGGCCGAGGGGAGGAGGAGGAAACCCAAAAGCAGATGTGCTTCTTACTAGCTGGGAGCAAAACAAGGGGATGCCAAGTAAGGGAAACAGCAGGAGCAGCATCTGCTAGACCCCAGCTCACCAGGCAGCTGATTTTATTTAACTGACAAAAGGAAAACAAAGAGGAAACCTGGTGAGAGTTCCCCTTTGCCATTTTACTGGCACACACACAGTGAGGCAAGCACCTCAAAACACCACTAGTGAATCAAGACAGGAGCCTGACTTACCTCCAACACCTGCCCAGGAGGCTTTTAACTCACTAGGCATGGGAATTTACAGCACAGTGAGAACAGGCTTCGTCTGCTCAGACTTGGGCTGTCTTTAAAAAGTGGCCAGTGCTTGGTGGGCTCTCTTAGTTTTGGCCGTAACAGGGTGGACTGCTCTCAAGGGAGCTCAGCCTCTTCCAGACAGCCAGGCCGACACAGGCCTCCAACACTGCCAAGATCATTGTGCTCTCCTCACAATGCACACCTGCTGTAACTCAGATTCCACCCACCTTTAGACACTATGCAGAGATTGCCCAGGGCCTCGAGGACAGCCTTCCTGTCACAGCATTGAGGGAAAACACCACATTTTCCCTTTATCTGTGGGTACAAACTAAAGGAATAATGTTGGCAAAGGAGGAAGAACTAAAATACATCTCCCTTACTGAAAACACCACCTCAAGAGCAGCAGCACTCATTCATGGGCATACCCCCACACTGAGACTACAGCAGAAGTGCTGCCAAGGGTCTGTAGTCAATTCATGACTCATCAAGCTCTATGGATGGTTTCTCCCATGCTGCAAAAGGGGTCAGCTGCTGGGCATCACACAGAACAGCTCAGGCTGGCAGCTCTTACCCAAAGGACTGAGAGTCTGAAAGTAGGTTTAACATGGCAGCTTTTCACAGCCATAGCTATGCACCAAGCCAGATCTCACCATGGCAATTTTGAAGCCCATTCCCGGCTGCCCCAGCAGGTTGGCCTTGGGTATCCGACAGTCCTCAAAGATCAGGTTGGCAGTGGAAGAAGCTCGGATTCCCAGCTTGTCTTCTTTCTTTCCCAGTGACAGCCCAGCAGTTGGCATAGGAACCAGGAATGCGCTAATTCCCTGCAAGAAGACTCAGCTTCAGGAATGGTGCCAACTTCTCACCTACCTGACTGTCAAGAGGCTTTCTCCAAACGTTCTCCACAGAAGCCATTTGTCTAGGTGGAGCAGGCAGGAGAGAGCCAAGACAGCAAAGCCACTCTGCTCTAAACAGAGTCACCAGAGCCTCTTCAGAGCACTCCTCCTGCACAACTCCTTGGCCCCCACCCTCTCTTCCTGCCTGCCCCAAGGAACACACCTTGTGCTTCAGGGACTTGTCTGTAGTCGCAAACACCACGGTGGCCGAGGCGTCCCAGGCGTTGGTGATCCAGGCCTTGGTGCCATTCAGAACCCACTCGTCCCCATCCAGACGTGCCACCGTGGAAGCCGCGCCCGCGTCGCTGCCATTTCCTGAGCCAGGCACCAGCAAACACCACTCTGGCAGCTGGTGGCAGCCTGGGGCACAAAGCCACCTCCACCTGCACCCTCCCATCAGCTCACAGCACCTCTTGTAGCTTCAGTAGTGTCATCACTGTCCCTCCCACAGGGCCCAAACAGGAAAGGCCAATTCCATGTGTCTAAAATGTCCTTATCTCCAGAGCTCTGCTCACACATGAGCACAACAGTTAATGCCTTGGGCACCATGACTTCATTTATACAGAATTGCTCTAAATCTGCTTTCTACAAAGTGCTACAAGTCTAAAGCCCTGAAGCCCAGACTAAACCCACCTAAGGAAAGAAACTGCTCTGTTTTAGCAGCAGGAACAGTCACATCACCTGGTTCACTGAGGGCAAAACATCCAATCTTCTCTCCGCTGGTGAAGGGGGGAATCCACTTGTGCTTCTGTTCCTCGGAGCCAAACTTGAGTATTGGTCCTAAATACAGAGACTGATAATTGAGAGCTGAGTTAGTGCCTCCTGGAGATACTAATCCAGAACAAGCTGGTGTCTAAGTGCTCTCCAAAATGCCAGCACCTGGAACAGCTCCCGTTTCTCCCACACATCCCTCTGCAATGACCCTGATGCCAGCCCGGGCCCCACGCCTGTCCCTCACACGCAGGCAGGGACCCTTACGTTATTGACGCTGACAATGACGCCAGTGGATGCGCAGCCCCTGCTGATCTCCTCCACAGCAATAGAATAAGCCAGGTAGTCGAGGCCTGCTCCTTTGTATTCCTCTGGCACATCCATAGCCAGCAGCCCCAGGCTACCCATCTTCCTCACCTGCATGTAAGGAATGGAGAAGTAAATTCCTCTGCACCAGCAGTGTCCAGCAAGTACACCCAGACACGTGGAGATAAAGACAGGTCACAGTAGTGCTACACAGAGAGGAAACCATGTTCACAGCTTCTGGTGAAATGAGAGCCTGACAGCGCAAACTGGTAAGTGTCCCTTGGTCCCAGTTATTTCAACAAGAGCTGAAGGCTCTTGCTTATTTAAAAAGCTCTCTTCAGCACCAAGAAGGAGAGAACCTTTACAAGGTGAAAGAGAGACATACAAGTTCACCAGAATTTCCTCAGCCTCTCAACAAAGCTTCTCCTTTGGCACATCTCCTGTCACTTGGAAGCTTTCACGGAAAAATCTAGCTCATGCAAATCATTAGAACATTACCTTTGAGTCTGCTGAGCTTCAGCCTAAGGCTGCACAAAGAAAGAACTTTACAGAATGACCCACAGTTTGCAAGGTGATTTTTTCATTCTCACCAAAACCAGGGCTTGCTGACAAAGAATTTAACTGCTGGTTACATTCCAAGTTATTCCACCCCAAGCGTCTCAGCTGGATCTCTGGCTTCTAAACCATAAGCTCTTCAGAGCAATGGCTGTCTCACTCTAGGTCTCTCAAGTAAGAACTGCAAAGAGGAAAGTATTTTCTTCCTCAGAGCGAGTATGATTTCCCTAGCTATCTTCCTTACTCCTTAACAAACAAAGGGGCATATGACACACCTGGCGTGCCTCTGTGTGTGTGCTTACTTGGAGCCTTTTGGCTAATGTAACAGTGTCTTTGTCTGGAGCTCAGTATTTTCATAGAATCATAGAGTCAACCATTTTGGAAAAGACCTCCAAGCTCATCCAGCCCAACCTAGCACCCACCCCTATCCAACCAACTAGATCATGGCACTAAGTCTCCATCCAGTCTTCGTTTGAACACCTCCAGGGACGGCAACTCCACCACCACCTCCCTGGGCAGCCCATTCCAATGCCAATCACTCTCTCTGGCAACAACTTCCTCCTAACATCCAGCCTATGCCTCCCCCGGCACAACTTGAGACTGTTCCCTTGTTCTGTTGCTAGTTGCCTGTGAGAAGAGCCCAACCCCCACCTGGCTACAGCCTCCCTTCAGGTAGTTATAGACAGCAATGAGGTCTGGCCTGAGCCTCCTCTTCTCCAGGCTGAACACCCCCAGCTCCATCAGCCTCTCTTCACGGAGCTGTGCTCCAGGCCTCTCACCAGCTTCGCTGCCCTTCTCTGGGCACCTTCCAGCACCTCAACATCTCTCTTGAATTGAGGAGCCCAGAACTGGATGCAGCACTCAAGGTGTGACTTGACCAGTGCTGAGTACTGGGACAGAAGAACCTCCCTTGTCCTGCTGTTTTGTTGCAATGCAACAGGCAGGCAGTCTGGTCAGGAGGGCACAAAAGGCACTGCTGTGTTGTTAGCACTTTTCACAACAGTAATCACAAGCCTGACTGGAATCTCAGAGGATGACCAACGTGCATCTCCTATCTCCCAGCCTCTTCACCATCTGAACTGCACTCAGCTCATCTATGCTTCCTGACTGTAAAGCATTTTTAAGGTTATGTGCAGCGTATAAAAGCATTTCCTTAATTTTATAAGTCAACTATATTACACTCGACAGGACACTCAGTAAGAACTAAAAATTCAATGGTACTAAAGCCAGGTTTAGAGCAATGCAAGAGAAGGTAAAGAGCTCATAATGTCTCATGCATCCTCTGCACTCAAACAGCTCTCCCACGAGCTAGTCTGAACATTTTCTCCTACGCCAAAGCTTAACGTACATTTTGCTTCGGGCCCTGGCAGCCCTCTTGCAGCAGTAGCACAGGGGAGCCGGCGTGAGCAGGCGCCCACTCGCCCCTTCCGTGCCCAGTGCCGGCGGGATCGGGACATACCTGCTCGGCCGGGAAGCGGTGCTCCTTGTCCAGCTGAGCCGCCAGAGGCATCAGCTCCTTTTCTGCGAAGTCCCGACACGTCTGCCGCAGCATCTGGTGGGTTTCCGGCAGCTCCGCTGACTGGTACACGGTGTGCAGCCGGCGGAGGCACCCTAAGGCCAGGGCTGAAGGGAAGGACCGGCGCTAAGCACCGCTCGGGGGAGAATGGGGTCAAAATCGACCCAGAAAGGCCCGACCCCTGGCGCGATCTGACATTGTGCCTAGGAGCCTCCCCGGAGGGTCACTTTTCCCCGGTACCGGGGCCGCGGTGGTGCACGAAGGCAGTCAGGACCCAGCGGTCAGGGTGCTCGTCTGAACGGCGGCACTGCCCCGCTAACACGAGGGCACTCGCCTCAGTCCGTGAAAGACACCGGGACGCAGCCTTCCGCGCAGCTCGCAGCCCTTTCGCACCTCCTCGCACTCCCCCTCGCCCCGCAGCCCTCCTTGCAAGCCGCGGCGGCCCGGAACCGAGCCCAGCGCTCTCACCCCTGGACCCGCCGCGGGACACGAACGCCGCCGCTGCCGCCATTGCCGCCGCCTCAGGGAGAACCAACGGCGCACGCGCAGCGCCCCCGCGCGCCCCTCCGCCCGAGCCCGGCCCCAGGAGCAGGCCCCGGCCCCAGGAGCAGGCCCCGGCCCCAGCCCCGGCCCCGGCCCCGGCCCCCGGAGCAGGCCCCGGCCCCGGCCCCCGGAGCAGAGCCCCGGCCCCAAGAGCACAGCCCGGCGATGCGAAACCGGGAGGGGTTTTATTACTATTGCTGGTGACAAAGCACGGTCACACAAATACATCGGCACCCGCGACCGCGCCAAGGGTGCAGGGGCCGCCGGCACCCTGCAGAGAGACAGAGAGGGAGCTGGGCACGCTGGCACTGAATGGGCACTGACAACGGAAAGGGCCACGGAAGCAGTGCCCGAAGGGGACACTAGGAGGAGGTCGACATGCCCAAAGGCCACGCTGTGAGAGATACAAATAGGTGTCCTGTAGCAGCACTGAGATCCAGGCAGACAGAGACGGCATTTGCTGGTGTCTGTTTTGTCCTTTGATGCAGAGGAAGAGGTTACAACTCCACCCGAGTCCTCATCGTGAAGCTGCAGAGAGACGGCAGTGTCCACGTCCGAGGGTCACACCAGTTACTGGTAGCTCCATGTGACAGGACAGCAGGGTATTAGACAAACACTGGGAAAGGGCTGAATGCAATGAAACAGAGCTTGAGAAGTAGCTACCGTACTTGGACCTTGCTACTACCCCACCACCTTCCTCATTAATTTCTGGCTTCTAAACATTTGTTTTATCCTTTCTGAACTTTGGACTAGTAGAATAAATATCCTCAAGCACCAGAGGGGAGGCTGCTGTTTCTCTGCAGCAAAAGACACTGAAAATCCTAAGGAGAACACACAAAGGAAGACACTTCCATTAAAAACAGAAGACAGACAGCACTACCCAGACCACACAACAAGAGACGACCTTCCTTCACAAGGTGCAATATGTATTCTTTAGTCAATTAAAATAGCTGCCCAGGAAGCTGATTTACATGGATCCAAAGCACTTGTCTCAAAAAGAAGAAAAGGAGGTCCTGCTGCTGGTCCCAGTACAAATATTGGGATTGCGGGTTTGGTCCCTTTTTCTGTTAGAGCAGAACACAGCATGAACTCAACTCTTCTTCCAGCTCAACACACGTCTTGAAACAAGCTGTATGCACAGATACCTTTTCCCTTGCTCAAACTTCAGCCAACACTGAAGCATCTCCCTTAACATCAACTGATAGCTAACACAATGCAACCACCCAACAAGGATGAGATAAGACTGGAATTTCTTCCTATCTCACTGGAATGAGTAGCTTTGAGCCATCATTGAAGCACCAGAGCAGACAACCCAGAAGGAAGATGCTCTGATAAATCTTGTTTACCATCATCCCTGCCACAAAGAAAAGAGACTTCATAGGAAGCATCTAAGAGAAGGGACCTTCAAGAAGCATTTGAAGTGGGGACAGAAGTTTAGAAATCTATAACTTCTTGGATTGCAATCAACTTTCTCCATGCTGGGTTGCCCTCTTGTAAAGCCTTTTTTCTGCAGCACGCTTTTTGGGCAAAGGACTTCTAATTTGTCAAAGCAAACAAATTCAGCTACAAACCGAGGGGTGCTACTGCTGCCTGCAAGCATTCTGACTCTCTTCCAGTTCCCCTTACTGCTGACTAGCTGACACGTTCACCCATGGCAGAGAACTGCTTCCATGCCTTTTCCTCATGGCTACGGGCAGAGGCAGTGCCCACAGGCAGGAACTCACTCTGCCCCGCGGCCTGTCAGGTAGCCGCTAGGTGGCAGCCGCGCCCCGCCTGCCCCTGGAACAGCTGGCACGGGCTGGCACCATACTGTGCAGCGACTCCTGCTGCTTGCTCTGGCAGACCTTCAGCTTCCTTCACACTCCTAAGAAAAGCAAAAGGTTGCTTCATACAGAAGATGTGATAAAAGCAACATTTAAAGGCACTTGGATTTACATTACACAAATTCAGCTCGAGATACTAAAGTTTCACAGGGGACCACGAGGAGGATCTCCAGACACGATCCTGAGCATCTCCGAACATTTCAGGTTGAAAAACACACTTCCAGGTCTGCTTTGTCACAAGTAACTTCCAGCAAAACAAGTGTTTCCCACCTCACCAGCACGGCAGGAGGCCTTCTAAAGACAATCACTGCAGGAGACATCCCAAGCTCCACCTCATAAGCAGCTTTAACTAATTATGAAATGACTAAACGAGATTGCCCAAGTGCCTTTGGAAGGGCTGGAGGGAATTGATGCTGGCAGAATTGTTCTTCATCTTTCAACCAAGCAGACCTTGCCTCTCTACATTACCAAAACATTTGTTGTGGTTGCTCTTGACTAATGCTCCACCCATACCAGGTCATTTGATGTGGCAAATCATAATTAAGTATATTCCCAAGAGCTGGAGATTCTTCCATGGCTGCCACCCCACATCTCTCACTGCTTGCTTTGATGCCAGGTGGTCTTCTACACCAAAGTTAATACCATTAATCTGCAAGGTAAAGGCAGTGGTTTCCTACTGCTGTTCATGCATTATCAGGCTCCAGGCTGTGGGACCCACCCCACTCAATCCTGCTAAAATACAAACGACACAGAATCTTATTTAGGAAAACAGGTAACCAGCTGTATCCACAAGGAGTTAGGTTTCAATTGTCTCAAGGAACAAGTGGAACTAATAGAAGCAAATGCCTCTAGACTAGGCAAAACCTATCTCCCATGTACAAGAAATACAACTGACCAGCCTGGCAAGGGGACAGCAAAAATATGACCCAGCAAAACAGGCAGAAAAGCAGTCTGTTTGCTAAGATTTTTCATGGCCAGGAGCTGGGCCCCAGTATCGCTGCTGGGAAGACACAGGTCTCCTCCTGCCACTGCAAATGCTATTTTAACTGCCAGATCCCAACAGCAGCTCTGAAATGCACCCTTCAGTCTGGTGGTGAACACCTTGGCAAGAGAACTTCCTAGACCATAAACAAGCATCTAAGTAGGCACAGGAGTGATGGGAGCTGAAACAAAAAGAAAGTCCTGTAAATTCTTGGGAAGAATCCCATTCCCTAACACTGATCTGTGTTAGGGATGCTTTCAGCTACTAACACTCCAGCTGAAATACAGCCACTAAGCAAGTCCCAGCACCATCTCTCTCCTTCAAGAGCCTCTGACAGATCATTCAAGCTTACAAGTACAGAGAGACTGAAGCCTAGGAAGCTCTGCTTCCTACACATTTTTTTCAAGTGATTTTCCACATTCTCCCTTTTTCTAGCCCCACTAGATTGACACCTACCCTCCACCCAAGCTAGACTGACAATGTACTGTCAATCTAAAAAGCAATACATTCTGTAGCAAGGCCCACAAGACCAATACAAAGAGAAGCAGGAGAAACAGTAAACATAGTGAGATTAACTCCATCTCTAAGTCAGCCCCTGAGCTCCAAAATGCAACAATTTGCTCACAAGACCTCAAGCAGAAATGCCATCAGACTGACTGGATGACCAACCTGGATAAAACCCTTTCTCCCCCAGTCCTTTATCTCTGGTAAGAGATTAAACTGTTCTCAGGGGCAGAAGTTGCCTGAGCAGAAGGAAGATACCTGTGCTGCTTAGAAGCTGAATTATGTCTCTTATCTTTCTCACTGGAGAATATTGGGGTGCACTCTAAGAAAGTAATGTCAGCCATGCTACAAACTAAGCCACTGTGCACTGAAGAGATGAGTTACCCAATTGAAGAGATTTGCTGTTTAGGCATCACTAGCTACTTGAAGGGATAACATTTTCCTGCCAAGAAACGGCGTACCCAGACAATCTGACCTCTTGTAAAGGAGCAAGCACCCAGGAGGTAGAACACCAGAAGCAACTAAAGATGCAACCTAACTAAAAAGATTGTAACAGCAAGAATTTTCTAAACAATGCCTCTTTATCCACAACCAAATTAAGGTACCAGAAAGTGACCAGAAGTAGAGAATGAGAGGCAAGGTATGTTGAGTGCAGGACAGAGAACTGTTGTAGGGAGGTTCCCTTTACTTTCATGAGCTGTTGTCTTTGCTTCGTGATTTCAGCCTCACACAAGGAGAAAAGGTTTGGACAAGAATCACAGACCTATCAGAGTTGGAAAGGACCTCAAGGATCATCTAGTTCTGAACCCCCTGCCATGGGCAGGGGCACTTTCCGCTAGATCAGGTTGCCCAGAGCCACATCCTGCCTGGCCTTAAAAACTTCCAGGGATGGGGCTTCCACCACCTCTTTGGGCAACCTGTCTCACCACCCTTATGGTGAAGCAGCCTTGTTGCACAAGACAGCATCTCCAGTCCACTCCTGACATCCAGAACAGCTGAAGGCATTGCAGCATCCTGTGGCCCTGGAGCGATTACTGTCCTCCGTTGTAAGCATAGTCGGCCTTGTTGTGCATGATCAGCTTGTTGTCCACAAAGTAAAAGCTGTCCGAGCGGGTCTCGTAGGGATTGTCAACCATCAGACGGACTGTGGGAAGAGAAAGCTCAGTTACACCCAAAACACACTCCACTGGCCAGCACGGAGTCAAAGGCACTCTGACACTGCTGCCTTTACCAGCCTGATGGTCTGCCCTGCCCAAGAGAAGCAAACTGCTCTGCTCAGCAGCTTCAAAACCTCAGGCCTGCCCTTCCTATTCTTCCTATTCCCAGGACAAGTGCTGTCAAAAGCAGACAAGGAGGGGTTGAGCAATCTCACAGAAGACCTTAGAAACTGTGAGAGCCACCAGTGGAGCAGAGCAGCAATCAGGGCTGCAGGCAGCAGTGTCACCCCACAAACCAAACAGCAGTGGCACTCCCCACATGTACGCAGGTAGGGTACAAACTCTGCCTCCTCCCACACCTGGACAGCCACAGACGGGCCCGCATGCTCCTGCCCCATCCACTCTGAAGTCAAACATACCCTGCACAACACCTATCTGCAGAGGTCTTGGCAAGCTCAAAAGAACACCTCCCAGAGAAGAGCCTGTTTTGTTTCAAAGCAGAAGGCTCGAGCCCTAAAAGCAAGTGCTGAAAACAGGTTCGTGGCTACCAAGAGCATCTTCTTTCAGGGTTTGTTCTCTTCTGGGCTACGCTGTTAGGCATCAGCCGTGTCAGCCCTGCGACTGATCAGTTCCTGCAGCCTGCGACTTGACAACACAAGCTGACTTAGGATTTCATTTTCAAAGAAGGAGAATTTGCAGCACAAATCTGCAATTTGGTCAAGATTACAGCCAACTTAAACCAGGAACCTGAATCTTTTTATTCCTGTCCCGTCCCATCCCAGTCACCACTTCTTCCACAAGCAGACAGAGGGAGAAAAGGAGCATGTGCAAACACACAAACTCAGCGTGGGACAGGAGATACTTACTGAGGTCTTCTGAGAGCTGAGGGAATTCATAAATGTGTTCACACGTGTTCCTGCTGCTGGGGATGCAGAAGCCAAAATCAAAGTCGAAGTTCTTCAGCAGGCGATCTCGGAAGTAATGCCTCTCAATCATCCGAAAGTTTGACACTGGCTTTTCTCCCACTGTGAACTCCACTCTGTGTGCAAAAAGCAGCAGAAACCACCTGAGACAAGGTACCTGTGCTCCTGCGGGGAAGAAGAGAGCCTCGCGCCCAAGGCTACATGGGCATCAAACAGATCATTCCAGAAAGAGAGGCCTGAATATCTGCAGCATAAGCTGGGTGCCCTGCTTTCTGAACTATCAACTGTCAAGTGGCACTTTGTGAAGACCTCACTCTCCCTTCCAGGGACTCGTACTCACGTTGCACCAACAGTCCGCAGGCGGAGGAACGCTGGGGTGAACTGGTATCGAACAAAGCGGCCTGCACTAGCGTCCGGCTCACTGCTGTCATCCTCACCCTCGGCTTCTTGCTCTAGAAAGCACACCGCGGGAGTCACTTTGCTGACAGTGCACAGCCAGGTGATAACAGGACAAGCAGGCTACAACTTAGGTGTTCAGTCATTGCTCTGAGACATGCACTGGCACTAAGTAATAAGAGATGTGCCATGACAGTCGCTGCAGCCTTGGTGGCTCTGGAGCTGAAATCAGCCTCAACCTGGCAGGAGTTGTCTGCCATTGCAGTGGCCAAAGCACGAGGCTCTGTACCATAATCAGCCAGTAGCAAAGATTCGCAGCTGAGAGCACTTCCCCATCCCACGATAATCACGTTCACGAGCCTGTCAGCAAAGCTAAACTCAGGCCTACGCTTAGGGGAGAGGAGTTTAACCACCAGGACATATTAAAGGACCCTTCTGCTTCGTTTGCATGGGTCCTGCATTACAACTTCTCGAGTCTTTCTAGCCTCCCTGTCAGGGTAGCACAACATACCTGGGGCAGAAGGCTTTGCAATTTCAAACAGCACAGTGCCAGTTTCAAGGTCCCGGATCTTAAACCTGGTGAAGTCGATATTGTAAATGTTGTCCTCGGGTTTGCATAAGTAATCTAGAAGACAGAGATGACATCTAGGAGTATTTCAAAGACTCTCCAAGCAGTTACCAAGGAGTGTCGCTCTGCTGTTAGCCTCAGCCTGTTAAGATACGTGCAGCAAGTTCTTTTGTAGAAGCTTCACGGAAACAAGAGAAAACTGCGACTAGAATAAACAAAGGCACACCAGGCGCCAGGTAACAGAGCAAGGGAGAGAAGGGCGCGGGACAGAAAAGCAGAGGGAGAACAAATAACCCCAACCCCCGAACTTTCCCGCAGTCGTAACAAAGCTGAAGGCAGCATCGCTCCGCCTGCTCCAGCCAGCGCCGGGCAGCGCACACTCCTCGGCCGCTTCCAACACCAGGGCAACGTAGGGCCGCACGAATCCGAGTGTCCGCCGCTCCCGCCGCCTTCTCCTCCACCCCGGGGGCACGGACAAGGCCGGCTCCGCGACCCCGGCCACGCAGCCGAAAGGGGGGTTAACGGAACAGCGCGGCGTATGCGCGACCGCAGAGCCAGCCGGAGTGCGGCCGAGTGCTGCCGGCCCCCTCCCCGCACTCACTCTCCGTCACCCGGCACAGCCCCAAGACGTGCTCGGGCCGGACCGTGTCCAGCGCCAGCAATTCAGACTCGGTCCAGGGCGGCCGCGGCGCCGCGTCGGCAGAGCCGCGCCGCCCCCGCAGGCGGCTGAGGGGTCCCCCAGCCGCTGGCGGAGGCTTCTTCTCCGGCCCCGCCGCCGCCGGCCTCGCCTTGGAGCCGCTCATCGCCCCGCCGCCGCCAAGATGGCCGCCGCCTCCCGCGGTAGCTATGGGAGCGCGGGGCGGGGCGGCGGCGGGTCAGAGGGCGCGGGCCGGGCGCTGCCTAGCAACGAGAGGGGCCCCGAAGCCAACGGGGCGTCACGAGCCGCCTGCCGCGGGACGCCGGCACCGAGCACGCACCTCACGGGCACCCTCGGCCCGGAGCTGCGCACGGCGGCTGGATGGCAGCGGGGCGGGCCGCGGGGTACCCGAGGAAAAGACACACAACACCCAAACGAAACCAGCCCCGACCCTTGCAGCGCTGCGAGCCTCAGCCCGCCCCTGCCGCACCCTCACCGGGACAACTCCCGGTGTGGCGCTGCAGGCATCCGTGTCTCCCGTTAATTAACTCACGGCCCGAATCCCGCAGCACGGCGGTAATTACAGGAGCAGGTGTCTCCCAGGGAGCCGCGGACCCTGCAGCGATCGGTGCCACCCTTCAGGATGCAGTGCACAGGGATGCCATGGGCACACACCCCACTGCTGTCCTGGCCTGGGGCATCCGAGCTGGGGGCTCTGGGGAGCTGGGGCCCAGACGTGGGCAAGGACAGTGACAAAAGGGAGCAGATCTTCCTAGACCAGAGAGCTTCCCAGCCACGCCACTGTCACCCCCACCTCAAGTCCCCTATAAGCACACGTTGGAGGGACGATGGCAGATGTTGGAAAAGTCTCCTGAGCCTGACCTCCTGGACTCTGGAGGCTCCACAGGAGCATCACGTTGGGGAAAGGAAGGGTTTCTTCCCAAAAGAGCTGCCCACTGGCCAGCAGTTGGCACTTAAGAGCTTCTAACAGTCACCTCCAGCCCTTTAGGGAAGCAGGGCAAGAACACGAAACATATGCATTGGCTTCTCAGACTGCAGCCAACACTCAACACACTCAAGCTGACTGGAAACAGATTTAGAGCTGCGGTTAGTGGCGTTTCCTGCTGCTCGTAAGCAACACATGCCTGCTACTGTCAATTGAATGCTATTTCTGACAAGCCAGACAGTGCTCCCAAATCCTCCTCACTGCACTGGGTTTGATCCCTTCATCCTGCGCCCCAGGAACAGATGAGCAAAGATTCAGGCTATCTGGAAGAGCAGCTGCTCTGCACAGGCACTGAGAGGAAGAAGGTGCCACTTGCTTTCTGCTCCAGCCCTTCTGACCACCTCTGATGCAGTTTCAAGCTGAAAGTTGGGCGGCTTGCAGAACCCCACAAGGCAGACTACAGCTCGGTGTTCCTGAGCTGACCAGGAAGTAAGGAGGGACACAGCAGCTCTTGTAAGAGGATGCTGCACCGTCCACTTGCATTCAGTCACCCAAAACAGCCAGCAGAGTGGCAGTGGAGCAGGGAGAGCTCTGGGCTGCGGCGGCATTGGGATGTTAAACCGCATCTCCCGCGGTCCCCTCCGCACCGCAGCCAGCCTCAGCCTCCTGCATCCAGCCTTAACGCAGAGGAGGGTCCTATGCCCCCCCCGGAGACAACAGGCACCACCTCGGCCAAGCGACAATATAATTTTGTTTATTTTCCTTTAGTACACTGCTGGTTAAAACTGCCAGACAGCAGATTTCAGAACAGTCCCTCAACCAAACATCCTGGGGAAATGAAAAAATAAAACCGTTACCATGTACCAAAAATAAAGTACCCCCTCCACGCCCCTCCTCTCCCCAGAGCAGCCCCTGCAGAGCAGCGCAGTCACAGACATCCGTGCTACCCACCCAGGGCCCAAGCTTGCTGCAAGACAAACTACAAAAATGTCACTGCCAGTTGTTGCAACACAAAGCAATGGACAACAGAATTGAAACTCCTCAAGCCCCCTCTGCACTGACTGGTACAGACATCTCTCCCCATTCTGCTTTGGCCTTTGCAGACAACTTAGACCTGCAGCTTCAAGTAGTTTGTGCTGTGACCTTAAAGCAAACAGCTTGAGTCACTTCCACATGTCCCAGCCTATGCAGCTGGGCTCTACAGAGCGGTGGAATCACCTGCCAGCACTACCAGCTGCCATGCCAGTGGGACCTGCACAGCACCTCACAGTCCTGGCTACTGCCTCCTGGCATGAAGCACGAACCCTACCTCTGCTCTTGTGGCCTCCAGGGCTACTTTAGCAACCTGGCTACTTCTCGAGCACTGCCCTGCACACGCAAAGCCTCCGCAGAAGGCTGAAGAAACTGAAGCCAGTGCTCACCAGCAGGTTTCCAGCCACTGCTTCAGAGCAGCATCCTTGTTCACAGCTGTTAGGGTGTGACAGAGACAGGGGGACACAGGCATGCCCCCACTGTGCTGATGGGGAGCATCTTAAGGGCAGAGATCCCAGGCCTCCTAGATTCACTCTCCCCAGTTAAACTGGTTCGAGCTGTACTTTCCCCCTCGCCTTGAAATCTCCATCTCACAAACTCTTTAGCAGAGACCACTCATGTTTGCAAATGATCACGGACATTTTCTGCCCAGCCAGCACTGTTTCTGGGAGGGAGGGAAGCACTTCTTTGTCCAGTAGTTTTTCCCTTTTTTAATAAGCACTTTCTTGGGGAAAAAAAACAAAACCAAAGCATCTGCAGTAACATCCCACTGATCAGACTGGGGACAGCACTGCCACATCCCTCCCCCTCCCACATCTCCTCCCAATTCTCCAAAACTACTATTTACTATACAGCAATAAATTTGGAGCAAGCCAGAGCCACAGAAGACATGGACCAGCTTCTCCTCTGCCATCCCAGCGCCACTGCAATGCAGTTGCTACCACACTCCTGGGACAAAACCATTAGGATCCATGTACCTCAGCCCCACTGGGAAGCATGGGAGGCCAAATCATGCCATTACGTTTCTGAGCCCTCACAGCTCCAGCCTGCTGCTGTTTGTGCTGTTCAGAACACTTGAGCCCAGGTGGGACCAGCAGTGAAGACAGACCTGTGGAACCAGGATGATGTTAAAAGAAGCATTTGTGAACTGTATTAGACTTTGGCATTTGGAGATGCAGAAGCACCAGTAGGTAAACTGGCTCAGTGCTGGCCCTTGGACTCTCAGCAAGGCTGTTTCCCTCCCTGTCACGTACATGCAAGAAGCAGACAGATCTCTCCCACACTGGGGCACTGAACAGAGCCTGAAATGCTTGGTCCTTTGCAGCTGCTCAGAGTCTGTCTCACATCAAGGGCTGAAATTACTCTGCTGATCCTCTTCTCCTGCTGTTTTCCATCAAAACCAGGCCTATCCATCCCAGCTTCCATACCAGAGATCTCCCTGGCTGTTGCAATCCCATTTCAATGTAAAGGAAGGTGAAAAGACAAAGTGCAGGGCTCTGCTCCCTGGTCAGACTCAAGCACTGGGGGCAAGCCCTCAGAGAGAGAGTCTGGGGGTCAGGATTTGCCAAGCCACACTCTACCTCCCAGAAGCTGTGAGCACCATGTAGGTAGCAGGACCCAGCCGTGATTCACTCAGCTCTGAACTGCAGACACACAGGCACCAGACTGTCTGGAAGCTCTCCATCCTGCCTTCAGGAGATTTCTGCAGGAGACCAGACCTGAAGAAGCTCTTCCAGTTCTTCTGTCCCCTGCTAGGTGTTTTCTCCAGTGACCTCAAGGGCTCGAACCAGAGCTACTTGCTCAGTTCTCTGCCTCAGCTGTGACCTCTGGAGCTAGCATCCAGGGAGAGTGAGCCAGTGCCCAGCTGATCACAAGGGCAGGGAAGGCCTGTCCCTTGGCAAAAAGAAAGGCAACTCAGAAACCCCTTTAAAAAAAAAAGGCTTCTTCAGATAGACTTCTGTTCAAAACCTGAGACAAAGGCACAAAAAAAGAAGGGAAGTCATTTGGCTTTCTGCTCACAGACACCTGGGATACTGAACTCAGAGCCGTTCTTTCAGTCACAGAGAAGGGGAAAATGGCCTGACTTAGAAATATTGATGGGCTGAGAAGGGGTATTAAACCGGGCTCTGGTACCACTACCCTGAGGCTGGAACCCAGCCCAAAACATGGCCATTAAGTGGAAGCTTTATTAAACTGCCCTATGTGTCCCTCTCTACGTAACTGCTCTGCAGACGAAACCAGGGTCTAGTCTGACCCAGCCCCAACACTGCTTCGTCTGCCTGCTGCTGGTGAGAGGCAGGAAAGCACGAACAGCTTTGTCTTTAACCCATCTCAGTTCAACATCTTGGATATCGCCATAAACTTTCCATTAGCTTTCCATTCTGGAAAGCTACACCCATCCCACATTTTCTCTTTCCCTGGTCAGGACCAGATGCCTTGTTATACCTATTTGACTGGCTTGCAGGTGCCACACACAGATGGCAAAAGAAGCCAGCTCAAGTATGCCATTCCCAGTGAGGTGCTGGCTGGCTATCACTTACTACCCTCCTGTGTTCCCACACACCTTATTTGAAGGCTCTTTCCCAGGTAAACCTGTCAGGAGGGGATGAACCAACAAAGAAAATTGCTTGTTGCACAGTAACTAGGTCAGGAACCCCACAGCCAGCCAGACAACAGCTTTGCAATGACAAAGATGAATAAAACCAGAGCCAAAACAAATAAATTGAAGTCATGAAGAATGAACTCTTCCTCCTCCCTATTCTCATTCAAATAAGACAAATTCATTCAAACTGAGCAAATGGAACACAACAGCTCAACCTGCACAGCACTCCCTGTGCTAATGGCACCAAATGGGTGCCCTGGCTGCCAGGGGAGGCAGGGATAAACTATCCTAGAAGTCTCTGACTTCTGCACATCTCTTTTCTCATGCTAGGCAAGGTGCAGATTACTGAGTGAGCCACAAGCTGAGTGATTCCTCGCTTTAAGAGGATGCTCAAATAAAATGCAGCCTGAAAGCCCCGGAGAAGCACAGCTCCCCAGAGAGAAGCCTGCTGTTCGAGTCCAGGTTCTTTGCTTAACAAATCAGCACAGTTCATGCCTCTCAGAAGTGGTAAAGATCTAAATGTCTCTGTGCTCCTGTTAGAGCAGTCCCCAAACTACTGGAGAAGCTCTGCAGGAACCACCACCACACAAATCAGAGTCTGCGTTTTATAAGTACTGGGAATTTCACAGCAGCTAAAAGACAAGGCAGACAACTTCAAGCTTGCCACCTTTTCATCTGTTAGGATCTGCTCTCTCTAAAGCCTCCCTTCGCCTTCCACTGCAACAGAGACCCCCTTGCTTCTCCCAAATTGGCTGTTACCACTGGTGCAATTGGAGAGAAGGCAATTAAGGTCCCACTGCTTGCTTCATAGCTCACAGAGGGAATTAGGCTCAGGCCTGCAACAGTGCTGCATGCAGACAGGCACGGGTTCAGTGCCACTGCTGCGTGCTCAATGTCTCCCCTAGTTGCTCACTGGAGCTGACAGCCTGGGTCACAGTTTGAGGGTTAGGAGGAAGCAAAGGCTTCAGCTGCCTGGGCGCAGGAGAGAAACTAGAGAATTCTGCTGACCTTCCTGTGCTGAAATGAAGGCTGAGCCACTGGGGTCAAATCCACAAAATCTCAGGCATGTGGAGAAACAGTGATGACACTGCTCAGTGCCACTATGCCAGGTAGAGAGCACTTGAGGACAAGAGACAGCATGAGGTGAAGTGTTCTGAGCCCAGCACTCAACAGCATCAAAGCTGACCCAAAAGGACGCAACCCTGCCAGGCACCATCTCCAGCACACAGATCACTCTTCCGCCAGCCACAACTGCTCAACGTGTCAGAGGCCAAGACCAAGGGAAGGCAGCTCCTCGGGCCCTGCATCTCTGCAGCAGCAGGCACAGCCAAGGCTTTTGCTGGGCTCAGCCTCTGCTAGGCTGGCACAGGCTCTGCATGTGCAAACAGAAGCCCCCTGCAGAAACATCCCTGGGGAAAGCAGGTGACCTTGTCTCCAATGTTCTGCTCACTTCTGGATTTCCAAAGGGCAACAAACCACCTTGCTCTACAGCACTGAAATGTTGGACATCTGCCCCTTCACTACAGGGCCTTGTATAGACAACAGGCCCAGCTGACTGAAGACACTGACCAACTCCACTGCAGGCAGGACTGGTCCTACAACAGGGAACATCCTCAGGAAGCATCCATGAGGTTGCTCCACTCTGTCCTACAGCACAGGTTGTTCAGTGACAGCACAGGGAGCTAACTGTTAGGAAGGTCAATAAATGATCTTCCTCTCTAGGTCATCTAAATCTCAGTCTCTTCCAAAGGAGAAGTTACTTGCTAGAAAGGGCAAAACAAGGAACTGGTCTTAAAATGAAACCTTTGAAAAGGCTATGAAAGGAAACAAAAGCCAAAATCAACGCAGAAAACAAGAGCATTTGATCAGATGCCAACAGCACCAGCCTCTCACAGGCTACAGCAGACTCCCTCTACAGTGGGGTCCACTGTTGGAGTCCAACAACTGCCAGACTAGCAAAGTCTCTCCCAACTGGTGCAGCAAATCAGACCAGATAAATCCCTCTGCTCCTGGTGCAGCTTGCAGTCTTAGGAGGAGAACATCTCCAGAGGGGCTGAGCAGCTAGCTGGAGTCTTGGTATCTTACTGCAGGTGAGTACCATACATCAGGTTGCACACACTGTGGGAGATGCCAGGCTCTGTCCTCCAGAGTCATTGGACACCCAGCTGCAGCACAACACTTGTGTGTTCCTGGACAAAACATGTGCCCAGGCCTGCTTTTACCAGCAGCTTCCCCTTTTAAGGAACCATATTCCACCCAGCAAAGGCAGAGATCCTGCAGCACACAGCTTTCTCTCGGTGTGGGACACGGCCCAGGACTGGTAGCATCAGCTTTCAACAGCTCCATTCACAGACTGCCAGGACTCTTGGATGCCCTGGAGAGGATCAGAGGTTGCACATGCTGTGAAGGGGAATGTGAGGGCCTCGCTGCTTGCTGGCAGGGGGAAGGTAAGCTCTCTCACCTGGACCTGCTTTTCATTCCAAATCCTTTTTTTTCCTCTTTTTTTTTTCCTCTTTTTTTTTCTTTTTTCCCTTAAATTATGAACAATGTGGAGAAATTGAAAGCAACCATGTTTGGTCCAACTCCTTCCCTCCCAGCCCCTTGGCTGATGCTCTGTAGGGCTTGCTCTCACAATCGGCAGAGGCAGAAGAGGGTAGGAATGAAGACACCAAAGGCCACCAATATAGGAAACATGAGGCTGCTGTTGTCTGAGGCATAGGGGTTTGGTGTGCGTGGGCCTGACTGAACCCGGTTCTTATTTGCCTGTTTTTTAATGTTGGAGCCATCATCATATTCATCTTCATCATCATCTTCCTCTTTTTTCTCCAGACCTGGGTGTGGCTGCAACTTTGGAACATCTGTCAGACAAGACAAAAGGTTACAAGGAGGCAAGATGTAAACTGGGAAATCACTCCAGTCACTTCCTTCCCCTCCTCCCCAGTCTAGCGGGAACGTGGGCAGCAGGACGTCAGACAATCTTATCCATACCAAGCCTCAAGCATCCTCCTTCAGAGGCTCACACCACTATTTCTTCCCTCCATGAGGCAAGAGCATCTGAAGACCCAGTCTGCAAAGAAAATGACACCCCTCCATCCCACCTACATGTCACACAGGAGAAGTGACAGCTCAAAAGCACACTTAGACCATAAACAGTCAGATAACTAGATCTCACTGAGCAGCTGTGTTCAAAACAAGCATCTGCTGCCTGTGGGACCAGCAAATACAGGCACAAACAGGACAGGAAACGACCCTTTCCACAAATGGTTCTACCTCACGCCACTGCAACTCACAACCTCAGACCTATGAGAGCAGCACAACCCATCCCACTCAAATTCAGTGACCTGTGCCTAAAGTCTGAATTGCAGGCTCAAGACACAGCAAGGGGCAACCTTTGGCCACATGGTCATACAGCAAATCTTCAGCAGCACTTCTCAATCCCTCATCAGGAAAGCAAACCACTGCTTTGGTCAGGAAGGGGTTCTAAACCTCCCCTGAAAAAAAGCCATTGCCTCCTCCTCCTCAAGCTGAGAATGCAGAACAAAGCTGCAGGTAGTACTGGCTCTTTGTAGATGACTTGTTGGTGGGACTGCTGCTGACATCCAGGGCCAGAGAGAACTTATCTACAGCTAAAAGCTAAGACTGGCCAGATGTGTCTCCCGCTCTACCACACACCAAACTGAACTTTCTTGTTACAACAGTGACACAGCTTTGTGTGCTTGGATGAGCAGGGCACTACACAGCTACTTCACACTGCCACAGCATACTGTAGGAAACAGAAAGTTTTGGCAGAGGTGGATCAGCAAGAGCTATGATCTCATGGTCTAAGAAGCAACAGGCTGCTCTCCAAGAAGGAAGAGCCTTCTGGCTCAAAAACTGTGCTTACCTTCCACTGTCCCTTGCAGGATGTATAGGGCACAGATTTTTGGATTGTCATAGTAGCCCTAGGGAAAGCAAAGGAGGGGGTCAGTGCTGCGGCTCAGAGGCAAAACATATTCTTCTCATCTGGGGAAGAAGGGGAAAAGGAAGATCAGAGCTCTGCCCAGAAAACCTTATTACCTTTACAAACTCAATATGGAGCTTCCCTGTGAATGTGGAAACCTCCCCCTGGACACTCAGCTTTCCCTTTTTGATACTCATGGGAATGATCTCATCGTGAGCTGTGCTGTGTCCAACTCTGTCAAAAATGTCCAAGTCCTTCACCACCACATGGCCATTCAAGCGAACATCAAACACCTTCAGGGTGGAAGAAATGACAGTGTCAGAATGGATTTGGGCTCATGACAACTGAAAGGAGAACGGAAAGGAAAGGTCTCTGCTTGTTCTGCACCCAGCATTAGAAAGCATTGCAGCATGCACTGTCCCACCACACGAGCTCTATTCCCTTGGAAAGGATTCAGAGCACAAAAACAATCCAGGGAAGACACTAAAGTATTGACATTGCTTTCGAGTACCCTAAAATCTGCCTCCTCTGAAACCTGTGCCTATATCTGCTGCTCAGAACTGAGGCCAGCACAGTTTTGTTCTGGTTTATTCATACTCTCACACCTTACTTTCCACCTACTGGCTGAGGACCTGCTCCTGTCAACCCAGGGTGGCTGTAGCATGCCACACCCTAAACCACTTCTAACTAACAGCCTGCAGCACAGCAGAGGAAACAAGCTGATGGAGGACACTGGGTTTGTAGGAGGCAAAGCCTTGAACTGCTTCCATATCCGTGGATTCAGAGTGGAAGCACTTCTCAGGGCAGTAATGTCTCAAACATCAGCGGGCACCTGGGGAATCCCAGACGAACCACACGAAGGAAGAGAAATCAAGGATGCCTCAGCCCTTCAGTTTCATCTGAGGCTGCTCTTTGCATCCACTCTGTAAGCCAGCCCCACCAGTTCTGTTCCCTGAAACGCTTCTCTGGCAGGAAGGCAGCGCAGTGCTTGAGGAGCAGGGCTCTAAAGCTGATGGATTTGGAGGAAAGCGAGACAAAACCACACACAATTCCTCTCCCAGTTGATCACAGAGCTTGGAGTTCTTTGTGCTTCTGCTTCCACATGTGTATCTGAGAGATTTCAGAAGTGGATAAGGACTATTCTCTAAAGAGCAACAAAGATGGCTGAATTTATCTCTCTGCTTTCAGGATCAGTTTTTACCACTATCACATTTGTAACAGTTGTTTGGAGTATAATATTTAACTCGGATCACTTCTCTGGACCAGTCTGCGCAATCCTTCCTTCCAGCACAAGCACACTTGCCAGGTTCAGGAAAATGGCAAAACCACTTCTGAAAGGCCGCAGGGCCTGAACAGCTGCTAGAGCTCTAGTGCTAAAGCTCTAGTGCTAGTTCTGTTCAGCTGCATGCTTCTTTCAATTGCTTCCAATGCAGTTTTCCAGGTGACTGGAAACTGCTTATCTGGAATGTGGAAGAGAGATTAAAGTTTTAGACCCTATTGAAAAGCTCTAGGTGAACCATCAGTGCCTTGCTTCAGTTCTTTCTCCAGCATGCAAAGCAGCCCAGGTAACCTGGACATATAGTCTTAGCCAAGAACTCACAGCAGAGACAAGCAAGGAGCTGTTGCTTACCTTCTGTTGTGACTGTGCAAAATAGACCTCTGCAAACTTCAATACCAGCACATAGTCACCCTCCTCTTTGATGGGAACTTCATAGCCAAAGGTTTCTTCGTTGTAGCGCTCAGTCTGGTACAAGATCTGATCCTCTGCGTTGGACCGCAGGATTGGCAGCTTCATGCCATAGTCAGAAGCTGGGTTTCAAGCACAAAACAGTGAAAAGGGTTAATTTCTGAGGCTTGTGGCACTGATGCTTTATATACCCCCCAAGTGGCATTAGCACTTCTGCTCCCACCAGACTTGATTGTCTTCTTTGCCCAGGAGGCAGCAGTACTGGAGCAGAAGCAGGGAGAGACAAAGCCTCAGAACTCAGGTCCTGTAGAAAGCCAGATCTGGCCCTGTTGTGCTCTAAGACACAGTAAATCCACTGCCATCGCTTCAGAAAGAAAAGTCTGTTCCACAAACCAGGCACAGAGCCAAGGGACTTGGCCACTGACTCCTGCTTCAAAGTGGAAAAACATCCAGAATCCTTTCTAACAAATTCCAGTTCCAGAGTGAGAAAAGAATACCACAGCAGCGCAGGACTGACTTGCCTTGCTCAGCGCTTCAATGGATATGAAGTTAGCAGTCCATGGCATCAGCTTTTAGAGGCTCACTCTCAAGTGAAAACTTGGGCAATGGCAGGAGGGCAAAACGTCTTAGATGCCCTTTCTTCTTACCACAGCCATGCAATTCCTGCCAGCCTGAAGGCAGAAAATAAAGGCAAGAAAGATGGACAAAGGGTTCAAGAGCACCAGTAAGTCCAGCAACTGCTGTTCTTGCAGCCATGAGATGAACTGTTTGCAGGCATCTAAACCCCTCAGGAAGGCTCAAACACCATTCCCAAATGGGACAAGAACTGAGAAACAGCAGAAATCATAAAATCTGCATTCAGTCATTATTTCATCACCTCTAAAGCAGCCCTCAGAAGACCTTAACCCAACTCAACATTTGATTGTGTCAGAATTACTGTACAAATGCAAACTGATGCATGCCTTGAGCTCCAAATCAAATAATTCACCATTGAAAACGGGGCAGGAGAGAAGACTCTGGATAGCAGCTGCCCACTGGCACTTCAGGCAGCAGAAGTTGATCCAGAAGTTCTCTGATGACACTTGCCCCTTCCACCCCAATTTCCATGGGAACAGACACTGCATCAGCCAAGACAAAGCAAGAGCTAACCCAGCACACGTTGTGGAAGATGGAGCCAATGCAAATGAGAGGGAATTAATGCCACTTCTCAGTCTCTTGTTTCACACAGAGCAACTCAGGCAACCTTCTGCTCTTCTTCACTATCCTAACCCAGGCACAAAAGCTGAAGACTAACGGCCAGAAACAAAGGTGACAAGCTTAACCTCTCCTCCCACATAGGTATTTTCTGCCAGCTACAGATTACAGTGATAGCAACCCAAGGACTTCACAGAAGTCAGCTCCTATTAGAAGAAAGCCTGCGTAGGAGGAAAGACCTTTAACAACCAAGAAGGTAACTGGAGAGGAAGATCTGTCACCTGCACATCAGAGGTCTGTTGACATAGCTGTGGAAGAGAACCTGGTTTGGCAGCTCACCAAGAGCCAAGTCATACCCACGAAGCTGCAACTCAGGTATGTTTAGCACCTGTCTATTCTCTAATTGCCATCAGCACATTCTGTTCTTTAAGGCACAAAATCTGAACTGAGACTTTGAAAAAAAAATACTAATTTGCTCAGAAACACTATCCCTAGGTTTGCTCCCAGACAGCCACTTACTCCTGCTGTAGCCCTGTACATGGCTATCAACACAGAGAGGAGCCCAGAGCAAAGCCAACAATGGTGCAATAAAAAGCCATTGAGGGAAAAGCAGCTGAGAGCCCAAAGGGTAAAGTCTTCTCCACTGTGCCTGGCACTGCTGGCTGCAGCAGGATTACTGGAACAGCCTGCTGTTCACAGACACCACGGCCTTTTTCAAACAAAGTGTACATTTGAAAGGGACCTTTTTTCCTCCTCAATTCAAAAATAAATTGTTCAAATCCACAAAGATATTCTCTTTCAAGCCACACATGCAAGAGGTCTGTGAAGGTATGGTGACCTACGGCAATCAGGGCAACAACTTCCACTGGTGAAAAAATCCTAACAACCGGCATTGTCTTTAGTTGTGACCCTCCCTGTATCCATCATGTTCAAAGAGCTCTTCATTTGGGATGACAGTCGTGAAGGGTAAGCACTGGCAGTCACAGCTGTACAGCACAGACCAATCCTCACCATCCTACACCAAAACAGTGAGGATTACACTTAAGTCGTCATAGCTAATCTTCTCTGCAGTCCACCACTTACCTGTAACTGACAGCAGGAGCAGCTCAGCACAGCTGATTTTTCAATACGTTTGTGAATCAGCTAAGTCTGCCGCACCAGTTACCAGAAACATGCAAAATTCATATAGCCAGAGTGGTTTCAGGGGAAGCAGGCAAAAGCAACCCAAGTGCAGTAATTAGCTCTTCATCATGCTCTTACTGGTAGATAGAAGATTTTACTGATTCCGTAGCCAGAGCTGCTGATCACTTCCCATCCATCTCTACTTCTGCTTCTGTCTCTGCCGTGCTGTTGCCCACCCTGCCAGGGCTGGAGCAGTGGAAGTGGCCAGACGGCTGCACCTTCCTCCTGCCCAGCCCCAGCACCGCGGCTCCAGCGAGCCGCCTGCGCTGCTGCCCTTCGGCCTGCGCAAAGCAGGCAGCGCATGTTCTCGTTTCCCTGCGAGCGCTGCGGGCTGGCAGCCTGCTGTGGAACCCGGTGTCTTGCAGTGGAAAACGGGAGAAGATGGGGCCAGGCGGCTGCACGCGGGGCAGCCTGACCGCTCCCGCCACCTTTCCAGTCGAAATTCCACTCCAGCCCGCGGGGAGCGACTTCCCCGCGGGCATTACACAACTCCGCACCCGAGGCCGGGAAAACCAGCCCGAAGCCCGCAGGGCTCATCCCGCCGCCACTGGGGCCCAGGGCCCGCTCCGCCGCGGGGATGGGGGGGACTGTGGACCCCAGCCAGTCCCGGCGGGAAGACAGAGGTGGCCGCGGTCCCGGCAGGTGACAAGGACCATGGGAGGACTGGGCCGGTTCTCTCTGCGGGCCTTCCCAGCCCCCTGGTCGTCCCCGCTGCAACGCCGGGGTCACCGCAGCCCTCAGGGAAGACCATCGACCCTCCAGGGCGCGGACAGGAAAAGCGGGACGGCGCCAAGGATCGCGAGTCCAGGACGCTCGCCGCCCCCGGGGTAGCGGAGCAGAGCAGACCCTGAGGGCAGCCCCACCGACACTCCCGCGGCGGGCGGCCCGCGCGCCACCGGCGTCCCCCGCGCCCTCACCTCGGCCCACGCGGCCCTCGAGCGGGTCCTTGCGGAAGTGAATGCCGTTCACGTCCACATGGGCATCGCCGCCCGCATTGACGGCCCAGACGACGCTATCGGCGAGCCCGCCCGCCGCGCCCCGCAGCAACGGAGGCAGCAGCAGCAGCAGCAGCAGCAAGGGCGGCAGCGGCAGCGGCGGCGGCGGCGGCAGCAGTGCCCCGCGCGCCCCGGCGCCCACCATCTCGGGCTCCCGGCGCTGCGCCCGCCCCTTCCTGCCACCACCAGGGGGCAGTCTACACCCCCCGGCCGGGGCAGGGCGCGCAGGAGCCAATCCGCGCGGCACAGCACCAGGATTAACTTTCTGCCCGCCTGCCATTAGGCGCTCTCGCTGCCTTAGTTACGTGTTCATAAGGCGCCAGGCCCATGTGCAGCGGGAGCGGCCGGAGGATGGGGGAGGCGTGCGTGGCGCTGGCGGTTCGGCCCTGCGAGCTGCGGATGCTCGAGGCCGGTAGCGCCCGTTCGAGGTGGGGGGCGAGGGCAAGAATCAGCTCTCAGGAAGGAGCTTCAGGGAGGGACGAGGTTTTACAGCGGCTTCTCCCGAACGGCGACGCAGCTCGGCAGGGAAGTAACTGTCGCCCTATACTCGGTATTTGTATGGCCACCCCTCAAGTGTTGAGTTCAGTTTTGGGCACCTCAATACAAGAATGATACCGAGGCGCTGGAACGGGTGCGAAGAAGAGTGGCTAAGCTGGTGAAGGGCCTAAAGAATGAGTCTCACGGACCGCAGCTGAGGGAGCTGAACTGTTTGAGTACGGCAAGGCTGAGGGGACACCTTTTCGGCCTTTACAACTACCTGAAAGAACAATAGAGAGAGGTATCACATGTAATTAGTGATAGAAAAAGAGGAAAAGAGCCCAAGCTGCACCAGAGCAGGTGTAGTCTAGGTATTAGGAGCAATTTCTTCGCTGAGAGAATAGTCAAGCACTGGGCCAGGCTGCCCGGGGAGGTGGTTGAATCGCAATCCCTGGATGCATTTAAAGGCAGTTTAGGTGTGGCACTTAGCCGCCTGCCAGAGTAGTGTTGCTGAGTGGCGCCGGTGACCTCTGCCAGCCGGAACGATTCCGAGCGCCGCCCGCTCCGCCCTCCAATCGGGGAGCTCCAGCGCGGCCGGGACGCAAAGCACTGTGGGAGGCGGCGGGAAGCGCGGAGGCTGCGCGGTTACCGCAGCAACTGCCGGCGCCACGGCGGGGCGGAACGGAGAGACCTTGGGGCAGGCCCGAGCTCCGTGGGGAATCGGAGAGGGGCAGGACGGCCGAGGCACGGTCGCAGCTCTCGGGAAGTGGCTGGGAGTTCAGTCGGGGGAGCAGGGGAGGATCCTCATTACGTGCCTGTACTTGGGTGTCAGCTGTACGCCGAACAGCGACTCCCGACACCCATTCTGCGTCTCAGCAGGACGCGCTGGTTCCCCTGTGCCTCCCTACCACGGAGAGTAGGCAAAGGCAGCTACCGGCCCACCCGATAAGGAGTGAGGCAGCTGGGTGGTGGGCAGCTGCTGCGGGCCAGGGTGAGCTGCTCGAGAAGTGACTCGCAATAAAAGCGGCCTGGGACAGCCCACTGAGCTCCCTCCCAGTGGTGCATTTTACAGGACAATGTGAGACCCTGGGCTTTTTTTGTGGAGGACCTTGGCAAGGTCTTGGGAGGGCTGGAGTGAGACATCACAGATGGAGATTACACAAAACTCACTAAACAGTGGGGGAGAAAATAACTGGAAGTCTGCCTCAGTGTTTGTCTTTCTGTCTCATCTCGGTGTTCTGCAGAGCTTCAGGAGCCAGCCAGGCTCAAGCCTGTGCTCCAGTCACCATCCACATTAGCAGCAGCTGCTCCCAAGTTCCACTGAGGTTTTATTGAGTCTTCTACAAAGCATTCACCCTTAGAAATAAAGGCTTGGCACTGCAGACAGAATGTAAGAGGCCTGGTCTGTTGTACTGCCTTTACGAGGCCTCTTAACAAAGCACAGCCTTGGAGAAGTGAGCTCGGTTTGGGAGGGTAACTACCAACCCCTGCTCCCTAATTTGCCCTGCCTAGGTCAGAGTGGGCTCAGAGTGTGTTCCTGCTACTGTCACAGTGACTCTTGGACTTGTAATGGTGGATGTGCCCCAACAGCCTGTGCCTGCCATGCCCTACACGGCTGCCCCTAAACTGTTACTTGCAGTCGACAGCAGTTTGATGCCAGCTTGTGTTCCAGATGTCAAAGGCTCTGTATCCTGTAACTAATCCACTGAACCATCAGTCTCTTGATACAGGCTGGATTTACATCAGTAACCTACAAGTGAAAGTGTCTTCTCAATCCCATGATCTCTGCCTGTGCCTTGGCTGCTGTGCCAAAACAACTTTCAGTCTTGAATCAGCCCTGCCTGGTCTGCCCACAGCCCTGATCATTCACAAGCAGTGAGGGGCAAGTCCTCTGACTATTAGTCATATTTTTCAGGAAAAAGGGATCAGGATTTGGGATGTCCAAAAAGAGCAATAGAGACATGGGTCAGAAACAGACCTCATGGCTACCAAGACATCTAAGTCAGCATGAGCCAGCCCCAGTGCCTAGGCCAGCTGCTGATCCACACAGGGCTATGGGGCTCAGGTGCCCAGAGGGGACCAGCTCTGGCCTGCCATGTGGAGTTATTTGGAAGCCTCCCTAGTACTGGATTGGAGGTGACAGCAAAGAGATTATCCCTGGAATTAGATTATTTAGACTGAAGCTTGAATCTCTGATCCTGTTTGCATAAGAAAAACTCACTGGGATTATGTGGGGTTTGTTGTGTGAGTACAACCAGGCTTTGCAGCAAGTGCTGCTGCTGGGAGAGAAAAACTGAACTCTCTGGAGACCTGCCCTGCCCAACCTGTTCATTGTATCTCGGTGAGACCTGGCAGACACAGACTATTTGGCAGAGTCTTGCTTTCTTCAGAAGTAGCTGTGGCTCCCAGAGTGCCTCTGCCATGACACAAAGGTGTCCTGCAGCCACCCGTGCCCTGGCACTGCTGGCCCTGTCTTCCTTGGGAAGACAATCCCATCTCTTGAGTACTACAAACACAGGGAGTGCCAGGGAGTGCCAGATGAAAGGGCCTGTGGTTTGCAAAGCACAGTCCCAGCCCCGCTAGCACTGCCCAGGTGTCGCTGCACCCCCTGGACATGGTTTCACCATCTGATGTCCTGCCATCTGCCTGTACCAGCTCGGAGCAGGGCCTGGGAAGCAGCGGGCAGGGGCAACCACCACCTTTGTTGGCACTGACTGTCACAGGGCTTGTGCATGCTGACTGCGGCACAGGACATGCGCCCTGCCCGTCACCTGTCCCCACGCAGCTGTGCTGCTGCTCTGCACATTCCTGCACACTTGCTCTGCAGCAGGTGACAGCACTGCCTGCAGCAGCCACAAGCCTGCATAGGCCTCTCCCCAGCACCGCCCCAGATGCAGAGGTAGCTTACTAGGGCTCTGGCCTTCGTTCAGTCTGTCTCCCCTTCTAGGCACAGTGCACCTGCTGTGCCAGTGAAGGAGCTCTGCAGACAGGTGGCTTCCAGTTCCTTGGCTAACAGCCACATTTCTAAGGGTGGACCCTCTCTAGAGACACTTAGTTTGCACACAGCCACCTGCAAACTCTGCTGCTGCTGCACTGCCAGGTACCTCTCTGCACTGCTTGTGTTGGTGGCACACACACAGATCTTCCCCAGAGCACAGGAGTGTGCAAACACGACTACACACACACACCAGTGTAAGGAGAAACAGTGTCTCCACTGCTGAGGGATCAGCCATCACTGCAGCTATGCTGGTTGGCACAGCAACAGGAAAGCAGAAGAGAAAATCCTCTTCTGGGATACAGATTTGGGGACCCTGTGAATTTGAAAGGGAACCTGGAAAGTGAAAGATTTCAAATGGAAGCAGCAGGGGACGCCAGTCCTTACCCTCCCAGGTGGAGAAAGGAGGGCAACTGAGAGGAAAACAGCTCCCAGTCACACTGAGAAAGGGTGCCCTTTGAAGCCAAGCAGAAATGAGCCCTGGCAGCTTGTGAATGAGTTTCTGCATACAAAAAGGGGACAAATGCTGGTCCAGCAGAGTAGGAGAATGGAGCAGGAAGTTGGGAGCATCTTGGAGATGGGAGGATGAGAATCTGATGTCTCTGAAAGCATCTGGTAGGCCTGGAGGCTGCCATTGTGGTCACTGCTGCACAAACATGCTGCACTTTTGAGCTGGAGAGCAGGGCAGTGCCACACAAGAAGGCTCCTGGCCAGTCCTCAGCATTGGAGGTGCTGCAGCTCAGGTCCCACAGCAGGCTTACAGTTGTGGTCGCAATGGCCTGAAAAGGGGAGCGTGCCGGCAGCTGCCCATCCCCCTCCCACCCAGCTCCCCTCCCTGCTCTGTCCTCCATTGCTCCTTGCTGCAATGCCATATGGGCTTTCACCTCCCACCTGCAAGCAGGGGGGACACTGGAGTGGAGACCCTCACAGTGAGGCACCTCCAGGTAACTAGGCCAGCAGGAGGGAGGGCAGACAGAGCCCTGCTGCAGGGTTAGTGGCGAGCAGTTACTCCCCTCCCTGTGGCAAAGACTTGCCTCTGGACCTGGCGCAGATGCTGAAGCTGTTCTTCCCCAGCCCAGCCACCAGCTCTGACAGGGACATTCAGGCTCCACATCATTTCAGCGTGCAGATTTATCACCTTCCCCCCACAAGACAGGTATTTGAGTTTACTCTTGGTAAACATAACCACAGGAGATGTGAATATGTGCTGGGGAAGCATAAATAACTCCACATATAGACACACAAAGAGACAATGAACACAGACACGGGGCACCAAGGGAAACCCAGAAGTGCAGAGCATGCCCTGAGGCTGCCACCAGTCCCAACGGATTTGCTTTCCTCCACCAAGTCTAGAGGATGTCTCCTGCTTTTGCTTTGCAGCAGCTGGTGGGAGAATAAAGCTAGGGAGGAGTCTAAAGTTGCAAATAACCCATGAAAGCATCATGGCAAGTCCTGGCTCTGCAATCACCTCCAAGGAATGGTTCCAGTTGTAGGAAGTTGCAAGTCTTTCACAGTGTGAAAGGGCGGAGGGGCATGGGGACCACCATGAGGGAGGAGCAGCAGCAGATCCCAACACCCCAATTGCAGCCAGCCGATAAGCCTTCCTGTGGGAACATCGGGGCTAGATGCTCCCTCTAGGTCCTCTTCTGCCCTAAGGTGCTGATTCTTCTGTAGTTGAGGTTACTCTTCAACGGGACATCATGCGAACAAACTCTGCAACCAAGATGAAAAGACAGCCCTGAAGCAGAAGGCAGCCATGCAGCTCTGGTTCTCTGGAGCCAGCATGCAGAGGGAAGCCAGGAGCCTACACATCGCCCCCAGATCTGTGCCACGCCATGGCTTGCTCTGGAGAGCTCACACGAAACAGGCTTTAATCCTTGCTTTAGGTATGGTGATGAGATCCCACTGACAGGTCATTTCTTTGCCTCGGACTCCTTCCCAGCCCCTGCACAGTCTCGTTTGCACAAGCAGCTCCCCGTGAGGCACTATGACAAACGCTTCCTCCCTTTACAGCAGCTCTGGGGAGCCTTGGGGACACACTCTGATTGCTTAGTAAGCTTGCAGGCGCCAGTGTGGGAAAGCACCAGTTTGCTCCGATGGACATCTGGATTTCAAGATACAGGTTAACTGTAGGGATACTCTGGATCTACTCTTTCAGCACCCTGTAGCTCAGGAAGTCACTGGCAGTTGTTGGAACTGACTGCGAATGCCACCAAATACAAGTGAGTTTTCATTCCCAACTGGAATCGCCCAGGAACTAATAACTGCAAAGAAGAGGGCAGTGGAAATTACCCTTTGAAGTTTGCCTCTCCATTGATCCAGCTGTCCTTTGACAACAGAGTGAAATGATCCTGGGGTAATGCTTGGTGTGTTTTAGCTGCCTAATGTGGCTTAGCTGTGGGAGCCAAGGCGAACGGCTGCTGTGCCATCAGCCATCACACTGTACCACTGCAGCTGCACTTTCTAGGGAGACACTTCTAGCTTTTGAGGATTTTCAAAGCTCTGGGAAGCTTCAGTAATCCTGAGGACTGAGACGCCTTGTTGTGTTGGAGACCTAGGAATCCCTGTCAGCCAAAAAAATTACCTCTGCTTTATTTTAATTCTACAATTTTTATGCTTCACCCTTACTGCAAAGGGACGTCTGGAAAAACAGCAGCCTGCCATGCTCCCACACCTTGCAGCTCTTTTACCCTCTCAGCTGTCTGGTACCAACTGCTCCCCTTCACAGAAACCCTGAGCTCTGTTGATACTGCTCCTGCCATGGCTAATGTCCAGGATAGCAGCCTAACCACCCTCATTCTTCCAAGTCCTTCTGGCACGAAAGGTGGGAGGGGAGTCTTTAGGATTTAACATGACACCTCTAGGTCAAGTGCCCCAGTGAGCATATCTGGTACGTGACCATCTTCTGGCATGAAGGCACAGAAAAAACTCCCAGTAAACCCAGACAAGGTGAGGAGATGGAAGGTGCAGTGCACTCTGCAGAGCAATCCAACCTACTCACAGCTCCTGCAACAGAGCTAACAGGAAAGAAAATACCTCATAGAAAGAAGGCTGCCACAGCACATGTGCAGCAGGCTGCTTCTCTGTGACAGGGCACATCCATTCCCAGGCTAGAGTCATGGAGACCCAGCTGGAACTGAGCTGCAGCAAGAGATGACACACACTCGGCTGAGGAATGGCCTGTGCAGGCCAACATCCTCCCTTTTACTCAGCTGACTAGGGAAATCCATTTTGTTGGATTTTTCATCCATAATTCCAATACCTGGGCCCTGAGCATGCAAATTTTCCCTTCTGCTTCCACCTCTGAGCTGAGCTCTGACAGCAGGGCAAAGGGACCCTTCTCACCTTCAAAATCGACGCGGCCGTCGCCGTTCAGATCCACATCCCGGATGATCTCCTCAATGTCCCGGTGGCCTACCTGCTGCCCTAGGAGCTTCTTCATGGCTTCTCGCAGCTCACTGGTGCTGATCTCCCCATCACCATTGGTGTCAAACTGCAGGCACATGAAAAATACCAGCAGGGGAAATGCAGTTAATGGAAATGGATCTTGCTTTGGGCTGGACTGTGTATCGTCCTCTTCCTGGGTGCCCTGGTTTTCCTGCATTCCTTTTATGTCCCTCCTTTTTCTCCTTTGTGTATCTCCTGGATCCTGTCTGTCTTTTCTCCTCAGAAACCCCTTGTAACTGCTGTGTCTGCACTGGGTTTCTTCTTCCTTGCCTCAAAGGTTTCCTTATCTTAGTGATTTTCTCTGCTCCTCCTTTGTTTCATGCCTGCTTCGACTCTTTCTCTGTCTTCTACTGTGCTGTTCTGTCCTCCTCCTCTCTTCTTCCCCAATTGTCTTCTCTCCTGTCTCCTGTTTTCACCTCTCTGGGGGGTGTGGTGTAGGGAGCACTCACCTCTCTGAAGGCATCTCGCAGCTCTTTTACACCAATCATATCTGCAGTCTCTGCTAGCAGCTTTGGTCCCATCAGCTCAACAAAGTCTTCAAAATCCACATGGCCACCCACTTGGGACAAGATGGAAGAGTGTGAGTGAGAACTCCATGGGTCAGCCAAGCTCAGCCTCACTGTGCACCTCTGTGTGCCCCAGGCAGGGCTTGCTGCTCCAGGAAGCAAAGCGCAGAAGGTGCAGGACAGTGGAAGGAAAAGCAGAGGTAGCTTTAAACTCTCCACGTATTTTGTGGATAGTGGGCAAGGCAGAATGAGCCCAAGCTATTCCATCCTAGGCTGCCATTGCCTGTGGCACCCTCATGGCATCATGTACCAGGTATTAGAGGCTAGATCTTTCCATGGCTTATAGCAACCCCATGCTGCATCTGTGCAAACGGCATGGCGAGGGCACAGCATTGTGCTCCTGCATGGCCTGCACAGTGCCCTGCAGCAGTGATGGACTCCTGCTCCATTAGCAGTGGCCAATGTATGTCCACTGTTCATTTGCTGTATCAGTCCTCTTTTTTCTTTGGCCCCTCTCTGAAAGCTGGCAGTAGCACTCTCAGATCCCTAAGCACTCATGTGACAGGGTTATCAGATGCTTTTCTCCATGGCACAACTGTTTTCCTTCCACTGATCAAGAAACCTGTCCATTATACATCATCTTATGTCAGAAATAACATGCCCTAAATATTCCTTTTCCCACCTGGCTGAGGGTAATGCCATGCATTGCCACAGACAAGAGGTGACAAACATGATAGTGCAAGACAAGGGGCACAAACACAGTTACAGTGAACTGGGCACAGCCTGTTCACTGCAGAGTCAGGACATCCATCACCACCAGACCAAAGCTTCTCCAGCTTCAGAGGCTCCTTCTTCAGTCTGACACCATCAGACAACATCTTCAGTATGACAACAGCCACAATCCACGCTCTGCTGTCTAACTGCCCACAGCAAAGGCAGTTTTACACCCAACAGCATAAGCACTTGCACTCACTGCTCCCATACAGCCACACAGTCTTTGCTTTTGAGCAAACAGTGAGGAGAGATGATAAGGAATGAAAATGAGAACCAAAAATAGGGTGGGAGAAATGCAAAGGAAAGGAGGCAGAGAGCCCAAGGCAATGAGGCAGGGCACAGCAGCAGCAGGGAGGTACAGCGAGGTGGATATTACTCACAGTTCATGTTGATCTGCTGGGAGAGCTCTATTAGCTCCATCTCAGTGGGCATGTAGCCCATGGTTCGCATGCAGTTCCCCAGGTCTCTGCAGTTAATAAACCCATCCTTGTCTTTATCAAACTCCTTAAAGGCTTCTCTTAATTCTGTGGGAGTGAATCCAAACAGAACAATATTGTCAATGACAGCTTGAAATCTCTTGTTGCAAGAAACCAACCCACAATCAGGAGCACTTTATGAGGTCAGACCCCTTCAGATACTTCATGTTTTCCCAGCAGATCTCCCTGCAAAAGAGGTAGTGACTGGAGCAATGTTAAGCTCTCCTATCAGCAGCACTGCTGACCCATTCTTTACAGGAGAGCTTGCTTGGACTGCAGGTGTCACCAACTGGTCATTGCTAAACTGCACTTGCTAAAACAAGCTGAAATTAGTCAAGTTTTCCCAAGTTTTACCCCTGCACTATATTCTGTAGCCCTCACTCTAGTGCCCAGCAGGCAAGGCAGCTCCCATGGACCCACAATGTTGTTTGGTGCTTTCCGTGGGAGCTGGAGTGGATAGCAGATCACTGACAAACAATATCCCATTGCTTTACTTATCCTCCCACCCTGGAGAACCTCCTTCACAGTCAGCACCCCTGCAGTTCCACATATTATTCCCAGGACTTAATCCAGTAATCATCTCCTTTGGTTTGCATCAAATTACTTTACCCCATGGGCTCACCCTAGCAGGGCCAGCCAGTTGGTTCTCCCTGGGCAAGGAGAAAGTTGGCACAAGAGGAGCAACAAAGTTTACCTTCGATTTCTTCAGGCCGCAGTTCTCTGTCCTGCAAGAAAAGAACATACAACATTAAAGCCTTCTGCTGGCCACAAACATAGCTTCAGAATAGCACTTGTTGGTGCAAACAGTTCTGGGACAAGCCAGAAAGTGAGAGAAGAACCAAGAAGGTGATGACATGTTTAATACCATCTACCTAGCAAGGCTTCTGTGCTCTCCTCCCCAATGTAGGGGTGTTAGCCTGAACCCTTCTCTGTGGCAGCCCCTCTCCCTCTCATCTGCTGGGCAGGGGATGATGGATGGTCCTCCAAAATAGAAGAGACCTGGGCCAGCACAGCAATGTGTGTGGCCTCCCAACTTGATGGTACAAGTACGCTCCTGAAACTCCTACATCATTCCCCAGCAGCAAGTCCTGGAGCAGAGACTGTCCCTGCAGCAGTTTTGATCTGCTCTCAGGCTTTGACCATGCTCCTACAGCAGCTCCCACTGACATAGCCAGATCAAAACAGCTGCAAACAGTTCCTGCAGCCAGAAGGTCTATGCCATCATTTCCTTGGGTCACTGCTTGATCACTGTCCTTCTGGCAGGCCAGTGACAGCCACAAGCTCTCTTAGAGCCAACAGCTCAGTGCCATCTCCTACAACTAGTTAGTCCCCACAAAAAGGCAGAAGCTTCTCCCTCCCCCCCAGCCTCAACTCCATTTACAAGCATTTTGAAACCAAGCATGAAGGCAGACACACAACATAGACATCACCAAGGTCATCCACAAACACAACAGGACAAGGATTCACCATGTTCAGGAAACACTGCAACTTCAAACATCCAATCTGAATTTCTCAGAAGCAGGGGGAGGATACAAAAGAGCAAGGAAAATTCCACCACTGCACCAGGAAGAAGAGATGAGCGTGGAAATGCACTGCTTTCTGCTTCAAGTGCCCTTCCTAATTCTTCTCTTGGCTCCCAGGCAAACTCCAAGCAGGTGAGAGGCTGGGGAACACCAACGCCATCTCTCTTGTTGTCTCACTCTCGTCTTTTCCCCTGAACTGTGAGGAGTTTCTCCTTGCCTTACAGGTGTCCTCCAGCCTCACCACACATCTCTAGCAATGGTGCCCTTGATCAGATTGAGAAGAATGATCCTTAGCTATTTAACCACAGGCTCCTCTGGAAACTCTAATGGCAGCTGCTCAGAGTGCATAGCAAAGTAGGACACACGCTGGTTTACGTCTGTGCACAGGGGGCTGTGCCAGGGAAGTGACCAGCCTGCCACTCGTAACCTTCCCAGAGGCATCTCTGTGCTGGATGGAACTGGCCCTGCTGTTCCAGCCCTCACAGACCTGGTATTTTCAAACATGTCATCCCATTTGTTCTGCTTTCATCAACACCAAGTAATAAAACAATCCCTCCTCCTCAGAGAGAGTGCAGCAGGCATTATTGCCCCCATGCCTTAAATAAAGTAGCAGAAGAGAACCACTCGTGGCCAGCACCAGCTCCTCGTGCAGCTCATTCCAGAGGTCGCGAACAGTTTTCCCTGTGTGCCAACACCAGCTCGGAGGCAGGGTTGTGGTTACCATCACAGGGTACAAAGGCTGCTGTGACTCACTCACAGCACCCATGTCTTGTGAGAGTGGCTAGGGTAGCACCCAGGCTCTCCTCCAGCGCCATCAGCACCAAACTTTCTTCCTCCTCCTCAGCCACCACAACCGACGTGACTGGCACATGTCAGGAACAGGGGCTTCCACACGGCTCTGCTTTGGCCCACTGAGGCACCTGCCTCTGCAGGCTCTGAACATGTCTGCACATGCAGATGCCACCATCAGAGAGCCACAGAGTGCCAGAGGAGGGGGAGAGCTCGCATCCCTCCAGAACTCTGACTCAGGCAGTAACTAGCGTCATGAAGAGGTTTTCTGTTTTAAATCTGAAAGAAGATCCCCTAAAATGATAAAGGAGGAAAATTGCTTGGGAGGAAACAGGCTGATTCACTCTAAAGCTCTCTGGAGAACACACAGAAAGAGGAATAGAACTGTTCCAGGAGGTTGGATCCTGGATGAGCACAGTGGCCCCGTGGAGTCTGTTACACCTCACGGCCTTACCCTTGTTTATTTCTGTGCTATGCACAATAGATGTTGTTGGTTTAGAGTCAGAAAAAGCAAAGCTCTTTATCAGATGCACTTATTCTACATAAGAGTAGCTTGAGACATCACTAATTCTGTCTTGGAGGCTTCTTAGGGTACTGTGAGTTTCCAGCTGTGACCCTTCCACTAGAGAGCTGGACCCATTTCCTCTGACGGGTAGTTCTCTGCATGCCCACAGCTGTGCCTGTGTGTGAAAACAGCATGTTTTGGGGTTAGTGAACTGGCACAAAGAATCTCTGACCACTTAGTGGCTGCAAGTTAGGAAGAATAAAAGCCTTTTGGCGTGTAATTACTCTTTGTTGGGGTTGTTGGCTGAAGAAGAGGTTTCAGAAATTAATGCCTCGGTGTCTCTTACTGCCGTTGATAACTACTTCAGTGCACCAGTGAGACACTTCTCTAGGGAGACTTGGACTTACAGGTAACTGGGGTGAGCTTTGTTTCACCACAAGAATATGGAATGCACAGGGTGAATATTTCACCATCCACATTCACTTCCACGTACCCAGTAGAGTGTGCTCCTCATGCCTGGTGTGTGTCTGAATCCCTGGTACCGCAGGAGAGGAATGTTTGTGTGCACAAGTAAGTTCTGTTTCCTGCAGAGATACACAGCTGGGGTGCACTTTGCTGTACACTGAACCAGCCCAGCACGGTGTGAATGCATGGACATGTCTGTGCTGCACACATCAGCTGCCCGTGGAGGGGCACTCACAGCTGGGGGTGGCTGAGTGGATGGCTGCACTTCCGCTGCTGATCTCGCAGCGTGTGGGAAGCCTGGCACCATCTGCGAACACAAGGACAGGCTGCGGTGCTTTGGTTTGCCTGGCTGCAGTTGTTGCAAGCGTCAGGCTGGGCAAGACAATCTGTAAGAGATGGGTAGCTGTGAGGGGGCAGATGCATGCTCATTTCTGCTGGTGCCAGTGTGCTCACCGTGAGCTGGTATCAGATATGGACATCCCTGTGGGGCACAGATGTCTCAGTTTGCATACAAGTGTCTATTTAGGCCTTAAATGCTAATCCAAGCCTCTGGGGGAAGGAGAAGTGGATGTCTTGCTGGATTAACAGCTTTGAACACTGGTCTCCTCCTGACTCCATGCAATTCTGTAAGTCCTGACATTCTAAGTCCTCCTGAGTCCATATGACTATGCCTACTTGAGTGTACGCCTGGATCTATCTGCCACAGCTGCCTTTTTAGAGTCTTCCTTTCCTGTTGTTTCTCTGCACGTCCTCCGGGTCAGACATTTGCCTGTGATTGCATTTGCACTGGGAGCTGGAGCTGAGACGCTCAGGCACCGGGGCCGGGGGTGGCAGAGCTCCCCCGGGACTGAGCAGGTGCCCAGCTCCCCGTGCCTGGCTCATATCTACCTGGTTTTGTGCGTGTGTGTGGCCTAGCTGGGTGTAACTTACGTACAGGCTGCCTGTTTTCTGCGAAGCCCTTCCTCAGGAAGATGCATGCTGGCCCCAGCAGGTTGTGCATGACGGCGCAGTTCTGGGCCAGCACCATGAGCGGACCCTGGTACTCGCTGGCCGACGGCCCCTCTTCGCTCGTCTGGACAGCCTTATAGCTGGTCTTCTCCTCACGGCGGATCTTCCCAGCCAGCCAGCAGCAAGCAAACGACACAACAGAGGGTGTTACCTCCCCGCCTCGCCCAGCCCTTCCTCTGAAGCTCTACTGTACCACCTCACACAGACACTGCTGCTAAACGTCCTTCATCCGCTCCACACTGAGTCCCCCCCACCGCTGCGTTAGGGTTTGAACAAAGTCAGTAAGTCCCGGAGTTCACTTTCAAAAGCTGAGAGAAGCACAACCAAGCAGCAGAATTTCACTTTGAAATGACATCAAACCCTCAGCACTGCTCACATCTACCCAGACACAGCTCACGGGGCCACTACCAGCCCCAGCATTAACCATCCCTTGAATAAGCTGCAAAAGAAAGCACACTACAGTAACAGTACGTGTGCCAGCCTATGCCCAGGGCAAAGATGCTGGCACAGCTGCATCCTCAGGAGACCAGGCAGAGCCTACACAAGGGCGCTGTGCTGGGCTCCACATTACCTTTCAGCAGCAGGGCACCACACACTTTGGACCATTATTAAAAGGCTGTTTGCAGCATCAGGTGGCTCTGCCAAGCCATGCTCCACCTGGCCCCACTAATCAGTTACATCCTCGGGGTCTCAGGTGGTTACTGCACTGGGCCTGTTCTAATCGTTGCGGTCCCAAAGCAAGGATTAGGCACTGGCACAGCATCTCTGCCCGCATTTGCACCTCTCCCTGCATGCACACATCCCTGCTGGGTAGGGCTGCAGAGCAGCATCCAGCACTGCGGTTTATAAGCAGGCACTGCTTTCTGTTTATAGAAATGCACTGCTATGGCTCTGCAAGAAAACTCTTCTCTAGATATTCCCATGCAGCTATAAAAAGCCACCACAACCCACAGGACCCTTGGTTTTATAGAACAAACATTAATCACACATCAGATTCCTCTTCAGGAATGATTCTGTTTTACAGATGGTGTTAGCAGGGGTGATCAGAGAAGCTCTGTCAGTTGTCCCTCTCTCTATTAACCCTTTCCCTAAAGTCTGGGGTGCTTTTTCAGGCTAAGGGACTAGACACACACACATCCCATGTTCACACTCAACCAAGTCTATTGTCCCCACGTGCTGTGCCTGCCATGTGCAGCTACACCACACACATGGTTTGTAGCTCACCTTTTTGTACAGTCTCAGCACCAAACTGCTCATATATAATGGCATGTGACTATCAAGAACCAAAGCAAAACCAAATCAAAACCCGAGAAAATGATGAAGCAGAAATGCATATTCATTGCAGTCATGGATGAGGAAGGAATCTGTCTCTGATTAAATCTGACACATAGGACACTTGTTTTTAAAACGCTGAAAGATGAGCATCCGTCCGCAAAGGGCACATTCCTAGCTCAGCTAAATGTCAAGGCATCTGCACTGAGCTGCACAGCTTCGTGATGTGAGTGCAATGTATTTTCAAAACTACCAGCTTTATTTCCTGGCACATTTTTCAGTTTAATACCCCAAATAAAGTGAATCACTTAAAACAACTCACTTCACTTCTGTGCTTAATTCCAGTGAAGCCACGTGAAAGACTGAAGGTCCTGCAGACCCTAATCCTTATTTGCTGACCCTTTTAGTCAACGGAGTTAATTGCCAAGCCACAGAGCAGTACCACAGAGTGGTTATCCCACTATTTTCCTGTGCAGATAGAGATTGCCAGTTTGATGAACCAGTTGCCAAGAGCCACCAAGGATCCTGACCAGACAACCACTGCAGTGCCAGGACAGCAGTGGGGCTCCCAGCCCCACTCTACCACTGTGGATGAGACTTAAGGCATTTGATGCTCCCTCTGCCAGCAAGCCCCCCAGGTTTCTACTGCAAGTATGCCCATGAGTTCCCTCCACTGTCTTTCTCCTACATCCCAGCAGAACCAGGAACAGAGCTGTGATATGAGTACAGGGCAAAGCAATGTCAGCTGCCCATTACAGAGGAAACAGCAGTGCACACGACAGGGAAAATGCAAGGACAGGACTGGGATGCTCAGGCTTTCCCTGTCCCTTCCCCAGACAGAAGATCACTACCCTTCCTGGTTCAGTCTGGCACTTGGCTGTGTCGCGACAGCAGATTGTGGAGAGGGACTAGACCAGACTGCTTTAGAGATAGCCACAGTGATGGTGAAGGCTGGCAAAAGGAGAGACCTTGATACTGAAGCTTTTCCTTTGTGCACAACAGAAACACAATAGGATTCACTTCACTTTCCTGCCTGTGTCATAGTGACTCTGCAGAGCAGCAAGCCCAGAGAGACCTCTTCACCCTGACTGCAGGGCCTCTCAGAGGGAAAGGCCGCTAGGTGGGCCACTGGAATCACCTGGGGGACACTGGCAGGGAAGAAAGCAAAGCTGCCAACAACAAATGTTGTGGAGACAAAGCCTGAGCATTGCCTCCTGAACAGGCAAGGTACCCCTGTGTCAGCCAGACCCAGACAGACCAAGCCAGTCAGTGCCTGGGAGTGAGTCCCAAATTTCATGTTGAAATTCTGTATTAAGTGCCCAGTCTGTCACCCAAGAGCTGCTCTCACATCTGTTGCTTACAGTCCCTCCTCTTTAGCATTTCAGAAGAATGAGTTTGCCCAAGGTAAAATCTGAGAAAAAAGACCAGGATCACAAAAGAGCCACAGTGAAGCTGTGCAATGGTGAGACTGATCTGCAGAGTCTCCAGTATCATCATGCGTGTGGTGAGTGGCAGAGCTCCAGGACCTGTCAGGATGAGTGCCTGAGGTCCTTAATTTATGGCTAGCTGGAACAACGTCTGAGAGGTTCTCTAATTCAGCTTTGCAACCCTCCTTCTTCAGTCCTGCCATCCCAGGCCTTCTAACTAGACACAAAGTGCATCATTTGAAGCAGCTTTTAGGAATAGAAGCATAAATTACCTAAAAGGCTGATGACATGAAGCTTGTAAGTTCTCAATCTGTGTTGGTTTGAGCAGCCTGGCCACATGTCATACTTTAATGGCAATCACTGATCACGTTGAGCACAGCTGCAGCCAAAAACTTTTACTGCAAGTTGGAGGTGACCTGAAGGCAACCCAGTTGGGTTTATATATGGGCAACACTTGGGTGAACCTCAACTACTTCTGTCTTACCCTGAAGGTCACCTTGACCTAGAGACTGATCTCAGCACCGTCTCACTTCTTGGTGATGAATTCCCTCTTCTGTATCCCATCTCCAGGGCACCAGTGCTGTGTCATTCCTGGCTTTGTTCACAGCAGCCAAGACAAGAAGTGAGCTGTGTTACTGCACAGAAGAGGCAAATCTCCGACCAGAAGAAACTCCTTGCTAGGGAGGTCCTCTCCCCAACAGCCCCCTCCTAGATGAGCCCTCACAGGTGGCAAGGTTTCCTTGCTGCATTCTGATGGCAGTGGCATGTCACTGTTGGCAAGGTCTCCACAGAGTTACCTCCTCATTGCAATACTTTGGATGCTTAGCACAACTTTGTCATCTTTTTGCTGAGTTATAAGATCTGCAGCAATGCCAAGGGAGAACTGTGCAGCTGACAGGTACACAGTGCTGCAAGTCCTCCCTCAATCAAACAAGGAATGTTTCTGGGGCACATCATTCCCATTTCAGGCTAGTCCCTAATAGCAGAGTTGTTCCTTAATCTAATTTGTCCTGGGATCAGTGCCAAACCTCAGCACAGAGCAGACCGCAGGTTGAGCAGATACAGGTGGCAGCTCACAGATGAAGCCCAGCTGGGCCCAAGCACGCAGACACAGAAGCCATGCTGGCCTTCCACATGATGCACAAACACTCAGCCAGGGCCCACTGTATCCACTCGCAGAGACAGATCACTGGTCACAGAGAAAAAAATGCTTCCCAACACACAGCAATGAAACTAGAGGCGTGCAGAGCAAGGATGTGTCCATGCCAGGCATAGACTCCACGATGCATGCACTAGCAGGTGTACACAGGGCAGCGCACAAGCAGAGGCACAGGTGTGTGCCATGCACAGATCCTCATGTACACTGACAGCAGGCACTGCAGGCCTGCTCACACACCTCAGGACACATCCGTGAAGACATCGAGTGCCAGGGCCACTGGTGCACTTCAGATGGGCTCCTACAGAGCGCACATTCCGACAGGCACAGATACAGGACTCTGTGTCCCTGCAGGGAGGCCACAGGCCTGGGCCCAGGCAGGTGCTGCTCAGCAGAAGCGCACACGGACACGCAGGCTCAGGTGACAGAGGACATGTGCCAGCCTACCCTGCACAGAGCCAGCCCGAGGACAGCCACAACAGGCAGCAGGCCACCAACCAGCCCAGCTGCACGCACAGGCGCACACCCATTTACACCTTAGGGCGCTCAGCATCCCGGGCTCTAACGGCTGCAGTTGCAGCAGCAGCTCCTACAGAGGTCTGCTGAGGAGCACCGAACCCTTCAAACCCTTCACGCTGTCTCTGTGTCTCTGCCATCTCCCATTCCCATCTGCCCATGACGTCACCCATGCCAGGAAGCAGGGCTGGAGACGCACGGCGCACCTCGTTTCGGGAACATACCTTTTTTGAGAGGTTTCTCAGTGGAGACTTCACACAGTTGCCCATAATATGCTGAATCTGCCTTTCCGGTGCACTCGGTTATAAAGGAACTGAAGCAACTGATCCCATTAAAGGTATTCCTTGGGAGCAAAGCAAGAAAGGCAGTACCAGGAAATCCAAACAGCTACTGGCTGCTGGGGCTTCCCTCTTCAGGGAGCTTTTTCTCTCTCTGCCTCTCTCTCCGTGTTTTTACTTTATGTTCACTTTCTTGAAGAGATGAAGCAGGAAGGAGAGGGAGGGGAGAGAAACAGACAGAGAGGGAGAGAGAGTGAGAAGGAGAGAGAGAGGGAGGCAGATGTATAATCTGCATCAGATTAATGTTCAAATCCCTCCCACCCCCCTCAATCTGCAGGCAAGATTGTTTCACTCAGGGGAGAAGGCCGATTCAGGGAGAATTAAAACAGAGAGGCACTGCAAAAAGTGATTTCGGTGATGAGTTTAGTTAATCCAGCTAGTTTGGGACCATGCAGCCTCTGAACATCGCCTCCCTACCCACCCCCCTTCTAACTCCTCTTGGCCTTTCAATCACCAGAGACCTGGGCTGGCAGAAGGCAATCCACTTAGGGGCTTGGAGCAGACTCCAGAGCTTGTTTCAGAGAAGAAATGGACCATTTATCTGGGTGGGACCTGTTTCATCTTATAAATACCAGCAGAACCAAAAGTCCCTCATTCTTTCCCTGCAGCAGTGGAACCAAGCCTGGTGGTACCAGCCCAGGGACCCTGCACTGCTCTCAGGCACAGGCCAGTCATCATTAACCACAGGGGAGAGACCTTGAGCCAGTCTTGCAGTAAGTTTTTTGCAGCAGTAAAGTTTTTGCAGCCTTCTGTGAGCAGGAAGCAATCCAACTGGTGGTTTATCTGCACAAGGCTGCCAAAGATGGGCTCACACCTGAATGCTTAATCTGAAAAGCCCTAGGCTAGACAATACGAAGCAAAGAATCTGGATATCAGCTCCATCCATTCCATTTCCCAGCATCCAAGTCCTGCAATAAATAAGAGGCTCTGAAACTAGAGCCAGCTCTGAACTCTGGACTTCAGGCCTGCTGTGGTGACAGAATCATCCGGATGAGTCTCCAGTACATCTTCCTCTGATCTCAGGCTGGGCATAAGAGCATTCAGATTGAAAAGAGATTTAAATAGCATAAAAAATGTATTATCACAGCCAGACAGGAGCTGAAGAGGATGGTGAGCGAATCTTTGCTACGAAGCCATGACAGCTGCAGCTCCACAGTGACAAAAAGTCGCAGCATGATGAGCTACCTCCTTTTAGAACTGTGAAGACCAAGATGGCACTGATCCTGCACCCTGCCTTTGCAGCAGGCTAGTTGGACATTCAGGTATCCATCTGAAAGATTTCATAAACTGGTTCCAAACAAAAGGCCTTGCAAAGACCCAAGCCATGGGTTGAGTACTTGCACCACATGCTGTAGAACAGAGACAGATGAACTATGAATGCTGCAACAAAGCAGGAATTTCTCTGCTTCCACTCTGATGGTACTACAACAAACTGAGTATAAGGTGAATCAACAGTTGCTTTAGAGCTCAGAGGCCTCTATCAGCTAAGGAGATGAGTCTGGGAATCCAACCATGACAAGAGCCAACAGCTTTTCCAGTACCAGTTGCAGCCAGAAGTGCATGGCCATGCAGGATGGTGTTTCTTGCTCTTCCTTGTCCTAACCACTTCCCGAGGGCAAAGGCAGTGGAACAGCCTCCTCTGAGATCCACTCATAGCCTTCTTCATTGCATGGCCTGGGAAGGAGCTGCACAAGGGTCCACAGGTCCTCCAAAGCAAGAAGCTGCAGTAGTGGGTACTGGAAGACAGCCCTTGTACCCAGGGCAGACTGAAAGAGGGACAGAGGGAATGGGGTTTGGAAGACTTCCACAGCAAAACCATTCCTGAGCTGGGCCCATCTCCTGCTGGCACAGTTTGAAGACCCTTAACCCCAAGGAAATTCACAGTGACTCCTTGGGGCCTGAGCCAGCCCTGGGCCTTGCAGCAGGGCACTCTGCAGGAGGATGATGAAACTCCCAGCTCCTCTCAAGGCTGCCATCTTTAGCTCTATTTCTCTTTCCCCTCTTAAAGTGGCTAATGGGAGGCTGATCAACCTTCAGCTGCAGTGCTGGTCATTAACAATGTCTCCTGTCAGCTGGAGCCTGGCTGGAGCAATTCCTCAGGCTCCTTGTTTATTGACTATGTGCTTGTCTCCCTTCAGCAGAAGCTGCCACACAGCGAGCCAGGCGCCTGGGCTCCTTCCCCAGACAGATGACTCCAACTGCAGAGTGGAGCGAGTCACCTCCTTGCTGCTGATCAGTGTCTCCCCGACAGGCTGGAGGCCAGGAACGCCCTGCAATTGAAAAGTGCCCATGCCGACGTGCCCCCAGAGATAGGGAGCAGAGCAAGGGAGTCAGGCATCTCCTGCCAGGAGAACCCATCACAGCCCCTAGACTGCCACAGGATGGCTTTGGACGGTGGCCGTCTAGCATGTCTAGCATGTCTTACGGAGCTCCCACAGCCTCTCAACAGCACTTAAGATGGGCACCCTTGAAGTGGCCTGTACTAGAGCATCCAGAGCCAGCCACCGCAGCACGCTGCTGCCTCTGCCTGCTCTGCTGCTTCGTCCCTGCAGTTGCAGGCTGCTGCTAGAAATGTGCAGGGCAGAGTGAAAGGACTGACACCTGCTGCCAGGCTTGGCAGGGAACCCAATCCAGGAAAGGAAGAGGCAACAGGAGCCCACTTGCAGCAAGTTTGCAACACAGTCACAGTCCTTACTCTGCAAGAAGTCTAGCAGAGCTGCAGGAGGCCAAGCAATATGATCATAAGCAATTTTTCTTATCTCCTTATTACCCTGATTCTCTTAAGGGCAATAGGGCAGCACATCACAATCTAGCAGACAGCCCCTGCTGACCTCTGAGGAGAAAAATCACTCTCTACATTGGAATGGTGTTCCCATCACCATCACAGACAGCTTAGAGACAGGCAGGGAAACAGAGGTGGCAGAAAGGTCATTGGAAGATTAGGTTAGAGGGAACATATTTTCTCCCTTCCTCCAACTGAGGCTGCTGTAAGAGAACAGGATGCTGAGAATAAGTGTGTCAAAAACACTTGTGTGTAGGTGCTGATCTGTGGGCATGGCTATATCTGGGGTAGTCAGTATGCCTGTAGGAGGGTTGCACACGCATGTGGACTATTTTTCCCACACTTCGTTCAAGGTCTGTGGCTCTCTCATAAACTTTCTATAGATCTATAGATCACTGTGAAATGCCAGTCCTACCCAGATGCTCACATCCCTTCCTCTCCCCTGAGCAACAATATGGAGAACAGAGACCTCAGTGGATGTGGTTTGGCACGGCTGAGGGTTCAGCTCATGGGAAAGAAGCATTTGGCACATTGACTGAGCTGAGCACAGAGCAGGGAGGAGGCTGGTGGCCTGGCATTGAACAGGGAGTGATTTGGGTGCTTTAATATGTCTGGCTTCTTTAAAAAGCAGCAGTGCTGTGCTGTGGGCTGACACCTTTGGCAGAAATGCTCACTCCATAGGAAAATGTTTGATCTCACCATAGTAATCACTTGGCAGCTGCCAGAAACTTTATCCAGCAAATATCCAACAGCCACAACAGAAAGAACAAAAGTGAATCCAAAACTTGGGATTGCTTACCAGACTGTATCTTTGTTTGGCAAAAACTTCCAGTGGCAGCACAGATTTCTAGAGGGAGCTTGTTCAGCTGCTGGGCTGTGTCAGTGCATGGTACTTCACTTGCTGGGACATGACATTATAGCAGATGCTGTTCTCAACACAACATAAACGCTGCAACAGGGCAACCTCACTATGTAGGGGGTTAATCTCTGAGAGGAGCAGACAGCAAAGCAAGTAAGACTTATTCCTAGCATCTTCTCACTGAAGTCCAGGGTAGCACCACCTAAGAGTCCACTGCATGCTTTGAAGATTCAGTATTTTAAAATACACCACCTCGATCAATCCTAACAGGGCAAGAAGTTTTGGTCTATTTTCACCTATCACAGGGTGAAGAGTGCACATATTTATCAGCAGCTTTCAAATCTGCCCCCAGCCACCCTTGAGCTGGTGGCTACTGATCTGTACTTTACAAGAAACAACCCAGTCTTGTTCACTGGATGACTTCAGATAAGATACTGTTAACACCCTCCCCTTGCTAGTGCTGTTGAGAGCCTCATTTCAAAGCTCTCAATTGCTAGAACATGCACTGGCACTCCAAACTTCTGCAGCTGGCTTCCCTTTCTTCTGATTCTGTGGATCTGCTCTGGCAGGGGGTTTGGACTCGAGGATCTCCAGAGGTCCCTTCCAACTCCTAGCCTCCTGCATTCAGGCTCTGCACTGGTTTTGCTGCACATCAAGTTGTGTCTTCTGACCTCAAATGAACTTTGAATTGTTCTATATTCCAGTCAAACAAGTATAGGTCCACCTCAAGAGGAGGCACCAGCAGGCATTGCTGGATGCAGTCCAGATCCTGATCCAGGGGGCATATTTCAGTAGCGATTTTGGGAACTTTCTTTTCTGTCAGCTGTTCCAGGAAGAAAGTGTTGCTGACTCATGCTGTGCATAATATTCTCCACCATCAGAGCAATTGGATCATATTCAATCACAAAGAACAGGAAGGTTATTAAAAAGAGTAAGGAGATTTTTCCATCCCTCTCAAGGTAACAAAGCCTGGACTGTCAACTTCTGTTTAGAACAGCTTTGTTCTGCGAGAGCTGAAAAGAGGTGGGAATGTACTATCGGCCAACACCTTCACCTAGATCCGGTCCACACATTTTGCACCAGCTCAACTTTCAAGTCCCTGTATGGGAGATGTGTTGGCCAGAGCACAACATGTTGTGGACATTCTCTGCTTTCAAGATCAACGAGCTACAAAAAGAGAAACACAAGCCTGACAGGTCAGAAACTGCTGTGACAATTTGCCACCATATGCAGTACAAGACTGTTTAAAGCAAACCTCACACAGTCCTTTCCCTGCTCGGGTACGTGGGAATTGTGAATTGCTCTCTGCCAGTCTGGGACCTCTGTAGAAGCAGCTAATTCTGCCCTGGCTCCCTCACCTCTCTCAAAGCAAAACGGACAGGAGAGGGGTATCTAGCAGGCACACTGAGGTGCTACAGAACGTGTAGCTGATATCAGCTGAGCAGAGGCCTGGGAACCAGAGCTAACCAATGCTCCAAACCACACCTGCAGCATTGGATAAGGTACAGCACCACAAACTTGCTGTCTGCCTCACTTGTGCCTTGAGTGACAGCACCTTTAGAAGAGTCAGACTGTGTATTCCAGTAGGAGACCTCTGTCTCTCTCTCAGCACTGCTCCTCACGAGCTACCCCAGTCCTTTCTGCGTTATTTCAGCATAACAAAAGGGGTTGCTGGCGGTTTTCTGCTTCCTGCCTTCAGCCACTGTGATGTAATGCCTCACACACTGCACCCTTACCCTTCCAAGAGCAGAGAATGTATTTAATCTGTGTGGGATGAAGCAATGCTGTATATTCTTTCCAAAGCTGGATGCAAAGTACTGTAGGGGAGGGATGGGTGGAAGAAATATTAGAATAATGCTAATTACTTCATTCATAGATACATTGAGATCATGGTCTGATGCTGGTGCAGAAAGCTATTAACAAACCTAAATATGACTATAGAAGCTACAATGGCTCTTTGTCTATTTCTAAGCAAGGCAGCTGAATGAAACTGGAGGATTACTGAAGTTCATGGAGGCTGCTGTAACTCTCTGAGGTCACAGGAATGTCAGAGGATTATTGAAAGGGAGCCCAAAGTTGGCCAGGCATCTTTTACTGGATGCACACCATATAGCTGCTTGTTATTGGAAATCGATACCATTCATAGACTTGTCAGGGAAAAACAGTTACTGGAGCTGCCATGCCCCAAAGAACCACAGCTAATTCAGCTGACAGACCTTCAGCCCAGCCACTACATCTACAGCTAAACTCTTTCCTTTGACACTTTGTTCAAAGCCAGCACTGCATGGAGCAAAACTCAAGGCAGTATAGGTGGATGGAATGCACAGTGGTCTAATTAAAGCAATGATTAATTTATTATTGAAAGATTTTCTTCTCTCAAGAGACCAGAAGGTTTCTGTATTTCAGTGCATTAGAGCCTGCTGCTGTATATTTCATGAACAGAATATTTAATGAATGTTCTTTTAGCTTGATTTTATTTTGATATCTTTCCAAGCCCTTTTAAAACAGATTTGTTTAAGAAGTAAATGACTGACAAAGATTAATATTTGCTGTCAGACCCTCTGCAGGCAGGAAGCTTATCCATTGCCCCTCAGTGATTCTGTACATCTGTCTCATATCCCTCAAGCTCTTTCAAGCAATAAAGTGATAAATTTTCCTCCAAGCTGAGCAAGGGGGCAGCTGAGTAGATGTGCTCAAGTGGAACGCTGCTTTTCCGTGTCTGTTACATACAGAGAACACACAAGACATACCCTGGAAGGAGGCAGATGTGGGCAGGCCGGGATGCAGGCACACGCCAGGCATTTCAAGCACAGCAGTGTGTACAGAGGTGTTTGGTCAGCCACACGGGGATGCAGAGAGGCTGCAGTGCACGGCTGCGTGAACACTGACAGGACGCGTACACAGAGGCCCTTCATGACACGGGATGTGGCAACACATGCAGGGGTGGAAGCACGGAAGCCACACGAGCCCCACGCAGATCACCCGGGCCACTGATTTGGCGTTCAGTGAGCCGTCCGCGCCGGCTCTCGCCTACATCACGGGATCCACAGGGCTCTTCGCGTCTCTGACACACTTACCGGGCAGCCCCGAGGCCGGCCACAGTCTGAGCCCCGGCGGCACGGACGCGTCCATGGTACCCAGGGCGCGCCAGATCTGCGCTGAACCGGGCCTGCCAGCCGGGCCACTCCGCCCACAGCAGGGGGCGCGCTGGGGCCGCCTAGCGCGGCGGGCCGGGCCGGGCCGGGCTGGGACCACCGCAGCACTAGGCGGAGCCGCTAACGCTCACTGTCCCGGGGACACCCGCGGGAAGGTCCCCGCGACGGACACAAGCGCTAAGAACGGCCGCCGCCTGCTGCGTTCCCGGGGAGCCCAGGCGGGCCCAGCTGACCTAGCCCTCATCCCGGCCCGGCAGCGGGTAGGGAAGCATTGTGTGATGTAGGAGTGTCCTCTGCGGCCCCGGGGACACCCTTCCCTTCAGAGGTGCCATAAAAAGAGGAGGGGAAGTCGAGGGATGGCACGGTGTTCCTTCGGGGATTATTTGCCTCCTAACTAGTGCTGTCGCAGACCAGCGCGCTAAGGCTGCGCGATGGCACAGCGTCGCCGCGGCGGTTGCTCACTTTGATCAGAACAAGGCTGTTAAGCCCCGATTACTGCGCCCGTTTAACACTGTGAGTAGCTGTTCGCACTGCCCTCGGTTTGCCGTGAGCCCTGACACGCCGCTGCTTCAGCGGCCGTACAGTATGTCCAGCGCAGCACATCAGCACCTTCACACTCAGACCTTCCACCTTCACCTCTGCCATCCCACAGCGCGACAAGGAAAGTTTCCTCGGCTGGTGTTACCGCTGCAGCACAGCCCAAGGCGCTGCAGCCTCCCTCGCTAACGTACGGGGCAACCGAAAACTTCCCTTACTGAGGCATTAACCAACCGCTGTCTTTCGGCTGGCCTGGTCGCGGCAACCCAGCTCTCAGAGGGCAGCACGCTCTTGAGCAGCGACAGCTTTTCAGCAAAACTCAGTCAACCGTCGGAGGGAACAAGGTTACCCTGCAGATGAAAAAAGCAGGAGAGCAAGAGGCTGGACAAGGCATTTTCCCTCTATCCCGACAGATATAGAAGAGAATGTTCTTGACACCTGCTTCCCACACAAGTACCCCGGAGCACATCCTGCCCTAGAACGGGGCCACTTCTGTCACCTCGGTTTGCGGTGAGATCCATTAATACAGCTTAAGAAGAACTAAAGCCCATGAGCAAAGGAAGCTGCAGCAGGACAAGAAAAGGCAGAAATTCCTTCCATATTTTAATTATAATGTGGACGCTGACATTAAAGCAGGAATGGGAGATGGTGCAGACAGGAGAAGCTTTTAACTTCCTGTACAAATAGAAATAGAAAAGCCCCTTTGGCCACAGTGCTAACAGCAGAAGCCTGTAAATATTTAATGGTGCCCTACAGCATTGTTTGACCCCTCTGATCCCCACGATACCAGAGGCAATTGACAGAAAACTGTTGGGGAATCACTTCACTGAAAAATTTAACAGGCAGGCAGGGTGTGAAAGCTAAACGGCTCTAAAAATGGTCAGGTCTCACATGGCAGGATCACTTGCAAATTAATACTGCATAGCAAAGGCCAGCACTTTTCTTAAAGGTGCCAGTTAGGCCAGTGCTGTAGCACAGAAGGAGTGAAAGGATGAGAATCAGTGGGTTTCTGTGCCACAGAGCCCACACAGCTCCGAGCCACCAGCGCAGTGCCAAGCTGACACAGCACCGAAGGTGCTGCTGCCACATTACTGCTGCCCTGAGAATTCCACTGCCACAAAACTGTTGTATCACTGTTCCTGTTGCTACCACACTGCTATCCCAATCTCTGTGCTGCTGCTGTTGTTGTCACATTAATAAATTGTGTCCTGCTGCCAGGCTGCCACCACTCTGGCTGCCCCGGGGTCACTGCTCCTCTGCTCTTACGGACGGGTGACTGCTCAATACCACACTGTCGCTGAACTGTGCCCTGTAGCCTGCTGGTGGGTTCTGAAGGAGTGGCAGCATGCTCCTTTTTTCTCTGTGACACTCCTTTACCACTTGGCCACTCCAACGCTATCCTGCTATGAGGACAAAATTACACAAAACACCCTCCCTGTGCTCCCTTTTCTCACCACTTTCCTATTTTGCTGTATTATCACATACCTGTGAGTCACTGCCTTGGTCCCGCACTGCACTGAGCTCCTGTCACTGCAGGGCCACTTTGAAACACTGCTGTCCCACTGTCACATGCATCACATAACCAGCCCATACTCACACTGCACTTCTGTCACCAGGTAAGCGTCGCCCTCGTGCTAACTCACCGCTGTGCTTCCGAAACTGTGGTGTGAACACCTCACTCCCCGCCTCCTGCTGCAATGGGATGGGGCTGTCAGATCAGCACAGTCCTTTGCTAATGTCACACCACAAGTAATCACTCCTGTACAGGATAGCTCCTGTCTGGAATATTGTATTACTACATCATTAGACTGCTAAACTCTTCCATCAGTCTACAATACTACACAATTATCACACCCGTGCACTGCCAAACTCCTACCACATGGCACCAGTATCATGTCTCTGCTCTGCCACAGGATTGCATTACCACACCACCGCATTGCCAGTGCTGTCCAGGCTGCTGTGCAGTGCTGCATGCTAACCCTGTTAAACTCCACAGCAGCAGTATTGGCTGCAGCTGCCTCACCGACCCAGCATGCAAACAAGTCATTAGACTAAGATGACATCCTGGCTCACACATCATTACACTAATCTACATTTCTTCATTCATGGATTGCTCCCGTACAAAACGGTAACATGCTCTAGAAGAGTAGCACTGCTTTGGTACATCAGAATGTCACAGCACCAACATAGCATAAAGCTAATTAATAGAATATCACTGCATCGTGTATCCTGGCAGTATCTTAGCATTCTCCTGGAGCACACACCCACAGTGCACTATCTCTCTGTACTGGTTATATAAACACAGCACTTCTGCTTTCACTCTGTCTTTTTCCTGCACAGCTACAAATCTGTCTCCCTCAGACACAGCCCTGTAGTTCTGGGCTGCTCCTTTTTTGCTGTTACTGCAATAATGACATCCTCTGTGAAGTCATCCCTGCCATCTTCTCTGCATATCTGATTGTAGTGTCTGCATCTGTGACCACATAACTGCACCATTGTGGAGCATCAGTGTGGCAAGGTTCCACATTTCTAGAGCTGGGACAAGATATACTGGTGTTGCTGGACCACAGTGCTCTGCATCACTGTGCTCCTCTCCTACATACTGCAAAACTGCCATTTTAACTGTTTCACAGTGGACTGTTGCTCCCTTCTAATTACAACGTAGAGCAGTCTGGTGTCACAGCACCTGCAACCTTACGCTGCAGCCCCGGCCACTTCTGCACCTATGACCCTGCCTCAGCCCACTCCTAAGAGCCACTTTAAAAATCCCTACTAGTGTCATTCTCTCAACCAAGCAAGTGAGAGGAATGGGAGTAAATTATATTACACTCTTNAAAAAAAAAAAAAAAAAAAAAAAAAAAAAAAGATACTGGAGATTGTTTATAAGCACTGTGCAATGTTCTCACTGAAAAGACGACAACTAGAGTTGTGTCTGTCCCTTTTCTGTAAAGCGCTAAGTTTACACTTTCAGAAGTGTCCTGCAACACTGGAAGGCAGGCAGTGGAGCAGTAAAACAATGATGCTGCTCAGGTAAGGTGGAGTTCAAAACTAGAGCATTTTTACTGAGTGAAAGCCCTGGCGTGGATTTGTTGGTATTTCTGATGTTTGGAGGACATACAGCTCCACAGATTTACAATCTCTTTGCAGATACCTCTTCACTTTCATCAGAACTAGACAGACAGCACAAGTCAGAGCTGAGCCCATGGACTTCAAACCCTGGTACTGGAATACTGCTTTTCATACTCTGGTTGAGCACCAAGTCACACCCCAGGCTCTTTCTTATTGCTGCTACAGAATTTTAACCTAAACTTCTGGTACCCCATTAGCACAAGGAGGGCCATACTTGGTCTAATATAAACACAACCATAGCATTCATAAAGAGCAGACTGTTAGCAAGGGTGCAAGTTGTTAAGGAGAACAGATGTGTTTTGTGCTTTCTCTTGAAAAGTCAAGATGAACAGAAGTAGACAACACTTCCTGACACCAGATTAAACAGGCAAGGGTGTATCACAGTCTTCCACCCAGTTACAAAAAATCCTCATTGTCTTCATAATCTTGATTTGAATGGGCACCCTGCAAAGCCCCCCAAACACACGTTNGGGGCGGGCGCAAAGAGGGCAAAGAAAAAAAAAAACAAACAAAAAAACAGAAGAAGAGTCAACAATAAAGACCACAAATTATAATCCTGCTTTAATCAATCACTTCCAGGGCTAGAACTTAGCCGCCCAGGCTACTGGCTTACACCTGTAATTGTGCTTCTGGGAGACTGCAGTTACATTAATCTTCCTGGAGATTACATCTCCCAGTAACGTCCCTAAATGGTTCTAAAAGAAAATTCCAAACCAGCCTCCCTCTGCCTTTTCATTTTTAGAGAATAGCCCTGTTGGGTAATTTCACTACCAGAAGCAGCTAAAAGTGACAGCTTTGTACCGAAAGAGCCCGCAAACACAGAAAGCATCTTTTCCATCCTAACATAGTGACTGGGAAGGCTTCGGAATTGGGTCAGGATTTTTTTTGTCGTTCTCCCAACTACCTTCTCCTGACAGCCTCTGCCATCAGAAATGATTCATATGCTCATTGTACAGAAATGTACCATAAGGAGATGTAAACAAATCCAGCAAAGCAAGGCTGGGAGCCAGAGAGATGGAATCTATTAAGTAAATAGATTTTTAAAGTCCGCTTTGTTGACTCTCACCCACGGCAGAGCCACAACTTTCGCCGGCGGCTGGGAAAGCACTGGCCCTTTCCTCGTCAGCACCTCCGAAAGTGCCTCCACAGCGCCCGGCGACGCGGGCGGGCAGCCGGGGGCCGCGGCTGGCACCGTTCCGCGCCCCCTCCGCGGCACCAAGCCCTCTTCGGTGCCGGTCCCGCAGCGCCCCGGCAGTGCCGCAGCGCCGAGAGAAGTTTGGGCAGGAAGCAGTGCATTTACAGCTGCGGGCTGCGCTCGGGGCCGGGGGGCTCCGGAACGAAGAGCCCGAGCTCCATGAGTGGGCACCAGAAGGGGACGCGGAGAGCACGCAGGAGCGGAGGAAAGGAGGGAGAGGGCGAGGGGCGCTTGGCCTCTTACCTGTCCAAAGACTGAGCTGAGCATGGGGTGCAGCTGCTGGAACAGGGGGTCCGCTTCCACCGACCGGTCGCTGCCGCTGGATTTGGTGGAGTACTTGCTGCTGGATTTGGACAGAGGTGAAGCGCCTTCCGAGAGCCTTAGGGACTCTCTGCTGGACCCCTGCCTGTGACTGAAGAAAAAGTCCTCCTCTGCCTCCTCCCCATCCCTGTCTGAGAGCTGATGCTGGTCCTGGGGGTGACCGCAGCTGGCGTGCGGTGGGAGGTGGTGGTGGTGTCTGGATGTCCGCACCGGTTCCTTGCCGCTGCCTCTCCTTGGACCTCCTTCCGCCGGCTCCGGCTGGCTCTCCCCTCGTCCATGTGACAGCTTCCACGCGCCCCTCGCTCCGTCTTCCCGGGCGCCCGGGTGGCAGAGCGGCCTGCGGGCACTGGGCTCCCCAGGGAGCGGCTCTTGGCTCTGTTCCTTCCCCGCCTGCCCGCCCTGTCCTTTGCCGTCCCGGGCGCGGCTGCCACGGGGCTGGGGCTGGGCGCCCATGGCCCTCCGGCTTCCCGCCGCCTTCAGCAGCGAAGTGCGGGAGTCGCTTTTCGCCATGGAGGAGCCGCTCATCGCGGGGCTGCTAGAGCCGCATCCCCGGCCGGGTGGAGCGCTGCCGCTGCGGGCAGAGCTGCGGCGCGCCGCTCACGGCATGTCCTGCGGACACCCGCTTAAATCCCGCACCGCGGCCCATGTGACAGCGCAGAAAAAGGCCGCGGAAGGGGCGCTCCGGCGGGGGCTGACAGGCACCGTCCCCGCACCGGAGTTCCCTCCCAAGGCCGCCTCTCCAGGTGAGCTAGGGCCTTCCCCCGCCGGGGGCTGGCTCAGGCCGGGGCGCGCCGGCGGGCGACGAGGCACCGCCGAGAGGGTGCCGGCGGCGGCGGGCGGCGCTTCCGCAGCGCTGCGGGAAGCGGGACCACAGGGCCGCAGTCTTCTCGGTGCGGTGGCGGACCGGAGCTGCGGGAGCATGAGCCCCGGAGGCGCGAGGGGGGTGGGAGGAGAAGACCGACTCCCGAGGCTTCCGCATCAGACGGGGTAGGAGCTTAACGCCTGTTCCGCGGGACAACTCGCTTGCCCCGCGCCTGTCCCTTCCATCCCGGCAGCGGCCGCCAGCACGCTATGGGGACCGCGGCCCATGGGAGCGCATCGAGCGCCCAGGTGCTCAGCCTGCCGCAACGGGACGACCGCGGATGCCGGCCTCACAGGTCAGCACCGATCAGTTCGATCGTTATAACTGATCTAAATACCGGGTTTCCCAAAGTTCGGGAGAGGAAGCTGGGCGTTCGACCGCTGCCTGATGCAGCCCCCAGGGGAAGTTTTGATCCAGCCTCTGAAATGGTCATAGAGGCTTTGTCAGGGCACATCATGTAGGGACATAAAAATGAAGGAGTTTGCACCTCGAAAGCTGATTACTTTGCATCTTCATAATCAAACACAGGTAATTAAGTGGCAACAGGTGGTTCAATAGTGATGTTCTGTGTAAAAACAGTAGAATATAACGGTGTCAAATCAGACATATGTTCCTTATGAGGGAAGGACCTGACTCCTTGCTCATCTTCAGTGATTGTGCCTCACTGCCAGACTTGGATACCTCAGCAGTTTATGTACCCAGAAAGATGAAGATGTGATTATCACATAATAAGCTTACTCATGCTAGCTCTGCTCTTGCTGGCACATGCTCAGCAGTTGGTATGTGATGACACAGACTTCTCTGCAACAGCCCAGGTGCAACTCCTCTGCGGCCTGGGGCCTCCTTGCAGCATGTGCTGTTATGCCCACATCACTGACCCACACTGGGTGGAAAGAGAATTAGACTGCATCTTCAGCTCGGTGTGCTCTGTCCCCTCAGCTGTGCTGCCGGAACCAGATGTGCAGCAGCCTCGAGCAACTCCTGCACAAGGTGGCCCTTGTCCATTCTCATGGTGACAGAGAGGAGAGACTGGTCTGTCTGTCCCTTCCTTGCTTTGCATGCTTAGCAGCAGCTGTCATAGTGACAAAGAGGTTGTCAAATGGGTTTGTGGTGGGGATGTCTGTTGAGCAACAATTTCCCACTCATGCCTGCAGTGTAATTTCAGGTCCTAATTGCAGTTGAAGTACCTTTTGGTTTTCTTTTCTGTTTTCAGAACAGGCTGCTCCTGTTTGGTGTCAGCAATGCAGAACCACTCGTGGTTGGATGAACACCAGCCGCGGCTTTCCCTGATGCAGTGGCATTGCTGGAGCCATGGCTCTACGGGATCCTTTACCAGGAAGCTCAGAGGTAGCTGGAGGCTGAAATGAACATTTCTCCATCCCTGTCTGTGCAGGGGAAGCGAATTCTGTCAGCATGTACTGCTGCTTCTAGAGAAGCTGCCATTTATGGCATTGCAGCTGGTGCTGATGAGACATTGCTGTGAGGAAGTTCACACAGATAAGATTCCTCCTTAGCCTGACTAATGCTACTCTCACCCTCCTTGAGGTCTTTCGAGCTGTGTCTGAGGACCATGGTCACACTGTTCTCTACAGGCAGCTCCTTGCCTCGATTAACTGAGTACTGCAGAATTTGGAGCAGATGCCTCATTAGTGGAGGGACTCACTAGTGCAGGTGTGATTCATCACTTTGGAGAGTACTTCAGAGATCAGGGCATGAAACGGCTTGACTAACAGAGGCAGTAACAATGTAGACAAGGACCATGCTACAGAACTGAGCAACAACACAGCAGTGCCAGCTAGAAAAACTATTAAATGGGACAGAGCAAGAGCACAAACCAGAAACCTGGCTGTCTGCAATACCCGTGTTTGTGTTTCATGTGGGAAAAAAATCCCAGCTGTTCACAGAATCTGGAGCACATCCTCCTCACAAATCTTTTTGGAGGTTTTTAGTGTATATCCTTTTCTAAACAAATTAATCTTAGGATCACTGTGGCTGTGTAGCATCCACTGCATACTAAAGACCTAGCTGTTCTGGAGCCAAGTGCCAGGAAGAACAGTGCCCTGCTGCAGAGAGAGCCATGTAATTCCAACACGGCTGAGCAGTGAGATGCGCAGGGACATCTCTCCAGAGAGAGTGTGGCTCCTCTCTCATCTGGCAGCACAAAAGAGGACAGGCCTGAATCCTCAAGACACGAAGATCATATTATGTAATGTGCATGCTTGCTGCTTCCAGAGACAGAGCAAAGCTAACAGCAGCCATGTGCTTCAGCCAGAGGCCAAGCTGGAAGGGAGATGCACTTCCCTCCCCAGACCAGGGGCATCCTGGAACAAGTGAGTAGCCTGGGGCCAGTGGGGGAGGTGGATCCAATTCCAGAGTGCAGTGACAAATACAGCACTGCCTGCAAGTGTAAAATCCTATATTTCCTTAAGAATGCTATCAAAAAGCATGCACATGAGCATCTGGAGGGAAGGGTTCAGTCAATTCTTTTTGGCTTCACTTGTATAGAGAAAAAACATTAATCAAAATGAGATTAGTGTTCAAACAGGGGCTGCACTTCCTGAACTCCAAAGGCTGTGTTTCAGTCTCAATTAAAGATCACAGCCTAGGAAAGGAATTTGAGTGAAATAGGTGAGTGCTGCCCACGAGAAAAATACATCTGCAGCAAGCTGTTGATCGGAAAGCACAAAATGTCCATGATGCTTTGCAACACTTCTCTTGGTACTAGTTCCTTAGTCTTTATTATTTCTTTCACCTGCATTTGCAAGAACATAGTCTTCTAGGGTAAGCATGGTATCACATGAAGAATTTGCCAAAGCACAGTAAAATCTAAGCTGGAGTGGGCTGAGAATCAGGACACTAATCAGGAGTCTGTCCCATAACAACAGATGAACTGTCTGGCCATCATTTATGGCCTTTCCCTTTACTATCTCTCCATCTTTTAAAGGGTTTCAGAAACATGTCATGCTTCAAGAGACATAAAGATGCCAAGTATCAGTCTTCTGACATATTGTATTTGGACAGGCATGTGCCTGCCTGCAGAGGAAGCACAAGCACAGACAGCTGGAGATTCTGTTTGCTTGAAGACTTGGTATTGCTCTTCAAGTTTTACTCCACGGGAGAGGAATAATCCCTACAGCATTACAAAGGCATTATTGTTCTGGCTGTAATCCCCCTGCTCAAATCCACCCTGGTTACTTGCATCCTGATTGCAAACAGAGAACTTCCTTTTGTATTTGTCAGGATGAGACAGGCAGATGGATTGAAGCCACGGTCACATAGCACTGCTGGGGTGGGGGGGGAAAGGCTGCAGTGCGATACTGCCATAAGCCCACAGGAGTGGGAAAGGAGGAGGAAGGGCAGTGGAACAACAGTCCACAAGAGAAACAGATGACCTATGGGGAAAACACAGCTGGAGAAAAGTGAGACAATAGAGAGATAAGAGAGAGAAGAAATGTGTAGGGACAAAGGTGAAGCTCTCTATACAACAGAACGTAAACATGCAGGGCTTGCCAGAGGGCCAGGCTGCGCCCATAGAGCTGGCAGTGGGAAAAAAACAGACAAGAGCAGTCGTTGGTATGGAATAGGGCAAGTTTTTCCAAAGTGAACCAACAAATCTTTTCAGTATGATGCTCTGTGGGGACAGAGATCTCAGCTTGAGTCTACAGCTCCATGTTGTTGGCATGTCAGAGGCCAGTCAGGGCAAGAGACCACATTTTGCACAAGATGATGCCCCAAGTCTTTCTTAGCTCATTAAACCAAATAATATGAAAGAAGCTGCAAGAGAAACTGCTACTCAATGGGACAGGTAAGACTGAGCACCCTGAGCTAGCCTGCATGGCCTAGCTTTAGCCAGAGTCCTGAGAAGAGACTCAACCTTCCCTACTCCAGGCATGTAACAAAAGCAATTTTCCTGGAATTACTCCTCATCCAACCTGTCTCCCACACACACCTGTTTGAGTCTCAGCCCTCCAATTCACACAGGAGGGATGCAAATAATTAAGCTGATATGGCTGGCTCAGCTTTGCAGTTTCAGTGCCCACAGCTGGCAAATGTCACCTCTTTTGTATCGGACATCTCTGTTGCCAAACTGCAATCAGCTTCACAGGCACAGCTATGTAGAGGGCACTGCTGTGCAGGCGGAGGTGAGCCACAAGGCAGGAAGCACATTAAAGTGGAGATCTCAGTTCTAGGAAAAAAAATACTCTGAAAGTCACGGAAACAAAACTGCTGTGGTTCTGACAGTGACAGTGCCCCCTCCTTCCGTCTGACACAGTCTCAAGGCCTGCAGTGACAACGTCCCACATAGTAAATAGCAGAGGGATGTTCATTTGTTTGGCTCCTCTCCACCTTACTTTGAGAGCAGTGATTAATATTGGAAGGAAAAAATAAATAATTTAATAACTTTCCCCTTTCAGATGACCTGAGCTCTTCTAGATAGGAACAAAGCCCATGAAGATGTTTTCCAGTCACAGCAGAGGATGTGATGGAGTAATCTCTTTCTGAAACATGATCTGCACTGCAGGATTGCAGCTGCTTTCAGAGACAGGTTGACTCTTCAGCTCTATTTAAGAGGATTGTCAATTATCAGGTGAAAAGCCTGGTTGTTGGTTTGTTTTTTTTCCCTGACTAGGAAAATGTAATACATGCAAGTTCGGGGGAAAAAAAAATTAGTAGCTGCCTAAAGAATTAGTTCAGAGACTGAGAGGGAAAGAAAGCAGCACAGATATTTGCTGTCTGGTTTGGAAGTAGTTTGGAGGCAACGCTGAACAAATTGCTAATGCTTGCTCATTGTCTGGCAGCCTGATCTCTGGCCAGTATCCTGGCAAAGAAAACCTCTCAGGTTTATTTTGGGAGAAGGTTACTTTCCAATGGGACAAGTGTTAGGGTGTGTCAAGATCATAATACATCAGCCCTCCTATTTTCTTTCTGCCACTATTGATATACTTGGGAAATCAGAGTAAAAGTAGCTGCAGTTTTCTCTCCTTTGAGCCTTTCACCACCAGCAACTATAACATGAACTACCATCACGGAACAACTCAGCTACACAACATGAACTGGGCTATACAACAAACAGAGAAGAGTGTGAAATAACCACAGGCAGCTAAAATTCATTTGGGATGGGCTGGAGTGAATCTCTCATTATCCCCAGGGCAGCTGTCCTCTCTCTGTAGAGCTGCTCTCTCTCAAATATTGTATTTAATAAACAGTGATACTGGTAGGTAACCATCACAGTTCTGGTAGAAGACAGCTCCAGGGAGAAAAAGGGTTTGGCACATCTGGATTGTAACCAGAAAGGATGCAGTATGAGCTGCAAAATCTGGTCAGATTCCTTTTAGTAGCCAATAGTCCCTTCACGTGAAAAATTATAGCCCTAGTAGTGACACAAGAGAAGGGAGTGAGGAAGATGTGACCAGTGGATGAAGGACATCTTGTTTCAGTAGCAGAGCTGCTCAAAACTCCTGGGCAAGCATGTAGAGTTAGCAGGCTATCAGGGGGAGAGGGGGAAAGATGCTGCTACCAGTGTCAGTGGCACAGGAAACTAAACAAAGCCATTGAGGATTACTGAGGAGATTTTCTTTTTTTTAGGTTTTGGGATGTTGGTTGTTTTGTTTTCCCCCAAGAATGTAATAAAAGGCTTGAGGTCCTGAACAGATTACATTCCACCTCAATTACTCCTCAATATCAGATAAAGTACTTTGTCAGTTCTAGAGGTAAGTTAGTTGCAATATACTAAAGAGTGTGACCATCAGAGAAAGCTGGCAATTTGCTGATGCAGCTGCAGCAGCTTCAGAGGAAAGGGGATGATCCTTGATCATCTGCAATCAATTACAATTTTCATAACATGCTTCACCCCCCCTTATTATTAATTAGCTAAACCGCCTCTCCTTTTCATCCTTTTCTGTGATTTTCTGGGATATCCACATAGAGGAAACTAGTTTCCATTCCCAGGAGCTCTCAACTCTTTACCCAGCTGAGAAAACTCTAACGTGGCCATTCCCTGCATTTCCTGTTACCACTTTCCCAGATGATTCAGAGCTGCAAGCAAAGCTCCTAGAAGACATTCTCCAGACTCTACAACTGCATCACTTGAAGCTGCACAGGACAGCAGGTCACACTCTTTCTAACAATAACAACTGTATAAAAACGTACATTGCCTGAACTTAGACACTGGAAACACTGATCATTTCTAATGGCTTTGTGCACGAACAACGTGAGGACTAATGACAGACTAGGCAGAGCAAACAGAAGTTTTCCCTGCCACTTCAGCTCTGAAGGACTTAAGTGTGGATAAGGCTGTTATGTAAGACAGGCTTTTGGATATCACTGAAGTGCTTTACAATTAAGATGGAATATTAATAAAAGACTTAAACTGAAAACCACCAGCTATTAGAAGGATTAGGACTTTGCAGTGGGCTAGGGGAATACATACAATGTCAAAGCCATCTTTTTGGCTGTGATCAAAGGCAGAGAAGGCTCTGGCAGAAATAGCATCTCGGGGGGAGGGGAATAAATCTGCAGTGTCATATAGCGATAACAATAAATTATAACAACAGCAGCAACAACTCGTGCAGAAACTGCGGTCCGCAGCGGCAGAAGACAAGAAAGCAGGGGTGTAGCCTGGCAGCAGCGTGCCCTCTGGCAGCAGGTGTCCCTGCAAGAGGGGAGAAGCATCTGCTCGCCCACCGCCCGCGGCCGTGCCAGCCTTCCTGCCAAGGGCTGGAGAACAGCGCTCACGCTCAGTGCCTTTGTCATTCAGTGGCGACCGCAGCTCCTTACGGCTGAGCACTGGCCAAGAGGAATTAGCAGGAAGGCTCACTGGGCTTATTAGATTTATTTCCTGGTGATTGATTCTTTTGTTCCAAAGCGGTCTCTTCAAGGAAGTGCTCTAAAGGTATTTCCTTTGCGAGCCCAGGCCGTTTCCCTTGATTCTCACGGGAACAATTACTCTGATAGTTTCGTTCTGTTCTACCGAAACATCATTTTGTAATACATTGTAGCAGGGCAAGTAGCACTGACCTCATTTCGAATTGCCCTCTTATGAGGCCTCCTTTTGGACAGACCTGGGGACTGACCCCCTCTGCCAACGTGCCATTCTGCATGCCTTCTGCTGCAGGGATCCTGCCTGGAGCCTGTAACCTTCCCAGCCATAACCCCTGGCAGCTGTAACTGAGCAGTTTGGTTGCCCAGGATCAGAACGGAGACATGGCGAAAGCTTCCAGTCTGTTAAGCAAAGACAGCTGGAAACGTGTCATTAATAAAGAATAACTTTTTAAGCAGTTTGGGTGCAAAGAGATTAAGGAATGCCATATGGTATCAGGAGGAAGAAGATGCCAGTAAGCATAACTTCAATGGAAAAGAAGTTACCAAGAGGGCCAGAGGAATTGATGCAGAAGGCAATTGAGAGAACACTCCACTGTATGTGTGTATGCTGGAAATCCACGTTTATCTAAAAGCCACATGTGTCAGTAAAAAAGGAAGTCAATCAGAAGTTTTATTTTTCTTAACACTCTATTTTGATGCATTTGAAATGTTTAAGAGGTTCCAGAACAATTCTGGCAGTGAAAACCCTTCAGAAATCTATATACATGCTGAGATAGTGCACTTCACTTAACAATGAGATGTGAAGGTGGGAGAGGGTTAGGCAAATATAAAAAAGGAAAGTGGATGTGCCTGGCTCATTCTTACCTTTTCAAAGATTACTAAGGAGTGTCTCTCCTGAGATTTTTGCTGAAAATTCACATTATGGTCTGTCCTCCCATTAGGGAATTGTTTTTCCCTCAGAATTTTTAAGACTTATAAAAGGTTAAAGAACCAATCTATGGCAGTTATCCAGCCCAGGATTAAGTGCAAGTCAGATCTAAACACACCAAACTCACAAAATGCAGCATACAAGAGATCTGAGATGAAAACATGCTAAGCTGAAAATCATGTAGGATCACACACACTGTGACAGCCGGGGAGCACTGAGGAAAAGTTTGGCACATGAGAGAAGACACAAGAAAGGTCATGGGTTATCCTCACAAATTTTGCAAGTAGCAGTGGAGGTCACACGACACAAACAAGATCCCTGCACACTGCTCAGTGGTAAGTGAATAGGTACCAGCTTGACAGGCACTGAAACATTCATTCAGCTGGGCAATGGCACACGAGTGAGCACGATGCTAGAAGCAGTCTTATGTGGAACAAAAAAAAACCCAAAGCACAACAGAGAGCAAGATACACCCAGGTAAAATTTAGAGATGACAGTGTCACCGTTGAAGGATTATAGAGACTGGATGTATGAGTCAGTAGGAGAGCAAAGAACAGCTCAGGGCAGCGGCTAGGAGAACTCACTGTGCCAACAGCACGGTGAGCCCCAGGCAGAGCAAAGGGCAGCACACGGAGGAGGGCTGGTACAACACGGACTGCAAAGAACAGCTCAATGCTGACTGTCCACCTGAAAGATGCCAGCCTCAGCTTGAAGATTTTGCAATGCAGGAAAGACTTACTGGTCTTGGGATCCCCAGCTAAGTAGAAGAGACAACAAATGAAGAAAAAAAACCCAACAAACTAACATCATGCTTTCTCAGTGGTACTGACACTATTCTGTCACTATAGATCACTTCCAGCCTCCATTATCCTCACTCCAGCAATGTAATAGAAACCAGTATGAAAGTAACATATTTATGATGAGTCATACCAGTATGACTTACCACTTATACCATAAGTAACCAGTATGATCAGTCAACAGCCAATGCCAATATATGGAGGCAATATATGGAGAAACCAGGAGGGGCATCAACAGAACCTCCACACTGGACTTCCCAAGGGCAGACTTCAGCCTATTTAAGGAACTAACTCAGAAAGTGCCTTGGGAAACATCCCTTAAAAACAAAGGGGTCCAGGAAGGTTGGACCTACTTCAAGAGAGAACTCCTGAAGGCACAGGAGCAGCTGTGCCATTGTATCAAAAGAGGAGCCGAGGAGGGAGGCAGCCAGACTGGATGGGTGAGGAGCTGCTACAGGAACTAAAGATAAAAGAGAGTGTATGGCCTTAGGAAACAAGGGGAGGTGTCCCAGGAAGAGTTCAAGGATATTGCTAGGTCTTGTAGAAGAAAAATGAGAGAGGCAAAAGCCCATTTAGAACTTAGGCTGCCACTGCTGGTAAGGAGAATAAAAAATGTTTCTATAAATACATTAATGGCAAGAGAAGGGCCAAGGACAAGCTCCAGTCCTTATTAGATGGAGAGGGGAATAGAGTGACAAAGGATGAGGAAAAGGCAGAGGTGCTCAACACCTTCTTTGCCTCAGTCTTCAATAGTGGGACAGGTTGTCTCCAGGACAACTG